>OY288108.1:147485415-148085415 GCA_958431115.1 Syrphus vitripennis | reverse complement strand
TTACAATTGTAGGAACTTTTTGGTGACCTCATCTGTTAATGCGAATTGAAGTTTTCTGTGGGAGCTCCAGATCAATGAAAAACGATTTTATGTGTCATCAGGTAAAAATTTACACAATTTAGTTACATATTATTATTTAGAGAAAAAAATAAAAAAAAATACACTACTTTTCGTAGTTTTCGTTACAAAATAAAAGTTTTGGAAAATTTTGTATCGACAGATAAAATTTCGAACTAAATTGTTCAAATGATGTAATTTTCGTTGCCTGATGAAGGCTGCATTCATGCTTGAAAAAAATCGTCTTTTACCTGTACCTACCGAGATTTCCCTAATTCAAATTAGTGAAATGAGTCTCTTTTCTTTTCATTGAAATTTGATTTAGCTAGTAAAAGTTGAAAACTATTTTCTGTTTTGCTGTAAAAGTTTTCGTTATTTTTATTTGTTTCTGAGTCTTTTTAGTTATCGAAATATGTATGTATATGGCTAAATATGCATTTTTTGCAAGTAAGTGAAGTGAGATGTGCCAAGGCGAGTCACCTTATATCACTCGGCTAAATAGCTGAATTTCGACACTGGAGATTATCACAAAACTCGTTCACTATAATATCATTTTTACAAACAATTAAAAATCAAGACTTATCTTGAAGTTAAGTGACATGTCACTAACCCCCTTTTAATAAATCCAACGAATTGTGAATCGAGAGCCTTAATTTAATAACTTCTTTCGAAACAAAAAGAACAAAATATCAGTCTAATCTTAGATCTCCGTGGATCTAACCAAAATCGCAGTGGCTCTTAAAATTTAGTAATAACCACCCAAAGAAAAAAACAGGGGCCGAATTACCGCATCAGTTCACGAGTAATACGTGACTGAATTGTGCGAGTTTGGCATTACCGCTCACGTTATTTAGCAATCTAGTACAGTAATTTGACATTTCCTCATCAGTTATCGAGCAAAATTTCATTCGATAACTAAAGAGCTCACTGATTAGAGCAAAATTGAAGGAAAATGTAAGAATTTTTCGATCACTGATGGCACTCACTCACTCGTTCACTGATGCGGTAATTTGGCCCCAGTTAATACATTTTGAGCAATTTTGTGCAGTGCTGATGTTCTTGTACTTACTCAAGTATTGTACGGCAGGTACTCATTTCGACGAAAAACAAATACAGAGGTGGTCCAGTTAAACAAACGATATAATGTCCAGTATCAATTCGTTATATAGAAAATTCGCTATATCAAAACTTTTTTTCCATACAAACTCCTCTTTTATATTCGTCAATGATTTTAATTTTTGCTTGCATTGTAAAACGTTTGCGCGACGACATCTTGCAGAACTTTCTTTTTCAATTTTCTGAAATTCGTTACTTGTTCGTTATATAGAATACCTACCTAATGGACTTGAAAAAAGTGTTCGTAATATCGATCATTGGTTATATCGGCATTCGTTACATTGGACCACCATGCTACAGTCAAATGTGTATTTTCATATTATTGACAAAATCAAGTGTTAATTTGAAAAAGACGATATGGCACCCTAGAACGGTTGGATATAGAGTGCAGGTACGTTCTTATTTTCCAAGTACGTAGAAAAAGAAAAAAAATAATTACATATGTACCTATGTCATTTTTACAGTTCCTAAGATAATTCAAACTCGAAGGTATAGTAACATACTAAACCAACAAAACATTGTTTTTGCAGAAAATTCAAAACTTATTCTTCCTGATTCAAATCATACTATACATTGTTAAGTCAACCTGGCAAAATTTTTAAAGCAATAATATGCTCGTATTGGTCGAAAATTAAATTCACTTAAATTTGATAAATCTATACTTTTTTCTTTCAAAATTCTTATTGTAAATGAAATTTACATTTGAACCGGACAAAAGAATAATTTAAAAAGAATCAAAATATCAACTTTTACCAAACTTATTCATATTTCTGTCGAATTAACTTTTCTAATAGTAATATTTTTAATGTATTCAAGTTAACCTGATCCAGAGTTAACTTAGCACTGGACCCGTCCAACGAATAACAGCATCACGTTATTTTTTAAACTTAATATTTAATGAATACAATCTGAAAACCTTGAACCGTTTTTTTAAATTTAAACATGACCAACCGTGATAAACAATAATAACCGTGATGTTTTCTCTAAGTGTTGTAGAAAAATAAATTTCGACCGAGAATTGGATCAGATAAAAATTCAATTTTATTATAATTAACCAGAATCTGGATTTTACACCCTTAAATACAACCACTCAGCTATGTATATGTAAGCATCTAGTAGGTAATTTAAGGCTAACCAATTGGCTTTCTATATAAAGAAAAATAAAAAAATAAAAAAAAAACAACCATAAAACCAAAAACCTAAATAGGAGTTGAAGGGTTAAAGGCCATAAAAGGAAAAGTTGAATTATTTATTTCACCGTTTAGTTTTCCATGTTCCACTGCCATTATTTGTATGTTATAAAAAGCAAAAATAAAACCCTTCACAGGCAATGGGCTGCCTCCATTCAACATGAAGCCATATCATGTTGGTGCTTGCACTTCCCTATTATATGTATGTATGCCATGAAATGAATGGAATAAAGGTGCATTCCAAGTAAACTGCAAGTTCTCAAATCATTTCCAACTAACGTCTTATCTCCCGAAAGCAGGACTCCAATCTTTCTTCCCTTTTTTTGTGTATGCGCTTGCTACCCTATCATTGATGGTTGTTTTATGGTTGCCATGTTTAATGAGATTAGGAAAGAACCTATTACTTCTTTGTTTATGCAATATGATATCATGAAAGTATAAGAAATGACTTCCACCGCCTCGTCGCTCCGCACTTACGCAAATCAATTTCAAAAGAAAGTTTGGAATTCTAAAGTTATTCACGGAACCATTTTGAAGTCAGCAAAGTTTAACGTTTATTTTTAACCAGAATAAGATTTTAAGCCAAATTTTATTATATCGTGGATATTTTCAAAATGCATGATTACATTAAAAAAAAAATCGAATTGGTTCATTTGAGTTAAAATATCTAAGTTAAAATATCTATCTGACCCGCCCCGGCTTCACTCGGGTATTGAAATTTATATAGTTCAAGTGAATTTGTGAATTTTTTTCCAGCCTCATCTTTTTATGCAATTGATTCGTTTCTCATTAAATCTTCATTTATTATAAAATAATGTGAAATAAATCATTTACCATAAAATAAAGCTTTGGCTAATCAATGTTAATAATAATAAGAAATAGTCTGATGAAGGTTTTTTTCAAAAGATTCAGAAATGTCCAATATCTTCTTACCAATTGTCTGTTTATTTGAAATTTGAAATTTTAACACTGCAGTCGATATAACGATGGCCATACCACTTCATCTGCTTTCTCATTTCCCCAAATTCGACAGTATTAAGGGACCCAAAAAATTGTCATTTTGTGCTGTATGGCAACAACTTTAACTCTTTGCCACAGCATGAACAAGTTTTTATTTTATTTCTGCATGTGCAGCTTAAATCACTGCAAAAATCTTCGCTTTGACGACACTTAGCCAACCCTGAAATACAATAACTTATTGAAAATGTTAACCTATGAATCCGATGGTTCGTCCAGCCATTTGGAGGTCTTGACGGAGTTCAGTACACTCTTGCTTGAGAGTTCTGATAGTTATTTTTAATTCGTCAAAGAACTAGTTGCCTGGGTTTTTTTTCCTAGTGTGGCAGAGTGATGGACAGTGACAAATAATGTGAGCAGTGTCTTCATGAGAGATCGTCGGTACTGAGCCACATTTCTCTTTATAGTAAACAAGTAAGTAATGTCGCGTTATCATGATTATAAGGGATCTTAAGGAAGATTTATTAAGAATTAAAATTCTATCGAACCTTTTCTTACGGTATCTAGGCCATAGTTTCCTGGTAATAATACAGGTTTCTGGGAGATACCATCTACGTTGGATTTTTGAAAAATTATGTTACCGACGTTTAGTTAAAGTTCGCATAGTGGGACTGTTATGTGTTGATCTATGAGGGAAGGTTCAAGTGTTGAGCCTACCCTTGGAAGCTCATCTTCTTTTTCTTTTCCTGGCACACCACTATGGCCACGAACACAGCAGAGTCTCGCATTATGCTCTTCGTGACTGCTAGAAACAATCTTCGACTGCCTGCCTGTGAATGAAAAAAGTGATGTCCGCGTTTCATGTCATCATGTTACCAACACGATTTCCATATTGTTTTCAAGTGAACACCACATACTTTATAAAAGTCTTTCCATACAATTTCAATAAAATTTTCCTATTTTTGGAACAGATTACAATTTCGACGTCCAACAATGAACTTAAATTTTGTGTGGATCACATTTCATACTTAGACATAAAATAAAGACATTTAATACGCATTTATTAATAGCGCCTTGTGATTAGTGAAGTGTTCTGATAATTTCCTACCAAGTGGCAACAACGAATTTTGTAAATGGTAATGTTATACAGAATTGAAAGGTAATGCGAGCAATGTGTGTGAGTTAATTGTATGTACGAAGACGACCCATTCCTCACAGAACAGCCCAGTCTAACTTTGGCAAGACCAAACGGGTTATTGCCGACCAACTAATTTGTAACCAACTTAACTTTTCTGTCAGTTTGAGTGCACACAGTTCCATACGGCGTGGCGCGGCGGTGGAGCTGCAAAATCCTCCTTGGCTTCATGAGAAATGCATAAATAATGGCCACCAAGTAGGTGAGTTCTGAATCGTCCTCGCCGTCGCGTCGTTCGCTTGATCCGGAACCATAAATACGTATACGTATCTACAGGAGCCATTGCCTGCCTCAAACTAACTAAAGGGTTAAATTGTAATAAAGTTTTTAATTAATGGCACCTCTGCACAATATGTTGCTGTTGGTGCTAGTGTGCTTGTGCTGCGAGCTGCGACTGGGACTGGGGCCTGGGACTGAGAGACTCCTGTGTTTTGCTGCAAAATGCCTTCCTTTGATTTTTCAAGGAAATTCTTTAATGAATTCAGATGCTTGTCTAACATGGCCTTTCATTGTGGCTATTTATTATCCGTCGACGTTCGTCTAGTTGGTGGTGATGGCGGTTGTAGTGGCATTGGCAAAGCACAAAAACCTGCACCATTCAGTCAAGAGTTGTGTAAAGTGCAATCCACCTTTTTCAGTGCGTCTTGAATACCCTTTTTGGAGAATGATTGAGTTGTGAGTGTGAGGGATGACGATAGGTGGTTTTGAAGGCCCATTCTATTCCAATAATAAAATAAGGGTGTGTTAATTTTGTTATTTGAAACGAAGCGTGTGCTTGTGGCAAGCAGGGAGTTATGATTTTATCGCTGTTGCTAAGTTGTCAGCATAAGTTAACCCATTCAAAAAATATAAAGCATGATTCTAGAAGAACAGAGAAAGCTTTGTTTTTGCTATAACACTGGAATTGTTGTTGGTGTCGTTGAGATACTTAATAATTAAGGGTTTTCATTGTTTCAAGTCATGTTGATAAAATGTATATAATTTATTTTTAGCATGTTTAAAAAAAATTGTTTTATGTTGACTTGTATCCAATTTTTATGATCTATCTTACAGGTGGGTTAATACTTTAACCTGCTTTGAGAAAACCTAAATAAGTTGGCGACATATTTTCTCATTCAGATTGCTTTTTGAATATTCTTGGACAGCTTCCAGGGCAGAATGACAGCAATAAGTTAACATACCACGCTTGTGCTGGGACAAAAGTAATTGCGTTGGTCTCCTTTATACATGGAAGAGAAAAAAAAAATAGCAATAGAATACTGAAGAAGATGTGTTTCCTGCCCAAAGAAAATCCTTTTAGAATAATGACATCCGAAGTAAGAGTCAAACGAAAGAAAAAACGACGTCCTTACAATAAAAAGGGAATGGCAAACATCTGAGTATATACGCCTACCACCATAAAAAACGCCCACGGGCTAGCTCTTGTTTAGTCTATATGTATGGAATCATTTTATTTCTTTTATTTCCTCTGAAACGCTGCCAAATGTCTCCGCAGTTTGAATTTATTTCAAGTCAAATATTAAATTCACGAATGCTCATTATTTTCTTTTTTATACTCAAACATGTGTCACTTAAAATTTAATTTTTCAGCTTTAGCTGATAGTCACAAAAAAAAACATAGCTATTTGATGACTCGTATCACTTTTGCATTCTCCCGAAAAGCTATTGTTTTCGTAGAATTTTCATCACTTAACGTTCGAGAATAAAAGCAAACACGAAAGCACCCAGAGAAGGATGTAAGAGGATGCAAAAGTAGCATAATATCATATCCTCTAGCACTAGCCGTGCAAGCATTATTTGTTTGCTTTCTGGTGCATGAGAGAACAAAAAATCTTATTGGTGTATAAGGACCTGTATAGAGGAGTAGTGAAAAAAAGCAAAGGCTTCCTTCGTTTATTTTTGTTGACGAGGGGCGTAAGTGTAAATTTGAACGTATCGAATCATCACCCAGACAAAGTGTTGACTATTATCCTGTTGCTTCATCGTTTTTTGTTGATCTAGTTTGTTGTTCGTTTTTGGTGTTAATATATAAAAAAAAAAGGTTTCTGGGTGCTGGATGCTGGTGTTGTGTGTCAGGTATTGTGAGTAATGGATACACAAATGAGTTGAGTAAATACGTATACGAAAACGCAACATCATACCTGAAAACGTCTGCAACTTAATTGATGATAAATTTATTTAAACTTAATATATGTAAATGAAATTTTTAATCGACCTGTTTTGGATTTTCTTGTTTTTACACTTTCAAAAAAAGAAATTTTGAGGTATCATTTCTGAAATATTGAAAACTTTGATACTTCAAAATAATGTAAATTGCAGGTAAATGAAGGATCAAAATATATTTTGAAATCATTTTGAAGCAATTTCTATACAACTTTCCTATCTGACAGTTGAGATGAAGGCACTACGTTGCGTTTACAAATCAGGTTTAATGTTTTTTTTTTCTTCTTCTGAGTGTGCTTATGTTTATATTATTGATTGCATCTTGCGCAGCAAATTTTTTTCTGCAGTTGTTTCAAGAAATTTAAAATTTATTCAAAGAATTTGTAACTTCAATTAATGTATGTACAACATTTTTGTTAGTGTAGATAAGTTAGAAGGTATAAACGAAAAAAAAAAGAACAAAATTAGACCTTAAGGGCTTAGTTATTGAATTGCTTTAAAAATACTTTCCAGCGAAAAACTAAGGTCTCATTTTTCACGTCGCTTCGTCACTACAACTCAAAAAATTGTTAGAAAAAGATTTTGTATGGAAACTCTTTGAGGTTTACATTTTTTTATACTTACTGCACGAACAATTTATTTTAGAGTTGGTATGGTAGATTTTTACTGCGGAGCATAACATAATAACATTTATGTAAGTTTTGTAGACGTCACCTTTGCGTCGGTCTGGGACACAAATATTATCGCTCTCTCCTACATTTGCATCTCGGTCCAAAAATTGGACGATTCTTTATAACAGGAGGTTAAAATAGGGAGACCTTCAATTCTACCCAGTCGTTGCTGATGGGTTGTGGTAGAGGTCTCAATTGGTTGTGACATCTCGGAAAAGCGAGGATCATCTGAAATCTTGTGCTTGTTTTCAAGAACTGTTAAAAATAAATTTATTTTGTAACGCTCCAACACTCTCACGATCCGTACTTAGACTGCTGCTGGATGTTTCCACCTTTGAACGAGTATTCTTCTTAAAGGGGATAATGCAGAGTTATGTGAAAATATTTTGGAAAGTTCTTTTCGTGGATCATCTTTAATAATCCGCTTCATTGAACACATTTTCTGCTGTTTCTCATAAATTACATCTGACCTTATCCTTTGAACGACTTAAAAGTGTTGAAAATGACAATGTGATCCACTCTTCAAGGGGCAATATGAGATCTCAAGGCCTTCCAAACAATTGATTTTCGTTTCATTCCAGAGAGTTGATTTGTAAATTTGATAAATTGCCCAGCCGCTATTGGTTTTTATTCTTCCGATTGTCAGCTTACAATCATCTGGCCGCATGTACGAATATATATGTTTATGTTTCTGCACTAACTTCTCTTACCTATGCATATACAAGTTGGTTGTGCTTTTTGAATAACAGTATTTGTTGAGTCGATATTTTCGGTTGGATTTTGGCGAATTTAAAAAAATTCACATTAAATTACAGATTTGTATGCTCCACATATAACTTGCTCTCATAGTAATCCCATACAAAATCCAACACATGTATCTTAAAAAAATGTAATTACTGAAGAATGCAGTTTTACCTTTTACCTTATGTTATACTTTGGTTGAATATAAAACTTGGGTTCTACTGCTGAATGGTACTTAATAATAGTGATCGATATGAATTGCACCCAAACTTATGGACGTAAATACGTAATTTTATTTTCAAGTTGGTTTCAATTTTGAAAATTTTTGAAATTTACTTACAAATTTCATTGAAAATATGAAATTTGTAGGTAAATGTATTTATAAATAGAAGTACCGAATCTCTTCGAGCTTTTTAACTGAACCCTACACGCAAAGAATCTAGAAATATCATAACCCAATTTCTTTAATCAAGTTATCGGATCATTGTTTTGGCAATCATCAAAACCAAATAGTTCGTATTTCGAGCGTATTGCTATCGCCTTAATTATTTTATTTACTTAGAAGTTAAGCTTCAACACAAAACCCTATATGAAAGCAATATTTTTAATTTGTCTACAACATTATAGCTTGGTTATACATTTAGTTTTTTTCTACCCATATGTGATACAAAAACATACAAAGATACAAAACAGATAAATTCCATTTGAAATCATATTTGTACTTAACCAAATTGGATTTACCTGTGATATTTTCAAACAAATGTTCTTCCTGTTTCACATGGAACTTAGATAAAATCAAATGACCACATTCACACAATACATATTTGGCTTTATACTTTATTAACTTACTACAGGTACTTACTTTAGATTCTGACATTGGGGAAGATTCTAGAGAAATTTTTGAAAGCCAAGGGATTACGTACTGATTCGAACGTTTATGGTTACAGATTCATTTGATTTTAAATAATTTTGCAAACATATTGGTTTTAAATAAGTACCTATAGTATGTACATTATTAAACAAGGGCATTGTAAAATATGTGTTTTTGACGTAACTCTTTCAAAAGGACACACAAAATGTCTTTATTGCTTCTCCAAACAATACCTACACCTCTCATGGTACCGAGTAGCTATTTCAGGTGAAACAGATACCATGTTGCAGTCGAATCACAACCAACCCCCTTGTGTGACCCTATTCAAAGCTTTTTTTTTGTGCTTGCAATATTTTGTTTTGCTCCACCACCTTCCGTTCTCATTTTGACTTCCGCTCTTCAAGAATAAAAAGTAGGTAGGTACTCATGCTGACCGAAATTCATTTCGAAAATGCAAGGTTTGTGTTTCTTTTTAACTTTCTTATTTAATGTTTAGGTAAGTAAAGCACGGTCACAAGTTAATTTATGTTATTGTTGATACTTAAATAGATTGCCATTAAAAGTAACATTTTAAACTTAACTCCATTTTCTTGACACACAAACAGTTAAGGTTTTAGCATTGAATTTTCTTTTAGAAAACATAATGAGCGGTTTGAAGGTTTAAATTGTTATTAATTATTTAGGTACGTTTAGGGAATAAGAAGAACCAAGTATAAGTATTTTAATGGAAAAATCAGATTTTGAACTTCATTTTCAGGATTGAATGACAAAGAGTGAAATATACAAAATGTTATTGGGGCATATTCATAGTCGTCTGGCAAGTTGTTTCTTTGTCTCTTCTAAGCTAACATGGAGTTTATTTTATTCATAGACAATTTAGACCCTGGTCCAAAAGATAAACTGGAGCTCAACTTTAAAAACGGCTGACTCTTTGACTAAGTTGTTTTTTTCGATCCGTCAAAAAATGGATTGGATTTCAATAGATTGACAGGTAATAGCACTAAAATTGTAGTAGAATTCTGTTTTTTACTAAATAGAGCTGCTAAATTCTTTATGAATAGCAGCTGTTTCTAACCTGTGTGTTTAATTTAGAATCGAGGCCAGTTGGACTCGGTTCTGAAGTTTGACTATCAGTATGCCCCATTATGTTATAATTTCTATTATTTTGTTGATTTCTATCAGAAATATTTTTTTTTGTTCAAATCACTATTTAAAAAAATGCTAGGAAAATTTTCCTCCTCCAACCGGATCCCTATAATTCCGGTTCTATGATAAAATAGAAGCTTGCGATTCTGGTTCTGTGTAAACTAGAATCCCAAAACTCATGTATAGCATTGAAGAAAACGCACTTATCATAGAATTGGAAAAGGGTTGGGCTCATATTCTGTGAAAGCTAAGATTGTGTATTTCAAAATGTTGTAAATCCAAAATTCTGTCACTGCCAAATGACTGTCACTGTTTTAAATAAGCTATACATACGTTCAAGAGAACATTTCATAGCATATGTTATATGGAATAAATATCATTTTAGCTCCAAAAACCTTCTTCTGCTCATTTCATGCTCAAAAACGAATGTTTTTCAAAGCCTTTTAAAAACTTAATCTTGTATGAATTAATTATATCCCTTTTTTAAAGGAATTTTTATCTTTGTTCCTGTAAAACACTTTTTTTTTTAATATCTACACAACAAGTACACAAATAAAATACTGATATATGTATGTAGGGCTGTAGGTACATAATATATACCTAACCTACAAAATCCGAGTGCAGTTGCTGGTATCCTATAGCCATATGCTTATGCATGCCTAGAGGGGAAAACTTTTTTAATTTCTAACATCGGCCTCCCGCTGGTGCTGCCTATGTTCCTGAGGGAATCAGTTTTTTTTTATTTGCTTCTACTCTCAACATCATGGCAATTCGTGGTTTTCGAAGTGGGAAAGTTGACATGTTAATTGGAAAATTTGTGGCCAACAAAGTCTTCAAATAAAAATAAAAAAGGCAAACTAGCACAAACTTTAAAGATGAAGTTGAAAGCAAACAAAGCGAGACAAACTCAAAAAAAAAAAAAAAACAGGATAAACAGACGCACGTCATTTCTCTGCTCTTCAGTTGACGTAAGAAAGATGGAAGTGTTTCCTGTCTTGTCAGCCATCACAAACAAACGATAAAAATAAAAATGCACCCAGAAAATTCTTTGGCAGAAGCAAAAGCCATGTTAATTAAATTTTCGTCAGTAGATATGCCAAGTTCCCCAGACTAACACCCAGTTGAAGCAAATAGATTTCAAATCCTGCACACATTTGGTATTTGAAAGGAGCTAAGCTTCTCAACCACTTAAGTAAAACCCGCTCCGGAGGCTTCTCTCAAACATTCACCATTCCAAAAATGAATGAAAAACTTGTGTGCATCGTGCGGCTGGGAGCCCAATATAATATTAGTTATAAATGATATACCATTAAGGCTATATGCTATATACGTGAGTTCTAGGATTCAAGGATTCTATTAGTGCGGTGAGTTATAATCGCATTATTCAGCCTTTAACTGAACTTCGTTCGTTTTGCATGCCATTAGAGATATTACAGGAGGGCGGACGAGCGAAAGTCAGCTCTTGAAAAGATGCAGCATTAAAGTTGTTTATACTTTTGAACGGTGCTTTAATACTTAACAATCGGTTTATTGTTAGGGAACGATGGAATTTCCACGACGAAGGGTGTAATCTTTTGAACACCAGAGATAGAGAAAGAGAGAAAATGTTTCAAAAGGATATGGCCTCAGGGAATATGTGGCCGGAGGTTACATGTGCAAACGTTGTGTCTGCAGTATACCCAGGATAACGACGACGCTTGGGGTGCCCAATGCATTTTTACACAAATATACTAAGTATATAGGGAGACGCGTCTCAAACAATGTCATTCCTTTTGTTCAGTTGAAATAAATGGATGTCAATGAACTTTTGTGAATAGGAACTCAAGTGTGAAAAAAAAGGATACGATGGTCTCTATAAAGAGACAATCTTTTTGAATTTAAACTCTTATTGTATGGGTTTTGAGTGTTTAATAAAGTCTTAAAGCCAATTAGAAAAAAATGTGATAGCAATCTAACTTATATTTTGCACTTTGTGATTGCCGTGACAAATGTATAGCTAAAAAATGTAATATCCCGTTAATCATGCTTTGCAGGAAATACTTACTTTTTTTTCTATTCCTCTCATTTAGCTTTACTACGGATTATACTTATGTAGGTAAAGTATTAAAAATAACCTTTTTGATTAAAAATTTTCCAACGACACAACCAACTGCAACCATACATATATACCTTTGGTCATTTTGAACTACTTGGTGGGAGGCACAGTTTCTAGGATAATAGAAATGTCCGCGCAAATTTGCCTCAACATAGATATATCAAAAGAGGACGTGAAACTATCAAGTCATGGCTGAAGGGTTGTGAAAAATTAAATGTCCTGGGATATAATCTCTCATTAAATCTTGTGTTCAGTGCTTGTCCAACAGCCCATGGACATGGAACAGAGATTTTCTGGATTTATGGATTAAAAATTATATAATGGAGGCTAATGAAAAAACTACCTAGGTAGATACATAATTTCAAAATGACAATGGATTCTGCTGCTGCTGCTGCTGCTGCTTGTTTTATTCATCAGTGCTGTATGTTGGATGCTAATTAGAACTTTTCTAGGAATATTTAGTAACCTAGCAAAATACCTAGGTACATTTTTTTGTTTATAAAATAAACGGGAAAGCTAAAGGTATAACTTTTATTTTTAATTAATATTTTACCAAAAGTCTGGTCTTTCTTACATTGTTGTTTTATGCAAGGAGCTTTGAGTTCACATTTGTATGAAATCACCTATAATTTGAAATGATCTGCACGCAGTTTTGTCGGATGGAAATGGAGGAATTCTTTGGGCTCTGTAATCGTCCCTGAAACACCTTGAACATAAGGACTACGTATGCTTGCCCTGTCATAGGACCATAGATCTCCATCAATGACTACAAGGGTAAAGAGAGAAGCTAGAACTGTTGGGCCTTAGATCAACACTGCAAAAACAAAAAAGCCTTGGAACCTCCTTATATGTTCGAGTCGATATTTCTGGACAGCCAGTAGAGAATTTACAATATCGTGGAAGTATTGGGCCGTTAGTAGACGCGGCGAAACTGAACTACAGGTAGATATTAAATCGTTAAGTAAAACTTGCTTGGAAGAACAACTCTATAAGCTAAGACATAGCTATGACTGTTCCACTGCAGTGTTGAATTTTTGCTCTTTGAAAGGTGTAGCAAACTGCTGTCACTAGAAAACTGCAAACTCTCTTAAATGGATATCTGAGCAACATCTCGAGGATTTTCCGGCCACGTATATTATTTCAGGAGCCCATTCGCTTTCATACGACGTAAATAGCAGTGTATTGGCCAAGGTAGCGATTCCAGTGATCCAATAGAGCTCTTTTACTGAGACAGGCAGATGAGAAGGCTGACCTCGAAACACTTGACAAATATCCGTTCGAAGAGGAACGAGCACAACTTGGAAAGAGTTCGAGAGGGCTGAAATGCATCTCAAAGAAACCGTACACGATGGTACGTAGGAGTAATAGAGGCCCTGTGCCCCGTAAAGGGAAACTAACGAACATGATTGAGTCCGAGAACTTCTCAAGTTTAATTTTTCTTGATAATAATTAGTAGAAAGGAAGTTTATTTCCAAAATCTTACAAAAACATTTGGAGTGATATCTACACAACTGGAAGAAATAGTTTTAGAATCAATATTTAAATGAAAGCTATTGTACCTTGTAGATTCTTATAACATAGTCTTCTAAAAGCACTTAATTCGTGAGTGAAGGTACACGTGCATGACTTGAGAGCGATTACGCTCGAGTGTACAATTGGACCTTCATAGTGATCGGTATACAGTTCTGAGATTATCGCTGCTCTCTAGGCAGAAATTAAATGATATTTTAATTTTAACTATAATACAAGAAAGCTTCAAAAGCCATTGAAAAAAATCCAACAGTCAGCACAACTATAAGAGACTTTCCTCTTTTGTATTGCAATTAAATAAATCTACTAAACAAGATGTCCAATAAATAAAACTCTTCTACGCACATTGTGGTGAATTAAAATACTTCGCCCCCATAAAATAACTGATGTTAAATACTATAACAGTTTACTTTGTTTTGTTCTCCAAAGTTCGAGAAAACAATATAGTTTCTCAATTCCCCATGCCCCTAAAACAACATTATTATACATCCTACAAACAATATTATTTAGCAATAATAATGACACAAACAAAAAAAAAGAATACCCAAACTTTTTTTCTCTGGAATAATTTATATCGACAAAGGTATCTAAAACAATAATAACGCAACGATAGGCAAAAAGTTTCCTAGACACACCAAACTTGATAAAGGCATAAGGCGCGCACCTCCATCCTCTGTGATATATCTAGAATAGCTATACCGTTTTGAACCCCACAAAGCAATAAATTTCAATTCCAATAACATACATACAAACAAACACATACAGATATAAAGCAATTTGTAAATAAAATTGCTAAATTAAAGGAATAAATTGGTTTCTCGGGGAAGGTGGAAGCAGTAGGCAGTAGGTAGTAGGTAGGAGGCGGAGGAAGCAGCCGCCATATTAATTTATTATGGAAATCTGAACGACTTAAGTGGAGGAATATGGGATAAATTATTATCGAAATTTATGTGTTTTCCAACACATCTGCTATTAGGTACACAGAATATTGTCGCTGCCAGCCTTTGCCTCAATCTAAGCGCGCAGAGACCTTTAATATTCACTTTTGGAATCCATGTACAGTTTTTGCGAATATAAATATCTCATTGGCTGCATAACATTTAGCTGAACATAATAATAGTTATTTGGTCCAGTAAGCATCTAATATTATTCTAGATAAATTGAAATCTGGTTTTAATGATGCAGCAACAGAGATTTTAATGTAGTTTTTGTAATCGAAACCAATAAAAAAATTAACTCTGGGCGAGATGAGCTGATTTTACGCTGCGCCTGTTTTTGGAGGACTTTAACCATATCGCCAAATTGGCATCATACATGACTCATAAGTATTAGTGCCGAAAAATTCTAAGTGATGGAATATATTACGCATTTTTTCTCCTTTCGATGAACAAGGAAGAAAATATGGGCGTTCGAAAATATGTAAAATAAATACATTGCCAGTTTTGCGTGATGTGACAAGTCAGAAACGGTTAAACATATGAAACAAATGTTCATACAAAATTTGTAAACCTAAAAAAAAATATATGTATTTCAAAACAAATGGCAATTAAATTTTTAATATACGATCTTTTTCTTTATATTAGTTTGTACAGATAAAATTATTTCCGTCAATTTCAAGTTCACAATTTTAGAAAACAAACCGAAACAAAAATTATAATTATTATTTCTTCGAAATTAAGCAACGAAATTAAGCTAAATGAATACCTATAAATTATTAATCGAACACTGACCGGCAGATGGTTTCATTTCATCCAAATTTTGAGAAAACAAAGAAAATTACGGTGGAAAATGTTTGCGAAAATGTTGCGGAAATTACAAATTAATTTTTTTTAATTCCTCGTAAAAGTCCCTTGACAGTGGTCAAGCTTACGTGAAAAATTAATCAAGGTCAATTATCAACATAACTGTTACGTCTTCGCTTAAGACGTTCAAGTGCCCAAGACACTAAAAACACCAAAGACGTTGAAGACGCCATAGACCCTTAAGACGCCAAAGACGTTGAAGACTGTCAAATCACCCAAGGCGCTTTAAGATGTACGAAGACTCCCTATGCTAGCTCTCTGACGTTGAAATCTTTGATCATCCCTTTAACCAAGCTCGCAAGAATTCAGAAACTTTTGTAGCTATATTCAATAAATTTGTTCTACTTATTTCATAAAGGATGAAGGTATGATTGAATGGAATTTGACCTTTTTGCTTCCCTAGTCATTTTCAAAAGTCATCATTTCTGCTAATTTCAAATAAATGTATGAACATAAATGGGAAAGTATGTAATTTTAATTTATTCAGGTCTTTCTGTTGAAGTTGACCTTCTGTGAGCTGTGAAATAAGCAAAACGAACAGCAGGATACATAAATTAAATTCTCTGCGCCGAAAATTGTATCGCTTAGTGCTACATGAACCTCTATTTCAGTTCCGACTAAATATAGTAACCGATGTGGAAAACCATGTTATAGAACCCTTTTCATGCTAATATTTGGAAAACGATTTAATCATGGTATGTTTTAAATGATGGCATGTTCTTCCACCACGTCATAACGCAACCTGCACGAAATTAAATCGTCCTTGAAACCGACACATGTGCAACTATACTACATAATGTTTGCATTAAACATGTGTATGGAGCCCGGGCATACACCAAATTGTATAATCCGTCAGACATACAGAGCTCTTTGCATTCCTAATGACTTTTGGCAAAACAAAAAAAAAAAATAAAAGAGGTGTACTTCTGTACTGGATAGACAACAATAAATTCCGGAAGAATACGAAAATCCCAGGATGCTAAAAATGCACGAGCGAGGGGTAATGCATTTTTGATGCTCATCTCTGAACAGTGATGTTTTCCTGCAACATATATATTTTTTATTCACTGACGGGTGTACCCTGTCGCGACAGGAGACGGAGAGCGGGGGGTGATGGCGGCGGCGTTGACTGTTGTTACATCGCTGCAGGTACATACTTGTATAGCGTACCTTCGTCAATTCGGCATAAAATCTTTGCACCTCCCTCGTCATAAATAACTTTTAACATTTCTTTGTTATTGGGTGCTCTCAAGACGGATTTTTTCTTGCAGGTATTATGGGCATAAAGCCCAAGGGAATAACAAAGACTACGCCTTTGTATTTTCGTGCAAACAGGCAGAAAGTCTATTTGTAAAATGACTGATTCCTGGAACGTCATCATCTCCATCATCTGAATAGAGATTTTCTTGCTAAGCATCCTGTTCTTATTCGGTGGGGTTAACTACTGTATAGTGTATACACGCAAACATAACTCGCAACACAATTCACTTAAGTAGATTGAAATGTAGGTGCACGTTGACATAACGACAACGTTAACAAGACATCAAGGACCTCAGACTTTCGTTCTATACATATATACATATGGCACACCCAAATACACAACTAGATACATTATGTTCTTAGCTTTATAGTTCGTTGAAGAAAATTATTTCATGATTTCTGAGTCATGTAATTGAAATGATTTCCTGAAAGAAAGTTCGAAATTATTGTGTACTCGTAGTTGTATTTTCATCTTCACATGCCATGCTTTTGCTGTTGCTGCCGCTGCTCTAAAAAAGTGGATAACGAAGATTTCATATAAAATCAGAAGTAAGGTATGCCAACCAATTATCGGCCCTTAAAAAAGTATTTTCGCCAAAGACATGACTAATAAACATAAAGGGATGTATGTACATATTCATAGTCGTCTGACAAGTTCTTTTTATTGTCTCTTCTAATCGAACCTGGGGCCTATTACACAATACATAAAGTGCTTGTTGAAGAAGTAAAACTTAAAAACTTTTTAAAATGTGTGTAACACGGAATAACAAGTCTAGGAGAACTATGACAATTGTTTTGGCTTCTTTCCACAAGTGGGAAATTTAACAATTTCACAGTTTTTCTACCTGGAAACAACGAGAATTAAGAAAAAAAAAAGATAAACGTGTCGAATTGTTGATAAATTTCAAAAGACGGTCGAAGAATTGTTAGAAGTCAACAAGCATTCTACTGCAAATGTGTTTATTAAACAATAGGTTTGAAAAAAAAATGATTCTTTTAAATTTTAAGCGGAGAGTGATGTTGAGGACCAAAGACGGACAAAAGTGTTTACAGAAAGAGTTAACTTTATAATTGAACACCATCTGTTTATTGAAAAATTTCGTGTGTCCGAAGAAATTGTTAAATTTCTTTATTACGTTCCCCCACTAATAAAAGTAAGGCACTAAAAAAATACTGATAGCCTTGCATGGATTCGGCACTGGATCTCAATATCATGTTAAGGTAACGTCCACGATGTTCATAACATGAAAATTGCTCGATGTGTAAATAAGTCACATTTGGAATAGATTTTTTCTTCGGAAATCTTTTGGTAGCTTGACTTGTTAAACTAATTCAACCACTGAATGGATATTTTTTTGACAGTTGTTACGATTTTTATTGTGTTACAGAATTAATTTTCACTTGTTAAACATGCTTAGTTAAACAAACTTGTTGGTCTGTGTTATAGGAGCCTGATGGAGTATATATTATTCATAGACAATTTAGACTCAGGTCCAAAAGATAAACTGGAGCTCAATCCTTAACACGATTGACTCTTTGACTAAGTTGTTTTTTTTTTATCTGTCAAAATTGACAGGCAAGAGTACTGAAATCGTAGTAGAATATACCTTCTACCTATTTTTTACTTAACAGAGCTGCCAATGAGTTTTATGAATAGCAGCTGTTTCTAACCTGGGTGTTAACTTTAAACTCCAGGCCAGTTGGACTCGGGTCTAAAGTTTGACTATGAATATGCCTCAATATGGTTTAATTTTTTTTATAAATGCCAAGGATTGCCAAAAAAATATCTTAATATCGTAAAAATTTAAAGAAAAAAAAAAACAGTTAAGAAACAGTTTAAAAAAAAAAAAACAAATTATTTTTCTTCAATGATTTTAACATTGAAAATTAATCGCAAATTCTTCTCAGTCATTTAAAAAACAATTGTCCTCCTTCTTTAACTGGGGTCAATTAAAGACCGCCTTCTGATCCGATTTTTTTTTGTCTCCAAAGACAAAACTACACCAAATCTTTTGTCACACCCTATGCCAATCACCAATCATGCAAGTGGTGATGGTGCTATTTTAGTCAGGTAGACCATCTGCTTTCCAAAATTTAACGGCGCGGCGTCAAGTAGAGGAAAACTGCTCGTTTTTAATACCTTGCGATCTTGCGATTGAAGTCCTAGTTTTCCAATATCTAATTATGTAGAATTGAACATTGTGTTTTTTACCTACTTAAAAAAAGTCATCGGAAAGCAACTTTTAAGCACTTTCCAATTTTTTTTGAAACTTGGTATAGGGATTCAGGAATTTAAGAAAACAATCCTTTCTAGAATGAAGCATCGTAAATAGTCATAACTGCTAAAAAGTACAAAGGACAAACGTATGGTAAGCGTTTCGGAGAGCGAAGATATGAGCCAAAACATTATTTAACTGTCTATTTTTGGATGGGGTTCAAATTTATAGCGTGCCTTAAAGATTCCGAAATTTTTATTATGAAACAATTTTTTTGTCAAAAATTCTTGGGAACAACTTAAAATGTTTTGATGATATTTTTGTTTTCATCTCATAATTTGGTTATTGAAAACAAAACGATTGTTGCTTGGATTGCTAAATGAAAACTCAAATTTTCACATAAATAACCCGCAACATTTAAATCCTCAAAAGAACAAAACAACGAGCCATTATAATTTAAGTAGGAAATCTACTTTCATGGACAAATACTCAAACGACCTCAAAGTCGCATACATGACGGGATGACAGCCCATACACTTGTTTTTGTTTCGTTTGCTGTGGTCCAACTTAACCCATTGATGTTGATCCTTGCACATCACTGAATACATCGATTTTTAGAGAAAAAGCAACCAACATCATCAGGCGGGTTTTGTCGGTGCTGAATTTCCTTGCCCAATGTCCCATCACTGTGATTTGTAATTTTGTGCAAACGATTTTATACTTGGCCATTTTGACCACAGCTGCACTGCTATGTAGCTAGTGTGCTTGTGCTTATGCTTATGCTCGTGCTCTATCACTTGGATATAGTTTGTGTGATGTGGGATAGGGCGCTAGAAAAGCTAGCGCAAATGATGTGGCAGGCTATCTCATTTGTCCCCTAGCCATATAGTGAATCACAGTTTAAGTATTAAACATGCCATTGTGTTGTGGGTACGTCTATTCAGAAGGATGGACTAAAATAACAAGAGCACCCTGCCTGAAACAGGCTATTTCCTTTCATAACATCACATCACAAGAAGTTCGTTGATGTGGAAAATTTTCAATTTTCACAACGATAGAATATTAACAAGCCTTCATATATATGGATTTGACTTGGATCAAGGACCATCATCCAGAAATTGGTCGAGGTTGCTTTTATCGAAATTGCATTTGATGTCACCTGAAATGCTTCCCGTAGGTAAAGGCTGCATGTTGATGCATTTTCAAAAAAACTTTACTCTGACAAGTTTATTTTATTTCTATTAGCAAACAGAACTGTTTTACCTTAATTTAATTATGATTTTTCTTTAACCATTTGCGAAACAAAGAAAATATATTGTATAAGAAAACTATTTTGCAATTCAAATTTGACTTTGTATGTTTTGGTCTCTTCTATTGGAAATAAGATATTATTTCTTCAAGTTTAAATATTTGTATTAAAATTTTGCATTAGACATTCTCTTCTTGTTTCATTCAGTCGATGCTCTTCCTCTTCGGCCATGGTACATTAAAGTGAATTTTAATTTAATACGAAAGTGGTTCAGAAATCGTATAGATTCCATCAAAAATCTGATTTTTTGAGCTCCAAGAAAAGGATCTAAAAAATCAGCTAAATTTTTGCTATGCTTTAGAATTTAGACGTCGCGTCGCTTGGGGGAACTTTTGTTGTTTTTTTTTAACACGCTTTTGTTAGTTTCACCTGTATGTTTGTTTGTTTGTTAGTATGTATGTAATTGACTCGTTGGGGCTCAATTTTTCCCCACTTTGAGCGATCAGATTTACTTCAAATATTGTAGACTTATCAACAACCACCGACAATACAATATTTTGATAAGCTTATCTCATTATCTAATCATTATGATTAGGATTGTCAGGATTAGGGATTTTAAGCATTAGATGAAATGGTTCGATTACGAAATAATTCATAAGACTTGTTCTCAAATAAAGTTATACCACTATGTCTCGCTGTTTAAGTTGGCAACATAAAAATTCTTGAATATGTTTTCTATCGGGATGCAACTGTTAACACATCTGTACATATTAAATAAGGTTTAATAGCAAATCGAACTAAAAAGTGAAAAATAAAATATAGTTTAAAAAAAACTAAAAAACACGCTTTAATAGCAAATCGAACTAAAAATCAGAAAATGAATTTTAATTTATATTTTATTCAACGGTTATAAGAAGTATACTAACTCATCAATATCTTACAATAATTTTCAAAAATATCGATTCGATATCGATTGTTGTAAATATTATATGATTAGTAGTTATTTGTAAACATAGAGTTAGTATAGAAATATGATATAAAAAGCACCCCACGCTTTTTTACAATGAAATTAATTTTCTTTTCATGACTTTATTTTTATTTTAGAATTTTTGAAAATTATTGCAACATATTGATGAGTTAGTATACTTCTTATAACCGTTGAATAAAATATAAATTAAAATTTATTTTCTAATTTTTAGTTCGATTCGCTATTAAAGGGTGTTTTTTAGTTTTTTTTAACTATATTTTTTTTTGTCAAAGAATTATTGTTGAAAAGCTTCTCCATCGTCAACAAGTGACTGTTTGGTGTGGTTTATGGGTCATTGGACCTTACTTTTTCGAAAATGAGGCTGGAGCAACAGCTACGGTGAATGGACTGCGCTATCGAGCGATGATTAATAAGTTTTTTTATGGCCGGAATTGGATGGACAACTTTTACTTTCAACAAGATGGCCCTACGTGCCACACAAGCAACCAAACCATCGATCTGTTACGGGAAAAGTTTCCGGAACCTGTTCTCTCAAAAATGTGATCACAATTGGCCACCGAGATCTTGTGACTTCTTCCTTTTGGGCCACGTGAAATATAAGGTCGCTACATAAATAAAAATCAACCATTAAATCAATATTAAAAACTCACAAAAAAAATTTACATTGGAAGGTGATTTTATATTCATGTTGATTACAAAATCCGCCCAACTCGATCCGCAGTGTAGAGCTCTGTTTCCAACCTATTCATTTATCGTGAATAGAAAAGAGAACACTAGACTGTGAATCATTGCGGATCGAGTTTTGCGGATTCTGTAATCGACATGATTACCTCTACTCCCCATTTAGGAAGGCATGGAAGGTTTTATAAAAACACATTTCAGTTGAAAAACTAATAGGTAACTAAAAAAAAATATTTAGTTTTAACTGTAGTTTTGTGTATAGCTGAAAAAAATTAATGTTTAATTTGAGCTCGAAACGTTCTTTAAGTATTCGTATAAAGTATTAAGCAATCGAATTTATTATCGATTTTCTTGCAAATTCTTAAAATTAAAAACTTGTTCTACTTCTTTTTGGAGACCCTTTCTTTTTTTTCTTCCTAATAGTGTTGGAACGTTTATGCCACTGTCCGCTGAACTGGATTATCATGTCATCTTCTTTTTACATGACTTGATCTCAAGGCCTCCTCGGATTTTCTTACATCTTATCCACGATCACGCTTTGTCACTGCTGCATTCATGCGAAGCATCCTCATTTCAGCTGACTTCAATTTCCTCTCATACTTCTTGTACATTTTCCAACATTGAACATTTGATGTTTAATGACGTCTCTATTAATCACAGATCTAAGTTATTTAAGCATCTCAGTTCCATTCAATTAAAGTCCCGAAGATACCTTTGTATAATGTATTAGAAAACGGACAACTTAAGTATTCGGTCTTTTTTGTAGTGATGTGGTGTCCATTTCCCCTGGAAACCTGGAATATATTTCTTGGAAGTACGATTCATTTCAAAGTCCGTCAACTTGTCAAGCAGAAAGTCAAAAACTGTAATAAAGAGCAAAGGAGAATTGAAATGCCAAGGGGAATTACGAACTCTTCCGTAGTTCCTGCGGGGCTTTTATACCTTTGTTTTAACTTCTTGTTCCTGTTTTTTTGCCTTATGAATGGCACCTTCAAAAATGGCCAAGTGAAACTGCTGCAAAAAAATTTTAACATGACACACAATTTAACATATTAACCGTAAAAATGTTTAAGCTATTTTCCAATTTATGTATTAGTAAAAATAAAATAGTAGCTAAGGTAGATTTTAAGAAAATGAATTTTGGACACGCATTTTCTTGGAAAAAAAGGATTTTTTCAACAGGATTAAGGGAAAAAGTTACATATTATCAATAATGGGTATATTATATGAGAGAGAGCTGCACATTTGTATTATTCATGCAGAATTGCATGATTAATATTTTTTTTTCATCATCTTGGTTCATCGTGTTGGTTTTGATTAAAATCTCCAATTCGATTTTTTATACGAATGCTTGTATACCCAATATAACATTCCTTTATAGAACTTTCAAATTAAATCTCATTCCAGAGCGTATAGCAGACATGTCTGAGGCTATATTTATTTTGCCAATTTTTCATACTAAAGAAACGAGTTTCATCTTCAAGGATCATTAGGTTTCCATTGTAATCTTTTGAATACATCTCTCCCTCATTTGTATTCTTGTGTACTCATATCATTTGCTGCTGCTGCTGTCTGGTCTTGGGCTTGGTCTTGTTGTTGCAAATACTCAGCAGCCCAGTCCATTATAATACTCAGTCCTCACTATCATACTTATAATATACATATATAAGATCCCTGTGGTTTGTTATGCCTTATGCTGTTACTATATTGCTGTCGCTGCTGCTGCTCCTACAACTGATACAAGAGGGTTTATATTTCTATTTGCTAGCAACGCTGGCATTTGATATCATCGTTTCTGCAAGGATAGCTTTTTCCTTTTTTTATTTTTTTGTACATTTTTGATTCCTCTTATACGTATTTGTAACGGAAGAGTTAAAGAAGTTCAAGGCACGGATATCGACGTAATTATATGTAGACATGTATGTATGTATAGGTACTCATGTGTAAATATAGATATGACTTTTTATTTTTATTTTCATTTTCGATATGAGATTTTTTATTAGAAAATTTTAATATCAAAGCATTTCTTTAAATGTAGCTACTTATATTGTACATTGGATTTAACCGTTTTCGGAGAAATATTATTTGTTAGTTCATAGGAAACTTTGGATACAGTTGAATTTTTTTTGCAAAATAATAAATGTATAGGTACTCGTATATAAAAAAAATTAAATGCGAAGAATTCTGATATTTACTTTGATATTTTATTTACAAAATACCGCAGTAGGTAATGTTATGAAATATAATGAAATGCGAAATAACGAAATAGGTGTCAAAAAATGCAATATGACAGTTACCGTCCCACTTAGATCAATGTAGATCCATTGTGATACCCTGAAGTGTTATAACTTCTTGAAATGTTAACCTATGAGTCCGATGGTTCGTCTAGCCATGCCGAGGTCTTGACGAAGCTCAGTAAGCTCTAGCCTGAGAGTTCTGATAATTCTTCTAATTCGTTAAAGAAGGAGTTGCCTAGGGTTTTTTTTCCTAGTGTAGTGTGGCAGAGTGATGGACAATGACAAATAATGTGAGCAGTGTCTTCATGCTCATCTTCGTCACCATAGCCTCTTCAGAGATCGTCGGTACTGAACCCCATTTTCTTTTTATGGTGGCCAAGTAGGTTATGTCCCGTTATTTTAATATCATATAATAACACAGGTCTCTAGGAGAGACCATCAATCGTTGGATTTTTAAACAATTATGTTACCGACGTCGCGACGTTAAGTTTCAGTTCGCATAGTGGGATTCCTATGTGTTGATCTTTGAGGGAAGATTCAAGTGTTGAGCCTACCCTTGGCAGCTCATCTTCTTTTTCTTTTCCTGGCACACCACTATGGCCAGGAACACAGCAGAGTCTTACATTATGCTGTATACCAACAACCCTTAGCTCTTCGCGACAGCTAGAAACAAGACTTGATTTAAATGGCAGAGATTGCTTTTATTGCTGACTGGCTGTTAATGAAAAAAGTGATGTCAGATATCGCCATCATAGTTTTTCACTGCCAAGATCTCGGCTTGGATGACGCTGCTGTGGTCGGGGAACCTGCGAATGAATTGGCAAGATCGAGGTTTTCCAAGAAGAACCCTGCACCTACTCGAGTGTTCATTTTTGAGCCATCAGTGAAAATGGTGAAAGTCGACTCATTAGTGTAGGGCACACTGTTTTCCCAATCTACTATTATGGGGAAGCTTTGGTTGAAATCAAAGTAAGGGGTCATGTAATATATACAGATGTTGTTACCTACGTATTTCGCTAGAATAGCTGCATGACCACTTGGACTAGTTTTCAAGATGCTGGTTTGATTAAGCCGAAGAGCTCTGTTTGCTGCTGAATCAGCAAATAGATCTAGGGGTGAGAGATTAAGGATTTCTTCCGAACCCGCAGTAGGGGTGGTCCTCATCACACCAGTTGTGCTAATGCAAGTCATTCCTTGTAGTTTGGTTAGGGTTTTTAAATTCTTGGATTTTTCAAACCAAGCTGCCATAGGTCAGAATAGGTCTGACAATGGCAGTACAATGGCAACATTATTATTTTAGGATTTGGTCTAAATAAAGAAAATGGTTGAATTGCGAAACATGAAATTGATATTCACTTGGAAATGATAAACAGACAGAGAATTTCACGAATGACACTTATCTGTTCAACTGGTTGATGTGACTTAAGTTAACGATTTCAGTATCTAGTTTTGACAATGGTGGACTGTATTCGTTCTAACGTAAACCTACTCAAAAAAAATTTTTGTTTTTCTTAAATATCAGAAACGTCGCAAATTTTTTAATATATCTACCTAGATGGAAATAATTAGTTTTTAAGTGCGAAAAATTACACTCACTATGATAAATTAACGTAAATATTTGTCAATGGCACTAACAAATGGCTAATAATCTACTGTGTTATGAGTATCATTTGCTCGAAGCATTCCAGCATCACGTGATTGTTTAGAATTTCTGTTAATTAAAAAACCAGTTCTATATGTATGTCTACCTATAACAACCAAATAGAATTTAGCTCGGAGTTTATGTATGTCCCATAGATGTTTACCTAATAACTCAACTGGGTCACTATATTATATGTAGGCATAGGTATTTTCAGACTGCGATATTTTTCAGAACAAGATAGCCGATTTATAAAATTGTTAATAGAGTAATCAGCTTAGATTATACATAACATGCATACAATTCTACGATATTTCAAAAATCCCTCTAAATAAAGGAGCTTTGAATGTTTTAATCAGCTCTCGAGCACACATTTATTATAAATAAAACCGACAAATATTAATTCGTAAATAATGTAGGCATTTAACTCATATGAACGTTACCTCCCCCTCAATTGTTGCATGCGCTTGCTACCACTAGCTTAGACCATTATTTATATAGATTGGTATTTATAACGGTATCCGATAACTCTACCTAATATTATATAAAATTGCGCTCCCAGGAGGCAAATTAATGTTCATTTTGTAGCTGAACCAATCTGATTTTGTTCGAATGTATGGAAATACCAAATCATGCATTTAAACGGTCTTTATGGCAATTTTGAGGCAAACTCCAAACAATTCATCGAATCAATTAAAATTTCATTTGTTTTGATATTTAAAATTTTTTATCAAAAATTTTATATTTTTCTACGAACGCCAAATTCTCACACGCTCTACACGCAGTTTCAAAATAGTTTATTCTCACAAACAATTTATTGAGTTCAGAGGAGAACGAAAAGGAAATTTAAATGAAGTTGATATTAACATAGGTTAAAAAAATGAAACATATCAAATATTTTTTCCATGGTTGGAAATTTTATGCTCATCTTTGTATTTTAGTTAAATATTACCTCAAGGTTCTGTTTTTTGTACACTATTGTATATTATTTACATAAGTGATTTTCCAAAACTTCGGAACTGTGAACCTGCTATCTTCGCAGATGATATCTGCATAAATTCAACAGATTCAATTGGTTTAAACATAGAAACCAATTTGCAATCTCCTCTGTTTTCTGTCCAAACCTATTTCAGCAGTTGGAAAATAAAGTTTAATGCTTCGAAGACACAAGCTCTCTTTTTTTACAAGAAAAGGAAAGCGTTGTTTCTTGCCAAGCAACGCACTGTTACTGGGATGGTGTCCAAACAGAATGGAGGTTCAGTGCAAAATATCTTGGGCTACACCTGGACAAAACCTTAACATTTAGCATGCACATTCAACAATTCGATTCGAAGTCTTTATCCTTTTATAAGCCGAAAATCTAAATTGAGTGATGAAAATAAATTAATTATTTATAACTATTTTTCAAAGTACAATAATGTTATACAGTTCATCGGTATGGGGTAAGTGTGCAATAAGTCACATTCGCAGACTACAAACTATGGAAAAAAAGATATTAAAACTTATTTTTAACCTTCCTTGGCACTACTCCACAGAAGATCTTCATAATAAGGCACAAATAGTTGAAGTACAAATACAAATTTCCAAGCAATATGAACGATATTTACTAGATGCAGTTGCTCAGACAACGAATTGATCTCAAACTTAGCTATCTAAGGTATTGTTATTATTCCCATTCATTTGTTTATTATTTATTTATTTATTTATTAACATATTTATTCTTTGTTAATTTATACACTTTTTGTTATTCACTTTTTTGTTCATCTTATTTATTTACTTATTTATTTATTTTATTTATTGAACTATATATTGAGTTTATTTATTTATTGATATTTAATTATTTATAAATTAATTTATTTTTATTTATTTTTATAACCCACTTCTCTCTCCTCAGGGAAGTAAATGTAATTTATTTACTAAATGAAGGTTTTTTTCTAGTAGCTTTTCCTTCAAATCAATCTTTCCTGTGATATTATTTAAATACAAATTGTTAGTTTTCAGTAGTAAGATAGAATCACAGAGATGTGCTCTGTGATTCTATACTACTACTACTCGTAGTTTTAAGTAAAAATTATTATACAAATCTGGCTACAATAACTCTACAAAAAAAGAAGGCTCCGTATTTTGGAGCGTAAAAAAAAATTCCAAATCTTCCCAAAAAACTAGAAAAGAGGACCTTCACCGCCAACCACCTATGTACTTATGTAGGTACATTAAGCTCACAGCCCTGTATTGGGGACTTTGAGTATGTTATAACTACGGGTCACTTATACAGTTTAAACAAATTTAGTAGCACACTAGTTTTTGTTTAAGGTGGCTTTAAAGTTTTCGTTTTTTTTTATTTTGATGATATACAAAAAAAAAAATAAAAGTCAATTTAATTCTGAATTCAATAAAAAAAAAGAAAACATAAAGTACAAAAATCACTGTTTCACTTATTACTCAAAATAAAAGCAATTTTACTACTGAACTGATTCAAGTTTTGGATGATTCTCTGGAACGATTACTGACATCGTTAAGATAGAGCTTATTTATCTCGAAAACGGCTCTAACGGTAAATGCAATAGGACTGTATTTTCTCAAGACAACTGCACATAAAAACTATTTGTTTTTTAAAATCAATAATTTGAAAAAATGAGTATGAGTATTTTTTTAAAATTTAGTTTTAGAATGTATACCTACTAATTTTATTGCTGCTTTCTCTTAGAATGTTTGGAGAAATGAAATGTGTGTGATGTATCAAGTTTTCGCCCATATAAACATTGTTTGTGTAATTATCGCTATTCTCTATGCCCTTGGTATATACTTCAGGAGACAGAAATCAATTCCTGTTTATCCGGTATATTCGTTTGTGGAGTAATAATAAGTAATTGAAAAATTTTATAAATTTGAACTTGAAGAGCAACCAGTATTGCACGCACCTTAATTATACTTTTGGAAGCAGTTTAATCGAAACAGAAGCACTACAAATCGAGTTGCAGTTCAACTCGTACATACATTATATAAATAGTATATGGGATTACATTGCAACGAGGTGAACGAGTACATATTTGTATGCTCACATATTTGTATCAAGAGCCTTAAATCAAAAGTCGACAATGAAGGGTCGTTCATTTGTTAGCTTTTTTGTCGGTTTGATTAACATCGACTTCCGCCACCACACCAGCCACCGCCACCGTCAATAAATTGCATATCAAATATTTAATCAATATCCACAGAAAAATTCAATTATCGATGGCTTTTCCACACGTGACCGACTAGTTAACGTTTATAGGTGTGGGACAGCACAGCACAAGAGCATCTCTTCGCTTACTTTCGTCCGCACATTCGAAGTCAAAGCAAAACCACATCCCCATCAGCTGGTTTTACGATGGATCTGCCGTGGAACTGGGGTGTCCTCATGTTGACAACAACGGACGCCCGCCATCGCCAAGGACACTATGCCCTCGCATTGCTTATACTGCTGCAAAATCCCGATAAACTAGATGCAATTCATATTTTGTGTTTTCACTTTTTTATTTTTCGTTTTTACAATTCGCTTGGCCCGAACAGATCCTGACGATGCTCCTGCTCTTCTGCTGCCAGTTCTGAGTCTGGTTGTGCCGATGTTTGTCCTCGCATGCCAAACCAAGTCGTATTTTGCAATTTCATTTCAATTTTTTTGCCGGCGTTTCACACAGTTTCGACTTCATAAATTTCAATTTGTATTACATTCAATGAGTACAAAAGAAAAAAAAGTAATAATAATATGAAACCCCCTCAATCGGTAGTGGAGAATGCATGCAAGCGAACTGTCCGCCGAACGCTTGAGAGAAGAAAAGATTTTCAGCCTCGAATCGGGATATAGTTTAATTATTTTTTTAAATCAATAGATGGGTAGGTTATATTAAGTTCATGATAATAAACCTGTGCTTTTATTATTTGTATATTTTATTGAAGAAGGAAATACTATTTAAGTATTTATCACTGCAGGATGCATTTTTGTTTTACTACTAAGTTCTTTAATAGTGAAGAGTTCCTCACGTGTGCTTTAATTTATTCCTTGAGCCAGCAAAACGGGTTTGGCACATGTTTTGGTACATTTTTTGTATTACATAATGTACTTCACTATAGCCTATAGATAGTCCAATCAACGAAGTGAAATTCTGCCTCCATAACAACAACAGCACTATCCAGACCTAGACGAAATGCCAAAGAAGCCAATTTTCTTATTCTTCATTTTATGCATTTAATCTAAACATATTATGTTTCTTAGTAAAACTCAGGAGTTGCTTGTTCTTATGAACAAAATCTACCGTAAAATATATCCAACAAGTTGGAATTCTTAAATCATTTAAACTGTTGTAGTCCGTTTTATAATGCGGTTAGTGTATTGTGTGTAGAATTGTGAGTCCGCGGGTCTGAGTTCAATTCCCAGCATCGACCATCTAAGAAATTTTGTTTTCACGAGTTGCTGCCTTTTGCGAGAAATTGGCAAGGTCTCTAAGAGTCACTTGTTATTAATAGAGTGCTTCTCACAGTGATGGTTTTTCGAATTGAACATAAAAGGTGTTTTTTTTAGAGATATAGAACTTTTAGTTGGCAACACTTCTTTAACTGGCGACCATTTTAACAGCTGTTAAGTGATTTGTGTTTAGTGTGGTTTGGCATTTCAGAATCACCACACAATCACCTAGCAATACTCAGAATTTTGTTTAGCGGTGAAGCTCACTTTTTGTTGAATAGCTACGTCAATAAACAAAACTGCCGTATTTGGAGGGAATATAATACCGTTGAATCATTGATCCGTATTTCTTAAAGTACGATGTTGGCCAGAACGTTACAGTCAATGGTGACCAATCTAGAGCCATGATTACTGACTTTTTCGATCCTCAATTGAACAACCATTATATGCAAGCGCCGAGGTTTCAACAAAACGGTGCAACATGTCACACAACTCGTGGCAGAATTGATTGAAAATTAATTGAATAATATATCATAGTATCAAAACGTGTGATGAGGAAGTTTTGTGGGGCCGATGGAGTGTTAAGAAAATCTTAAACAAATTTTTTCTTTCTATATTTTGTTTCAACTTAAATAAAATTTTAATGTTCTCAACGTTCCCATCCCTAAGATTTTTTTTTCTCTTAAAAAATCGCAGACGATCTAGAAAGTTAAACCAATTTATTTATGTTTACATACTTTTGTATGCCCGTAATGAGTTAACTTATATTGCGCAAGATGACTTTCCGAATGAATCAACACGAGTAATAAAGTTTTGTCAACCGTAAAAAGTCAGTCGTCATTTGGGGTTTGGAGTCCATATTCAATGGGTTAAGCAAGGATTGACTGCCTTCCTAGCCGTTTGATTTTGTTTTCATGGAGAAGTAGGAACGCCTAGTAGTTTCCTTTTTTTCAAACTGAAGCAATCTTCGTCTTGGAAATATAATTGTCCTTCTTATGTATTACTTTGATTTAAAGGTAAAGTTAACCCTGTGATGTTTGAAATGAAAAAGAAAATTTCTTTCATCTTGCTTTCCATTTTCCACTTGAGTTAAATTGCTGGCTTCGCAACGTAACGTAGATATAATCCTCCTTTTTCCTTTAAATGAGTGCAACTGTAAGTTATTATTCAATCCCTTATTTATAAGCTTTTGTTTTTTAAGTAGGAATAAATTTGTTTATGCAATCGAAAATAAAATACTTTTGGCCTTAAGCAAACAATATACAATATAATGCAACAATTGTATGGCATCATGAACTCTTCTGGGCTTACATGTTTGTTTGGTCAAAGATTTGCTTTTTTCGTTTGATTATTTTCACACGAAAAACATTTAGAAATCTAATTCTAAGAGTATTTTATTTTGCATAATTTCGATGCTCGAAGAGTCTAGAAGAATTTCGAATTAGAAATCTTGATCCATCCTAGACTACCCAAAATAAAAATGAATGTATGGAGTCTTTTTAAAAATAATAAAAAAAAAATGAGATGAAAAATCACTTCATTTCGTTTTAAACTTTCAGAAATAGCCTTAAGCTAATAAATTCTTCATTTCTTCATTTAATCTTATTATAGGCTTAAGACATCACACCATAAATTGCTCATATTTTTTTTTCCAATCAAACCAGTCGAACCAGCAGGATTTTCTAATTATTTCTTAATGAGTTCAATATCAAGACCAGAACCGTCAAAGCTATATATATGTACACTACACTGTCCATCCTTTTCCCTAAATAATTTATATGTTCTATGTATTTTTTTTTTTGTATTTTTTTCTATTTTTCTTTGAGGCAATAACAATCGATCAAAATGTCGGCTCAAGTATAGCCCCACAGCATCTCCATATAACCATCGCCATCGCCATCGCCATCGCATCAGGGAAAGGACAACAGGGTGCTCTGGAAAAGGCAAAGTTAACGAACCGTATTAACGACTAAGGAAAACTGATAGGACGTGAATATGAGAAAAATGGAGCGAAAGCCAAGAAGTTTATTTTTGCCGTGCACTCTCCTGGTTGTCTAGAAACAAGGAATCTAAATTCCATTCTTCTTCATTTTCTTCTCTTTTTTTTACCGTTACCGCCCAGTACCTCTAGCTATTATTCTGCGCTCGTAGGACTCTCTAATTAAAATTTTCCTAATGACTCGTTTAAGGGACTTTCTTTCCTTGTCGTTGTCGTCAGCGTCAAAATCGCATCGGTTTGGGAGGAAACATTTTTAATTAATCAACGTTTCACGAGATTATATTTTTTTTCTTCTCATTTCATTTTTAACCTTTTTTATGAACAAGGAAATTTAAATTAAAAAAAAAATACAAAAGATCTCCCATTTTACTTTCTTGTGTATAAAGCCTTTTTTAACTGAAATCTGATAATAGTGTCCTAAGTCGTAGATTATGATATTTGTGCATGTAAAAACTATTAACAAACAAAAAAAGTGTAATGAGGGACAAGGAAATTTTGCATTTACTAGACAAGGACGTTGATATGTCGGTAAGGGTCTTATTTTGATATTCCCCTGCGAACTAAATTAGACCGGAACCCACATTGCAGAATACTTCATTTTCAATTTTCTCTTAAGCAGGTTAAACAAAAACAGTGTTTTTCCTTTTTTACTCAATTCTCGTAGTAAAGGCAACAAAAATGCTTAGATAATTTTTCCAGATGGTGTACTTATTCTTGACCTATAACCAGCAACCACTCTCCCATACATATGCAAATTGATACTAACTGTATAACGTCATTGCATATTACGTATTGAGTCTTTTTGGTCATTAACTAGGTATTTCTTACACCAGAAAAAATACAATCTTGTTCAACATAGTTGAAATACATTCAATCCACCATCGTAGTGGAAAAATTGTGATAAATTATATTTTTTCTTCATTTATGATATTCGATTATGTAAATAGATTTAACATAATCTTGCATAAGTGAAAAATTCAAACTCGAGTTTTTTATCAAACTTAACATTTCTATAGGGAATTTTTTCCGAAAGCTTATGCGCCTGTATGACTTCAGCGAAAGTCAAATGCATTCTAGTATCAGTAAAGTAGATAATCCAAGACAGTTAGGTCACACTTGCTCTTACCATGTTTACAAGAGGTATTGAAGCGAGCTTCAAGCACGTTTGTGTGAGTGAGACACCAGCAGCTGTCATCTCTACATATTTTCAACTAAACCCCAACTGGAGTACTCAACTCAAATGACGAAAAACCTGGGTCGAAAATTCGACCTTAATCCAACTCGAGCTCTCAATTCTGCTTGCAAACGTGGTATCTGTCATTCCTGCTGTCATACAAAGCATCTTCATTCGCCATCGATTTCCTCTCATACTTCTTATAACTACATTATACATTGTCCAATATTGTAAACCGTATGTGAGAGCTGGACGAACAACTCTCGTGTAGACTGTAAAAGCTGAGCATTGTTCGATCACAGAAGTTGGCAGAATTTTCCTGTCACATTATCCATCATACGTCTTCACACGATTTTTAATGTCGTCATTACAAGACCCTTTGCTATTAACAATAGTTCTGAAATACTTAAAATTAGGCGTGTTTTGGTGACAAACTGCAACCCAGTCAGTCAAAATTTAACAAGAGATACAACCACAAAAATTTGCTCGCACTTACTTTATCATTTTTCCCCAGTCAAATCTTACTTGATAAAAATAATTTGTCCTACTCTAAAGTCCTACTGGAAAGTAATCATATCTTTTAAAAAAATTTTGTGTTGGTTAACCTTGTTTACTTTAATATTTCTTTTTTCTTCTACTTTGTTCCGGATCGTTTTCTTGATTTATTTTACTTCACTGTGCTATTTCTTCACCAAAACACGGCTATTATCTCACCTGGGATCCTGGGAAGCAGTTTTCAATTCAAATCCTAACTACTAACACTTCAGCTTGTTTAATAGTCTAGAAATATGTGTGTATCGTAAATAACTATATTAAGTTTGTTCGTTGAGCTCTGAAGTCACCCCGGGGTCGCCCTAAAGCGTTTTTGAAAAACCTGAACTCGCCCTGACAATGAAATTCTGTTTTTTGAGACCTGCGGTCGCCTGAATTCGCCCTGAAGTTGAACTAGTTTTTTGCTGTGGGGATTTGAGATAAAGAATAAACTGTCAAAGTGACACGAGCTTGAAGCATTTGTGTTGCAGGGAATTGTTTATTATTTAAGTACAAATAAATCGAATAAATAAATTTAATTCAACAATAATAGAAATAGAAACGGAAACATTTGATGTTGTCGACTGTGCAACGGGTGAATCTGTACAAATTTCAATTTAAACTATTACAGCACAGAGTACAAAATTCATGTTTTTCTAGTTTGAATGTCAAAGAGACAATTGATAATCCTTGAGTGTTTTTTGAGAACTGAAAAACGCAAGTTTTGTGACAACTCTTAGGGTTGTCAAGAAAACCTAAGTCAACTCTGATTTTGAAAGAAACAGATCAGCTATTTATTTTTCACTGCTATAAACATTGTATTTTGGCTTCGGGCTTTTCATTTCAACCACTTTTAATAATTTTGAATGAAATAGGTATTGTCTAAAACAAAAAACAATGAATAAACATAAAACAAACAATAATCGTAACTTCACCCAAATTTAGTTAAGTGATGTGCATGTATGTATGTATTCATCAATTAATATCATGGACTCGAAATCATGTTTTGTTATTATAGATTATTTTATACCCAACTACTGTCTACACTTATGCAATGTGAACCCTGAACACATATAAAAATAAACAGTTTTATCCAACTCCCAAGGACATGTGTACGTGCTTAGCAAGCTAATTGCACTTATAATCAATATATCACTCCGAGTTATATATATTATATAGGTATGTGGGTACATCCAAACATTTATAATAATATTCTCCTATAGTCGGCATTTAATTCAGTCGTTTCGAAACAAAGCTGATGCTGATGGTATATACGAGAATTCATCCTAAGGAGCTTCTTGCTTCTTCGTTTGCTTCCTCTTGATTGCATGAACTGGCTTATTTCATGGCATCTGGTTTTTTCGAATTCATTCAAACGTGACAAATATACCACAAGCTGAAGAACATCTGTTCAGGATTCTTCTTCCGTATTTTTGTATGTACCAACTCGTACCTACCAACTGAATTGAATATGTGTGTGATAGTTCTTTCACCAAACATTTATCTCGTTCGGATGGAAGAGCAATAGCATTTCACAAGCTTAAAAATGTTTGAAAAAAAATATGCCTTGAAGGAAGGATCTTCCCTAGCGTGCAGAATTCGCGGTATGAACGCCGACGATGTATAAGTTAAATGAACCTGTTTCCTATCCTTTTGAGAACTATTCTGAGTTCTTCAATGACGCAACGTAAAGACGCTAAGGTAAATGAAGTATACGGAACATGTGAATCATCAATCGTTAAAACTGCTGTTTGGAATTTGAAAAATCTATAGCTTGCTGCTTGCGTTGGGCGGCCACGCCCACCCACCATTGTGCAAAAACCATTTTTTATTCTTTGAGTGGTATCTCTTGGTGCCAGTGCAACTGGCCAAAATGATTTATCTTTTTGTCAAGCCAGGCGCTGACTTAATCGCAGCACAACAATAGGATAATTTCAGCACTCTTTACTTTTTTTTTGTTCCTCATTCTTTTGGTTGTTATCCTTGTTCTTATCGTTTCGTGTCTACAATATGATATATGTATTAAACAAGAGGCTGTCTTTTGTAGTTTGGGTTGCCTGGTTGTGCAGACTATGATGACAGAAATCGTATGTAGTATGTAGAGACCTATAAACAGAATAAAATAGTAGATGAGATGGGGTACCCATAGTGAAAACAAGAGAGAAAATAGAGTTTTCAAAATACAAGTGGTACAAATGGCGTTGTTGAAAAAAATTCAAATCAAACAAAAATTTTGTGGAACCAAAACAAAAAAAATGTGAGATGCAGAACAGAGACATTACCCTAAAAATGATTAATTTTGAAAGAAATGTATCTAAAGTCAAATGGCATGTAAGGAAAGATAACAGAAAATCATGGTTGTCGAAGATATTCTGGCATATTCATAGTCAAACTTTAGAACCAAGTCCATCTGGGTTAGTAACATCTGCTATTCATAAAGAATTTGGCAGCTCTGTTTAGTAAAAAACAGAATTCAATCCATTGAAATCCAATCCATTTTTTGGCAGATAGAAAAAAAAAACAAGTTAGTTAAAGAGTCAACCGTTTTTAAGGATTGAGCTCCAGTTTATCTTTTATACCCGGGTCTAAATTGTTTATGAATAATATAAACTCCAGGTTAGCTGAAGAGACAAAGAAACAACTTGTCATACGACTGTGAATTTGTTATTAGGTGACGCCATATGGAATATGCATAGATGATCCAGCAAATACTTAGATTCTCAAAAAAATTCCTTTTGTCGAAAGGAAAATTGGTCCTCTATTTTTTGATAACAGTGATATTTGTTAAAATATCACTGTAACTTTGAAACGGTTGAGTTTACGGTAAAAAATGTCAAAATCATTTTTGAACGACATTGAATTTTTCATAAAAGAAAGCAATGTGGGAAGTTTGGAAACTTAACTAGTTATTAAGATAAAATAATCTGATTCAGAACAAGCACATTTTACAATACAGTCCTATGGACAGCGGAAACGTGCATTGAGAAGGGTCTTAACTTTTAAATTAAAAGCTCAAAGTCTTACAGATGTGCTTTTCCATTACAAAATTGATCAAAATCAAATAAATTGTTTTTGGTAAAAGCGAACATTTTAAAAATAGTTCTTTGAAAGGTAAACACACCTCCCATTGTTTGGTTGAAAAATTTTTGTTTAAAGGTTTTCAACATTAAATAAAAATCACACAATTCTTTTCATAAACATTGTTAGCCGTTTTTCATAAGGGGTTGGCCGTGGCGCGATGGTAGGTATGCGTGGTCGCCTGTCAACCTCACAGGTCACGCAGGTTCGATCCCTGCCGTAGTTCTATGTCATGTTTTTATTCCATTATCATTGATCATTGTTGGGCCGCTGGTTTACTCATTACATGTTGTTCAGGCATAACACTAACAACGTGTGATTGAGTAAATACTAGTATACCCAACAAATATGACAATGAACAAAATAATGCGAATTATAAAGGGACATTGAAAGGGCCGTTAAGACACGGCATTTCTCCGCTTTAGCCCAGCCGCCAACCCTGGACATAAAATCTGAGACAACCACCACCTTCAGTCTCAGTACCTCGCGCCACATACCATTCCATACACCTTTCCCTTCCCATCCCTATCCTTCACGCTCGCGCTGTGTTGAACAACATATAAAGGGTACACCATCCCCTTGAGCGCGCGCAAATTATAAAAAAAAAAATTTGATAGCCGTTTTTCCCAAAGTTAGGATTTTACAAAAAAAAAATCTTTTTGGTAAGTGGATACCGTATTTTTGGTCTTAAAACAAGTTTTTTTTTTTAAATATGTAGTTTCCCCAAGATTATGGAAAATTCAGTCATCCACATTTTGGCTAAGCGAAACGTGTATAGATGGATGAAATTTGGAGAACCATTTTTCGTCTTCCTCGTCATAGTTATGTCAAGTTTGATCAAAATCCTGAGTTTTTTTTAAGTATGCATTTGTATGTATGTACTTTTTACGAAAAATTGAAACAAAACCGCTTAGAAATCTCTAGATATGAAATGCTTTGTCATTTTTATTCCTTTTATGTTTCATGTTGTGGTGATTTTTCATTTCGTACTAGTCTTACTGAGCCATAAGATTGGAACATTACGAAATCAATTTTATCCGTTTCACCCTTGCAGACCATTAATTCACTTGTTGCACACCCCACTTAATTTCCAAGTCTTACACGCTTCACTATTCCATTTTTTTTTTCTCCTTAAGACATTTTCATCCATCTACGACCCCCACACCAGCAGCACTCAAAAAGCCCATAAAATAAACGAAGGGTGGAAAAGACCTAAGTCATCTTACCAAAATAAACACTAAGGTATTTTCTCAACAAGCAAAGTCCTCCTCATCCCTCACAAGAGTGTCCTAATCAATTCGGCCAGTTGTCCTCGTCACAATTCACAAGTATTTGCACTCTTCACTTTGCCTTCAGTCGGTCGTTTCGCCTATCCCTACCCATTGCCGCACACATTTTCAGCAAAGAATCATGTCTTTTTTGACTTCCTCTTATGTTTACACTGCATCTTGGTGTTGAAATTGTATAGTATAGCAATAGCAACCCTTCAAACCGCTTCGTCAAAGCAAAATGCCCATTTCAACTAAAACCCCGAAGAGCATAATATAGCAGTGCTAAACAAACTGATTTTGTGACAAAAACAGGATTCCTACCCCAACGCAGTTATATACACTGGCTATAATAAGAATCACTTTTATGTACCCGAAAGTGCACGATGCGTGCAAATTATTTAGGACGCATTGACACTCCACCGAGTCACAGAGTGTTCGCAGCAGGAGGGATAGCAATGCCATGGCTCTCTTTAATGCCCAAATTCAATGATGGACACATGCATATTGTGCTATGATGGTGAATTATTTAACAGCGCGTCATCTGCATCAATCGGAGGATATCTACCGCCGAAATTACAATTTGCATGAGCAGACACATCACAAGCACACCGGTCTGGCCAGATATGCTTTATTTGAACGGTATGCTAAATCAATTGAAAAAAAGCTAACATTTTCAATATCCTTTGCTCTACGTGGAGTGATAATAAAGTTTGGCGACCGGATGGGAATATTGTTTGTTTGTTTTAACGAAAAGCGACTATACAACACTACTCTTGTGTACCTTCCCATCCATTGTGTATCCCGTACAGTCAGTGCAGTGACATTTGGTATTTGCACAAAACAGGTATGCAATGGATTGGATTTTCTAGTGGGTTGGATCTACAATGCGCTTGCATTCTAATTTAGACTTGAATTTTCTCATTTAACATTGAATCCCAAATCTATCGAAATCAAATATTATCAACACGGGACGGTGATTTCCCCTACTTCGCATCAGCTCACTGATGTGAGACGACGACAAATATTTCACGCTCACTATTGATTTCAAATGAATTTGTCACACTATCCTTTTGCAGTCATGAGAAGCTTTTGGCCACACTTTGCTCTTCGAGGAACAATTTAAAATAAATCGAATCGGATAATATTTTTGTTTTTAAATTAAAAGTGCTCTACTTTTGATGATCTGCCATTTTGTAGAAATTATGTAATAACGCATATACATTATACACGTCAAAGAAAAAAGCTCTTAAATCAATTCCCAAATTTTAAAAAATTCTTCAAAAAGTCTGCAATGACAATGTGGGATTTTAAATTAAATGATATAATTTTTGAAATACTGATAAAAGAACACAGAAAAATTTAGAAAACAATATTAATGTGAATCACAAATTATTTTGTAAAAAAAATATTTAGTAAAAAAATTCTAACCCAGACTAGATTAACACCGATCCATCTAAGTCGAACACATATATTTTTAAACGGTGGTCCTTCCAGTATAAAAAATTATTCGAAAAATTGTGTGTTTTGAAACATAAAATATAAGTCACAAATTGTAGATTCGAATTTTCGTTCCTCATTCTTTGTGAACAATAGATAAGACCGTAAAGTCAGTATCCAAACCAAAACAATTCTTAGTCTTAGTCTGTAATATTGTGATGCGTGTAACTTTCTAATGTCTCATCATAACTATTAAGGACCTAGGGGTTATAAAACAGATGTTAAAAAACATATTTTAGTTAAAAAATGGTTGAGCGAATTTTTATTTCTCACCTACTAAAAACTTCAATAGTACAAAATGTTGCTTATGATTTTTTGAGAGAAGCTTCCACGGTTACACACAACGTGAATCGCAAAATTCAGACTTATCATGGACAAAAACCTTTTAATAGCATTTAAAAAACATTTTGCTTTTCGAAAAACGTGAAACTGGATATTTTAATTAATATTAATTTTTTCCTTGTCCCTATATTTTCACTGTAAAATCTTAAGCTTAATGTAGCTTCTTAAAAAATAACATAATTTCTGCCATCAAGACTCAAATTTATTTCTTGCATTAGCTTTTTCTTTTTGTTTGTGTTTTCCTCCATTCATGCTGAATACAAACAAAAAGAAAACATCCTTAACATTGTTGCTACATCCACACTAAGAGTAAAAGTCTATTTAAGAGCTTAGGTAATAACGTACTATTTTATGATTATCACAAGTGAAATGAGCCACTCGTTTTGTTGCCTCTTGTACTGGTAGTTTGTATATAGAACATAGAAAGTCTGTTTCAAAATCCATACTATTTACCATTTGGAGCCGCAAGAGATTATCCTTGGATATTTTTTATCGCACATAATGTTATGGTACGTCCCTTTTGGACGGTGTATAGTGTAATGTAAACCACGCTTCAGACACTTTAACGGCGATTTTACGGATTAATGGTCTTCCATTTGCTAATTGATTATTATTATTACCACAGCAATTTTATGGTGTGGTGTGCTTGAGGGGTGGTCTATATAGAGCACGGACTACATGTCAGTTATCAGCTGGCTAAGAAGATCATATCGATTGCTAATGAAATGTAGCAACAAGCAAGAGTAAAATGACATTGAAATAAATGAGAATTTATCAGATAAATATCGAAGAACACCAATAAAGTTACCTAATATAGAAATATAATTTTAGATGTTTTGATAAGGGGTCGCTACAAGACCGAGACGAGACTAACTCCTCGTTTTTCTTTCCAGTACATTTAAAATTTAAAAATTGTGTTTTTAAAACATAAAATTGATCAATTTAATATAACTATTATGTGAGGAGTGAGAGTAACGGTCTCGAGACTGAACTTTTTTCGAACTCATCTTTGCTGTGGGAAACATGAGAAAAAGCAATTTGAATACAAGACCTGTCTTATGTTTTACCTTTATTGAAATATTCAATTTTAAGATTTGAAAACAAAATTTCCGAATCATTTTTTTTGCATCGGGTCGTTTTTCGGATCTAATACAAAATTTTCTATGAATAACGTTCTGTATTTGAATCTGTATTCCAAAATTCTGAAAAAACCAAATTACTACCTACATTTATTTGTACATATATTTACTCAAAACAATGATCGTATGATTAGTAAGGGTACGCAATTAAAAGTATTGTTCGTTGTAGAAAAACAAATGTCACTTTAGGCCTATTAAAATATGAAATTGGTCAAATTTGACTTCTGCATAATATGGCTGCTGCTACTCCCCAACAACAGCTACACTATTTTGCTTCAATGAAAACATTGTTTTGATCGAAGGCTGTTTGATTATTTATTTCACTTCTCTTATTGGTTTTACCCTTAGCCGCTAAGAGTTTGACACTATTCAGCAATTCCTTTTTTTCCTCCATGCTGCATCTAATGCGTTTTTAAGTGCTCTAACAACAGGTGTAGTACGTACGTATAGTTGTGCCACTTGTTCTATTTTGTCTTCTTGGCCACAACTATATTAATGTTGCATGTTTTTGAACAAAAGGACATCGTTCCCTTTTGTTTTCCTTTTGGCAGAGAAAGCATTCACTCAACCAATCCATGTGGATTTCGTGTTGGAATTCAAAGTCAACATGCACTGTGCAAACTGCACTGCACTGCACATAGGGCATCCTTGAAACGAGTGCATAAGAACACACTTTCTTGTTTTCTTCCATCTGTCTATGTCGACATTTGCTTCGGCGCGGCGAATGCATTAAAAATTCATTTCTTCTTCAATGTAGGGTTCTTAATCTAAGAATACACAAAAATAAAAAAAAAGTCAAATAAGAGAAAAAAATATATTTACCTGCCCAAGTAAGTGCAATGTTTTTGCATACGTTTTTTTTTTTGTTTAAGGCGATGTTATTGGGATATTGCAGTGCCAAATTACATGTGTCCTTTAATAGATTTTTTTTTTGAAGTACCTACAACACCTCGCAGGTGTGCTGGCTGGAATGTATTCTTTCCTCTATTTTTTCAAATACCAAATGGATTCCTTATATTTAAAATATAACTTTATGCATATAGAAAATATATTGTACAAAATGTCGAGTTGTTGAGTACAATAAAGGTAAGTTATTAGACTCTACAAAGAATTAAATTTAGTGAAGACTTAAATATTGTATTGAAATGGACTCTAAATAATAAACCGTTCATGATATGTGACCTTAGTATTTGATTGGAATCTTAATATTGAACCGCTTGTGTTAGGACCTCCAAAAATTAACATTCCATGTTTGGTTAAATTTTTGAGATCCATAAGATTATAGTTCATTTCACTGTATTATTTAACTCGCTGCTAAATTTGCAGTCCATTGTCTCTTCTTAAAAATAAAACTTGAATGGGTAGAACTTTGCACCGTAAAAGAATGGATTACTCGTGTCATTTTTTACCCTTAGTTAGCCTTTCGAAGGCACTCTACCCTGCTCACGAAACTTCGTTGCTCCGTTGGACATGTTCAATGCAAGGCTCAATTTAATTTTTTTTTGTTTGATTAAAAGTATTTTGCGGGTGCCAAGAAATGTATTTAATTTCATACATATTTTGTTGGCAAATTTGTATCTAAAAACTTTTGTTTTCTGAACACTTTTTTTGAAATTTGTATTTCGAAACATAATTAGGCTTAAATACAACTTAAACAAAAATGCTCATGTGGAAATTTTATTTCTCCATTTATTTGAACCCCGATTGTGAATTGTGAAGAAAAATTTTCAAGTTGATTATAGTCTACTTATACGTTAAGAATTTTTTTTATGCTTTTCCAAGCTGTGCGTGTCTCGCTTATTTAAATATTAGTTTTGATATAATCTGAATTTACTTCCTTTCAGGACTACCGTCAATAATTCAATACCATGTATGAACGAGTGCATGCAACCTAAGATGAGCGTTTAATTTTTGTATACCCTACAGTTACATACGTAGATGGGTAGATGGCTTGTTCGTAGGCTTGCTTAAAGCCAGAAATAGAAGAATCTCAAAGAAGTCCCAAAGACGTATAACGTAGCTACATATGTATGTCTATGCACATATGTGGATTGTGGATATATTTCACATCCCCAAAGGGTTTGCATTTTTCATCTTCAATTGCAATGGTATTTTTACGAATTTGCATGTGGCAAGACATGAAAAAAAGGAAGTTTGTTTGAGAGTTTGGATGGAGAATTGAAGCAACCTGCTATTACGGTGGCCGACCGACGATGCCGACGGCGTTGTCGGAGTGGCAGTCATCGGCGTCGCCGTCGGTATGTCGTTGTCGACAAACTGCAAGAATTCCACTTTAAATGAAATATTTATTGGATTTTTGTCTGCATGTCTCTAAATGTAGAACCATCAGGAATCCACATGAACAGTCCTTTATTTATTTTTATTTTTATTAATGATTTTTTTTTTAAGCTCTGTGATCCTTTTCCTATTCCCATGTTCAGCTTCTCAGCAATATAATGTAGGTAGAGGAATAGGTACTAAAAAATGCAATTTTATCTCCGAGATCCAAGTAGGTTGTGATGTGAGGACGCGAGACATGAGATTTGATTTAGAAGAGTGCATATATGCATACATATAAATACATACCTACATACGATTTTGATTAAAAATATATTGTCAATACTGTGTCAAAGAGTGGAATGGAAGAGAGGTATGTTCTTAATAGTGAACTTTGGAATGTGCAACAACTTTAACGAGGACAAGGTATAGAACATAGCTATCTGGAGACCTGAATGTATGTTTCTAAAATTGAATGCTAAAAAAACTCAGAGCTTGATTCTAGATGAATCAGAGACTGAACGGAATGATGGGATAGAATAAACAAACTTTTTAATGTTTAATGTAGAAGTTAAGAGTTGTAGTGTATTTGGGGGATTCTAATGAGATATGATTTGGAAGTACCTATACATATTTTTTTTGGTCCTTTCCTTTCAGCTTGAGGATTAGGTGACGGACCCGAGAGTGAATCAGTGTTATTCTTCGTACCTAATATGCGTGCATGTTCTTGATTGAAATGAATAGTCTATTAGCCCGAATGAGACCGAATATCTATGCTTCACGTTTTTTGATATACACAGGATTACTTAAATTAAGTGCTTCCTAAATATAAGAAAAGTCTAAATATCTTGGATCAATGATGAACAGCAAAGCATCTTGAAGGATCTTGAAGGGATACGGTATCTTCTTGTCGGAACCGACTGAGGGTCTAATTGGCCCCGTCTTGGCTTTGTAGGAAAAACTCCTGGATCCATCAAATTCAAAGATACTTGCATTGATAATCAAGCCATTGAAAAATTCTAAACTGGGTGGCATTTCCAAATTCTCCAAGGTTAAAGCAGCTAGCCCTACATGACATGCTTTAAGGTGGAAAAGTAAAATTTGTGGTCCCAGTCGAGATCATGACAATCGTCAGCTTATGGAGAATAAATTGAAAAATATGTAAAATGGGGGAGACGGACAAAATCCCGAAAATCCAAATCCCGAAAACCCAAGATCCCGAAAACCTGAAAACCCATAGGGTGTATATTTATTAGGCATATTTATTATAATTTCTCGTGAAAGAAAGCCGAGTATTGAACAAATGTTTATTAATTATTAAAACACAAAATTTCTGAATTTATTTTTCAAAAATAATAATGTCCAAATGAAGTTCCCCGCGTTCGCGTTATGAAGTCTCGGCAGGAAGACTCAGTAATGGCTGATTAGCACTCTCAGCCTTTTTTTTACCGTTCTAGATGACATTTGTCGCCCAAATTTTGGTTTTTTGATCTTCTACGCGCCATAGTAGCCGGATCACCGTTTTTTTTAAGCTCTCGTTCGCACAGCGCGCGTCCTTTTCCAAAAGCCAATCTCCCGATTATAAATTACAAGCTATATGAATTATGTATTCTAATTTGAGTCTTAGGTTTGTATACTTATTAATTCACTTGAACCCGGTTCGAAATAAACATTTTAACCTAACTATTCGTGAAATATTAATTACTAAGTACCTACTAAGTTTTCCCATTGGAGTGTTTTTTTCACGAAGTATAAACTCACTAAGTAAACACAAATTAAAAATTTAATTTCATCGTTTCCTGTCAAAAATGCGAATTTACAAAACACAAATTTACTAAAGCCAAAAAAGAAATCTTTTGAACATTAAGTGTTTTAAGTAATGCCCAACGGAAATCATCGTTTATAAATAATTTATACAAATACAAACCACACTTACCAAGGACGCAAGAAGTATATATGTACATATTATATTAGAGGAGCCTCGCTCGCAAGTTTCAGATTTGCGCGCTCTTTTCACCCTAATCTCAACTAATCCTAAAATTATTTATTGACTGTCTACAACATAAAACCTTTTACTTTACTTGGAAACATGGGCATAATAAAATGTTGCCACCACTTTTGCACCCAACTTTTGCACACAATTTATTGCTGTTAAAAGTTCATTTAGAAGTAATTTTGGAAGCCAGAAAAAGGCGAAAGTGGATATCCTCAGATGTGCCCCTTATATATTTTGCCATCACAAGATTTAAGCCTGTTCAAGCCAACATCAGCAGTAGGAAAAAATCTTCAAGAAAAAAATCATGAATTACATACATAATACAAAATCTCGGAAATGTGATGTTAGGTCACAAATTCACATAACTACTACAAAAAAAGCAAGCTCTTGTAATTTGGTTGCAAAAAATTTCGATTCGGTAGCTAAACCTACCCTGAAAGCTTTGAGGACATTTCAGGAACCATCGACATGAAATGGGAAGTCGCTTTTTTTTAAAACTTTCATACGTGTCCTTGGCAGGGATGTCAAAAGATGGTGTGGTTAATGGTTATGCACAATATACGCAAATGTTCGCACCACAAATTAATTGTTTTTTTTTTTGATGATACCTATGTATGTTCTGTTAGCCACCGCATGTTGCAAGTGATGTTTACATGGTTAACATCAAAAAGACACATCTTTAGCTGTTGGTCGCTTCGTTGGGCAGATCGGTATACAAATACGCCTCCCATCATGTGCGGTTAATGGTCTGGTCATGGTCGTTATACTAACGATAACTTACGTAGGTATACAAACATTAACGTTAAAATCTGACCCTGACGTCGAGGATTTTGTATGCTTCATCATTCTTTTTTATTTGGTGACGCCTAGTTCTATTCAGAAAATATTAATGGGAAGCCTAAATTCAAATCCGTTGGAAAGGAAAAATTAAATTTGTTTAACGCCAACTTAAAGAAAATAAAAACTTTAAGCTTCAATATTTCCAAATCTTCATAAGGACATGGAAATAATCTGTTCAAACCGACATAGTAGTCAAATTCGGTAGAAAACTATACATCTTGTATTTTTTTTTAAGGTCAGCTCAGTTTATCCGAGCTGAGTGGAATTTTAAGCTTAAAGAATCAATGAGCAAATTTAGATAAAAAAAAACTTTTATCAACTAATGTTCATTTTTTAACTGAATGTTTTGGAAGATTTTTTGAAATTTCCGAGACAATTTTTGAAAAGCAAATCTGAGCAATTCTTTTTTTCACAAAGTTATTCACTATGAGCTAATGAGGTAGGATGTCTCTGGAAGAACTGTGCGCCTTTTTTTTGTACATATATCAAAATACTGTATGACTGACATAGGAAGAACAAAAATCATATATATAAACATAACTCTGTATTCCATTATTCTGCTTTTCTATTTCAAAATTCTAAAAATTCAGAATTCCGTATTTTAAAATAAATAGAATTCTGTAATGTGAGACTAATATTCTGTATTTTAATAATTTGTTTATTTAATTATGCTTTCTAAAACTCTGTTAGTCTAATCTTTTCTATATTAAAATTCTGTAATAATTGTTAAAGAGCCCTTAAGTCATCAATTAAAGAAATTTTATTAATTTGAAAAAAAAAATTACAAAATATTTTAAGTTTCTACTATCAGTGAAAACTAATTTCCTCAAAATTTCAAGTCATTCGACAATTTCAGATATTTCTACATCGAAACATTTCAGTCAGGAAGCGATGGAATTGTTGTGTACAAAAAAATTTTCCAATAGGTACATTACAAGAAATAAATTACTAATAATTAAAATAATAAGAAATATAATAAAGACGAAGATCCATGGCTAACCTTCTTAAATATTTTGATTTCATAGAACTATGGACTATTCACTATCAATTGGATCACCATGTTCTTCAACCGCTGAAAATAAACAGTAGAATCTCGAAAAGATGAACAGATATAAAACAGGCCCCGTTCATCTTTTCGAACTGTTCATCTTTCAAAGCATCGAGAGTTAGTTTAAGAAAAACATACAACTCTACACATAAAAAACATTGTATATAACAAAATACCAATTCATTTTATTTTAAAAAAAAACATAAAAATAACAAAAATAACAAAGTTGTTCAAAGAGTTAAACAAAATATGCACTCATTTAGACCTTTTTCTTACAAAACTGCTCCATAGTAGTCAAAGCGTTCATCTTTCCGAATTGTTCATGTTTTAGAACCGTTCATGTTTTCGAGATTCTACTGTATTCCAAAATACTGAATTTCAAAATTCTGTAGGTTTGTTTTGGTAAAGAAAATAGTCCGCCATTTTTCAGCATCAAAACAGTTTTCTTTTATTATTTACAGAATTTCGGAATAGATACTGAATTTTGAAATTGATAGTTTAGTTTTAGTTTTTTTTTCGGATTTTTATAGATTTACTCGTATAAAACCTGTTGAAACATTATATTTATAATTCAAGCTATGTACATAATGTATATGAAATTTACAATTTACAAATTTAAAAGCACTTTCGAAAACTTAATAAAATAAAATTAAATAAAATAAAATAAAAAAAATAAAATAATTAATGAAAAATATTACAGTGTAGCCCGGATTCAATATATTTAAATATTCATTATTTCAATAGTTTATTGATTTAATTTCTTTTAATCATGTTTATAAATTTTAAATGTAAAAATATTTAAGAAAACAAATGAAGCTAAAAATCAATATTAGAAGAAAAATAAACTTCACATTAAAGCCAGCAAGTTGTCTTTGTCAACAGTACCTACCACAAAATATTTTAAAAATCATACAATATATTTATTTATGGTTAACAATATTATAATACCACAAAAGCCCCATAGATATTATGTACACAAAATCCATTAGTATTTATTCAATTGCAAACAATTCTAATTTTAAAAGCCTTTATAGAATAACCCAAAGTGATGATTTTTCCATCACAACTTTACTATTCATTTAAATTCATCTGTGTTTCATTAAAATAAATACAAAAAAAAAAAACAGAAGAATGAAAATTATGATAACCATGCCTAATGGCGCCACACCCAACGCTTATTGTCCGATTAGATAAATTGTGTTTTATGATTTTCAATTTAATCAAAATTAACATTTACCATTATCGACGGTGCGTTAAATGTGGTTCGGTGTTTTGTTGATTTTTTTTTTTTTGCTTTTCTACTTATCTGTGGCCGCGATGTTCGCCAATATTGTGGTGACCCATGGTTTAATTTGCATAATGGCAAAATGGTGAATCACGTTGAATCCAACATTATTTCATAATTGAATTGAAATAAGTCAGCTGTAAATGTCATTCTTCATTTCGTCATCGTTGAGGCGTTGAGCGGGGGAAATATTTTAACCCAGCACCACAGTCATTATGAAAATGTTCTAGCAAATTGGCGATGTTTTTTTTTTTTTGTAGAGGAAAAAAAAACGCAAAATTTTCAATTAATGTCTGATAATTTAAAAGAGAAGAGAAAGAAATTCAAGTATAGGTGTATGGATACACTTTACTAGCCAGGTGAAAATATTGGAACACTTTTAGGAGAAAATTAATCACAGTCCGCTGTGATACTGATTCGTTTGCTTTTGCTGCTATTCGCTGGTTGTCTTAAGAAAACTTCAATTATTTTCAATTTGCTCAATCCTTTGGAATCCTCCTGATGTGCACCTACCTCTTGTACCACCGCTGGGCCCTGATGGTAGTCCCATTGCCATTGTCCCAAGACACCCTCTCGAAAACCCAATAATCGATTAACAATTGATTGCAATTTTATGGTTCGTTTCGTTTTGTGCGCTGTGTGTGTTCGGTCTGTCGATGTCGGTGGTATATAGTTCTTGGAATTGCATTCAGTTGTTTCGCGCGTTCTTCGGTTTGCTGGGGAGAACCATTTGTCCACCTGATAGACCCACTCCTATCCTTGCTTCCATTTCTGTTCCAGTTGTTAAATTCAGGTGGGCTGAAGTTGGTGGAGTGGCAGATGTGGTTTCTCGATTCCAATTTTGCGATAACCGCAAACAGAAACAAGAAATGTATAGGTACCAATAGTACGAAACAATGAAGGAAACTTTCTCGACAAATAATGTAACAGGGATTCTTACGACATCGACAACTACCTGCGAAGTGGACATTTTGCTAGAACGAATTTGTACAGATTTTCACGACTAGAGAAACATCACCCCATATAGGCTTGATAAAAAGTTGACTATACTTTTCGTCTGTGTTGCCATCAATCCTAAAATTCTTTTCAATCTTCAACAAAATTAAATTTTATTTTTAAATCTTTTTAAAGATAGATGTAATGATATCGAGTTGGACCAAATATCCCCCACTCCACTGCTTCACCCTAAGGATAACGTCGACAGGCCTCCCGGTTTATGATTATTTCATGTTTGACGCCAACTAAATGCAGGTACCTTTGCATTTGTTTCATCCAGGAGTTCTTGCACCTGCCATAGTGTTGGAACGTCCGCATCGGTCGGTAGTGTGCTATTGCACATCACGGTTTCTGACGCCATCTTCTTTTAATATGCGATAATACGAGCTAAGTTGGTCATGCTGTATTTTATGCAAGATGGTATTTTTGAGTAACAATTAACTCCCGTACTTCTGTTAGCTCAACAGATAAGAGCAAATTATCAAACAGAAAAAAACTTCATGTTAGAAAAAATTGGAACATCCAACATTTTCTCACTATCAAAATATTTCCAATTTTATTCGAAGAGTAGATGGCTGTTGCTATGGTACTATGAGATGGCAACTCTGCAGAAAATAAAAATAAAGAAATAATGTCAAGCTGAAAACAAAGCAATCCAACCAAAGACCATACGCGCTTCGATGGAGTCAACTTCTGATTGAGGTCAACCTGAACCCTTAAAGACTCTACAAATCAACACGAGACATTCGTGAGTACATACGAACAAATATTATACCTTCCAAATGACCGACGCGACGTGACGATGAGAATGACGGAAGAACGATGCAACGCGACGCAGAAACAGTCTATACTGGTATGAGATTCAGGTAGTTTCAACGTAAACCATTTTAATTGTAACGGTGTGTTTTGCCTCAATTAAAATTTACAATTAAATCGAGAACCATGAAGTAGTGTGTATACGCTCTGGTGTATTGACACAAGCCCTCCATGTCGATTGTGTTTAGTCACGAAAAGTAATTCAGAACTTGACTGCACTCTGTTTAACTTCCGTTTGGGGAATTTCCGAGCACATTACGCCGAATGACAAAGAATGGCTAGTCATTCATTTCCGTCCGCCATCATAGAACATTTAGTTTTGGGAGGCTTGCAGCAGGAAGGGGGAGAGTTTTTAACCAGCCAGTACCGGAAAATGGGATAAACACACTGGGATGAGAAGGACAAATAATATTAACTTCCATCATATAGGTACACTACACATCCCAACCCAAGCCCTCATGCTCGTATGCCTCTGCCACTTCCACTTCCACTCTACCACGGCTACTGCCAGTCTATTGGAATTTTCCATTTCATATATTCTGGCAACTTATTGTCGAAGAGATAACAATGTTTTGTGGTTTGAATTAGCCCCAGAGAAAGAGGGGGGAATTGGATGGATGCCAAATTGCCTGAAGATTTTCCGTTCACAATTCTGTGGTTTTTGCACTGAGTGTAGCAATATCCTGAGGATGTAATTCCTTTTTGATTAAGAGAAGAGTGTATATAGTAGTTGTGGACCACGGCTAAAAGTGTATGTGTATATGTGGAGAGGGTATAATGGCATAATATGATGTTTCTTTGATTGGACCTGAGCAAATACAGGATATGAACTTATTACCGAATAAACTTTTGGTAGCGGTCCAAAGAAGAATATAATAAGGACTGCCAGTGTGCTAAAAGCGGATTTCTCTGATTGTGGATTGCTTTGGCAGATGCTACAAACGTTTAGTTGAAGAGGATACAAAAACAAAAATGATACGTTTTGAAATTTATTGGGACAAACGAAGGCGCCGCATATGAAGTCAGGTCAATAGTAGTTGTTTCCGTTTGTTTTTATTTGCTCTATAGCTAAACGCATTTGGGGAAAATATTGCTATCTGCGACGTGATTGCTTTGTTATTACAAACGCAATTATTGAGCATAAATGGTTTTGCAAAATATTTCTTCATAATAGCCGCGTTTTTGTATGACCAAACTGAGTTTCTTTATTAACATAATTTATTTTCAACCTTTGAAGCATTTTAAAAAAGTTTTTAAATCCAACACATCTTCACCAAAAGCTTGGTCCGTTGTGATACCACATGGATCAGTTGATCAACCTCACCTGCTGAACCAGTTTGAGCTTCGAATGAAGCGTAGGAGACAAGTGATGTCGGAGTTTACTAGATCGCGGGCGGGAAAGGTGCAAAGTAGATGAGAGACTGTCTCTTATTCCTCTTCGTCCCTGCAACTCCTGCAAAAATCATTTGCAAGGGCTCCAAATCAAAGTGCATATCTACCTATTAAGCTGCGTCCAGTCGGGACACCTATGATGTAGCTAATATGCAATCTACTCAGGAAGATCAGTTGTTTGGAGCGTCTGGCACTAAGCTTAGACCAAATTCATTTAGTCGCTATACATACTGGTGGTGATGTTATTCCACCTGAAGTTTGTTCTCTCTATTAGAAGTTTGCACGTATAGCCAAAGACATACCCACGCTAGCCTTGTGAGCTAGCAGAGGTAAAGTTGTTCCTCTTTTTGCAAGTTCGTCGGCTTTGCAATTTCCTGGAATGTCTCTACGGCTCGGCGCCGGCACCAAGCAAAGGTGAATACTGAACTATGTGGCCATTTCCGTATCTCAATCATCTCGACAGTTTAGACCTCTTTGAGAATTAGTGGGGATTTTAACGCGGTTTTGCTATCGAAGAAGATGCGTAAATCGGTTGTTGATATAACGTTTTCTTTGAACCAGGAAATAACTTATTTAATAGGAACACGCTACAGTGATCAAGTAGACAAAGGTGAAACTTAAGTTTAGTCTGTCGGAGTATACGCCTCCACCAACCCCGTCATCCGTTTTTGATCCGTCTGTACAGAAATTAAAAGGATCATCATTCAGAAATGATGTACCTCCCAAGTTTTTGCAGCCGTTTGTTTGCTAGAAATGTCCAGCGGTATTAGATGGAACAGAACATAAAGTGAAGCGAAGGGGGTAGAGCGAAGTGCTCCTCCCATACATATGCATCAGGCTGTTGGTTGGACCTTGCTGAGTTCATCACGATTTGTCGCTATGTTTTCAAACTTACTTACTTACGGCAACCATCCAAGAGTATCTCCTGTAAGGAACAGATGTATCTCGCTGTAGCTATTCGGAATCTGCCCAAAATTGTAGTTCCCATTTATTCCTGTCAAAGCACACACACCAGGAACGGTTGTGAGTTGTTTGTTACTGGTTCTAAATGAGATGCTTTTCTTGTTTCTTTTTTAGCTATACGCTAGAAGAAAGTTGGTTTCAGCTGTCTTTAATGTTTTTTTAACTCTTGGACTTCATAACATGAATTGACGTAACTGGATGTTTAATGGCCGCAACGGTGTAATTCCATTCTTTATTTAAACATGCATTCAAATACTATGTAATAAACATAATATCTTTAAAGTAACTGAAAAACTATACATATATATTTTTGTTGCTACTATTGCTTTGAACTGTTAACACATTTGATTTGATAGCAATTCCTGATTGCATCTCTTAGCAAATCACAATCAAAAGGGCTTCAATTTTTATGTAGGTAACCTTAAGTCCTCAAAGCACAGAGCACACAGAGAGGACAAACATCATAAGAGCGAATATATAAATGTATGTGCAATGCATATATACTACATACCTACAGACATACATCAAAGTTAAATCAAATAACACTGAGAAAATATCACCATAAAAACGAATCCCATTTTAATCAGACTTTGAAGCACTTTCGATGAGCTCCAAAGGATCTTTGATTCCGACGTCAAATCGAATACAGATTGAAGCTGGAATTTGTTTTGTTTGTGCGCCCAAAGCAATAAGACCACAGCAGATAAGCACAAACGATATCCGATGGCATCATCAGAGAAAGAGACGATAAATAGTGTGAGCTGGGTGATGCAGGAGCAATGATGACGCAAACGACTTTCGTAACTCTGTGTTAAAGGAATCTTCTGCATCGTATAACAATGAAAGGGACGACCCAACATCCCTTCGGCATGGATGGCGCCCATCTACCGTTTTGTTTCCGTTGTTGCGTTATATACTCACCCACTCCAAGTCAAATTTCTAGAAACCAGATTGTTTGGCAGTTGTTTTGCTTGTTGAATGCTAAGAAAATAGAAATAATTGGACGTAATGCGGTAATCCTTGTAATCTGGCCTCAGCAGATTGAGTGGATTCTTCCAAGTATATATTCCTTTTCGAATTTTCGTGCCTTGAACTTAAGGAGGATACCCCCGCCTCCTTCTAACAATAATACCTTTCCCTCATTTCGAATCACCACTCACCATCAACATCCCATCAACATTCCCAGCAAACAAGCTGCCCTCGGGAAAATATTGTTCGCTTCAAATCATAGAAGAACCAAGGAACTATCCGTTTTCTGATTACCGATTGTGAGCGAGTAGAAAGGCCACAGCAATGGTGCAGCATTTGCCACAGAACTTCTTGAAAAGCTCTGATAAGACTTTAAATAAACCTTCAGTTCATTGCCACCACAGCCCTCACCACAGACTGGGGATAAGTTTATCTCGTTATTTTCATATAATTTTCAAAAGATTCGAAAAGTTTTTCTTTTTTTGTTATGTGGATCCAGCAAGAGGTGGTCGCTTGAAGAGTTTTCCTTTCCTTATTGGCTCTGAGCGAAATTGTGGTTTTTGTTGATTTTTACTAATTTTTTTTTTATTGTTTTGGTCGCTAAGTGCAATGTTTATATACATCTAAAAAAGACTGAATAAAGGATAGAGGACTTTTCAGCTGATAACGGAAAATGGTTTAATTCATTAACAAGTTTAAAAATTAGTCAGTCTTTGTGTAGGAGATTCAAAAGCGCTTCAGATAATTTTCAATTTCTGGATGCTTTAAAGGGAAAATATTCTCGTCTTCAATAATAAGTTTTGAGATTTTCCTTGTTGCAGTTAGATAAGGTTTTTGGCTTCTTAAAAATGTATTACTTAGAAATTTATTAAATAGTTTATGAAATAATTTATCCATCTAACAACACAATAGAACACATTATTTTAATACATTCTACTATGGGGAAGTCTGGAATCTAGAATTCCGGTCGGCCACAAGACAGAAACGGGTCCAACTTCTGGGTATCTGAAAAGAGACCGAGACGAGGTAATGATTTCTGGACAGAGCTGGGTGATGTTGTTTCCAGTAAATCTTTCAGAATGTGTCTTTAAAACATAAAATTTAATAATCGGGTTGGCATGGTTTTGGGATAAACTTTCTCTATCCTAAAGCCATTCATACAAGACCGAACCAAATGTCTCACCTAGGTACCCAAATAGTTTCTAATAAATATATTAGTACGAAAACAATAGGTTTCTTCAATGAAGCTGTTCCAAACAATTTGGAACAGTTTACAGTTTTTTGCTGTTCAGTGAGAAATTTTCTGTTCCAAACTGTTCTGATTTGTGAGTCTGTCATGTGACTGACTGTTCTAACTTGTCTGACATTTCTCATGTAAACTGTTCCGTTCTACTCTGCTTTGAACTTTTCTTCAATGAACAAACCTAATAATAACAACTGTTACTATTGTTTTCTTCGTCGCCGTGACAGAATCGCGTTGGTTGGTCGAGAGAGCCATTTGGTTTATTTTTATATTGACATCTTTAAAATTGAACTTGAGATCGAAAATGTGATACTTAAATCATGTGCCCTAAAATAAGCATAGTTTTAGTTTTATTATCAAACAATAAGATAATCCAAGCAAAAATAATAAAAACAAAAATGTTTACTTTTTTAGGGTGTGGTCTTTTTATTTTCCTTAACGCCATCTAATGCCACTGATGAATTACAACTATAATAAAAAAAATGCATTTTTGCATGAACAAATCTTACGAATTTCATTGTTCATTGTTCGTTGAGAATTTTAATTTTTTTTTGTGTTAATAATACTCCGAAGTCCCCAACATTTTTTTCTTTATTATTACGCCAAAACGTATTGTTCATCCCAATCTGGACTCCGGAATACGATATAATTTTACTGAACTCCAACTGAGTTACCCATTTTAAGTTCATTATAATGCAGGGAGTGGTGATGATTATACAAAGTGGGTCATGAGTGGGAGAATAAGATGGTGAATATAGGAAACATTCCACAATGTACATAAAAATAGAGTTTTCTACTTTGTCTATAGCTAGGGATTAAAGATTCAGGTGGTACCTACGAGTTCTTCTATAAAAATGAAATATCTAGGAACTATGAAATTGTAATGTGATCCCGAAAACGGATTTCGGACCTAGGTCATAGAGAGCAACTTGAATGTCGTCTGCACTTATCAAATATTCAGAACTGGTGCAGTGGGATAATCTCTTAGATGCCCAGGAGCAGGGCCGGTCCAGCCCAAACGAGCGCCCTGTGCAAACTTTAGCTTTTGCGCCCCTTATTTTCATTACCTACTTCGTTTCTTAAGCAATTCCCATATTACCCATGAGGTAGGGTTTTGAATGCGTTTTTTTAATGAGGTATCCCCTGTAGGCCTAGCCCTCAATAACAAAAATAATAAAGAATTTAAACAAAAATAAAAAAAATGTAAAAAAAAGATAAATTAATTCTAAAAAAACGTATAATACATATTTACAAAAATAAACACAAAAAAGAACACTAAAACACTTCACCTATCATGTTCACAGTTCCACCAGTGTTTTCAGCTTTAAATTTAATGGGTTATTGGTACGTACAAATACAAAACACAAATCCCGCAAAACACACGCTTCGTAATTAATAATATATTTTTCAAAAACTTAATCAGAGAACTGCAGTTTAATTTATCTATTTACTCGTAGCTACAAATTATCACAAACAAAACAAAACAACCACTTCTTCTAGAGAAATCAAAACAAGTGACAAAGTGAGTTACATAATTCAAAACAATAACAAAAAACAAGTGCAGAGAGAATAACCGTTATTATTTCCAATTCACTCCTTGCTCTTTTCTCATCCTTTCCATTTTATCCACAAAAAAAACGGTTCCTATTTGAAATATTCTACTCATATTTCCTCATTCGAAATGTAAACGAACTACCAAGAGAGACAAAAAGAGAAAATCGTGTTTGACAGTAAAAAAAAAACCACCCACATTCATTTGGTTTGAAAGAGTTGAGCGCATAAGATTGAGAGATTTTGTTTGTGTGCGGGATTTTAATCTGCACAGTCTACGTCAGTCGCACTTCTTATTGTAGAATACATTCATTTCAAACAAAAATCAATGTTTGAGTTCATTTTTCTATCAAAAATTTTGAGTGAATTCCCATATGTGCAAATCTGAAATTTGCACATTTCTACTCAAACGATTGTATGGGAAATAAAAATGAGTATATTTATTTGTATGGGGATTTTCGAGTGAAACGGGCAATTAAAAATATTGCACGTATGGAGGAAGTTCGAATCTTTTTTGTTTGAATTAATTTATTTTTGGCGTTGATTTAGTACTTATTCGAAGGATTTTCTTTTGCAAAATGATAAAATGTTTTAATTCGCATGTTAAGAAATTATTTGAGAGTGACATAGTAAAAAAAAATTATTAAAAAAAAAATAAATAAAGCAGGTTAATATTAAAAGGAATAAAAATATATGAATGAAGTTTTCTTGTGAGTTTGCGCCCCTGCAGCTCTGCGCCCTGTGCATTTGCACATCTTGCACATATGGTAGGGCCGGCCCTGCCCAGGAGCGAAACATTTCTAGAGAAAAGTCAAATTTAAAAAGGACAAGGTAAAATATATGGGATGACAGAATGACTGTGGAAGCGGTGGTCTGCAGCAGGGTTTCAAGAAACGTCCCAGTGAAAATTCATTTATATCGCAAGATTGTCTTTGTTGTCGGGGGCTTTGTAATTGTGTACTATATAACGCACCGTTGGTCAACTTATTTCGGTTTACAGAACGTGAGTACAGCGATTTTGTGTTGTGTTAGAATAACAGTTGCTGAGTGAATAACCACTGTCATTATACTTGAATATAAAGGTAAGAGAGTATTTTTATCTTGTTTTTATAAAGGGTGAGTTGATAAAGTTAGACAAAAGTCTAGGACATGTCGATTAGACCAAGATAAGGAAGAACAATTGCCAATAGAACAAAATTATTAAAAAGCAATGGCAACCCTTAGTTAAATAATAAAATTAAACAAAAACATTATAATAAGATAAAAATTATTTCCAGCTGAATAAAAAGTGGATAAAATGAAAATTCACAAATTGATCATGGCGAAATGAAAACCTATCCAATTCTACCAATAACGACGACCTACCCAGAACATCTTAACTAATAATATTAAATGCAAATTAAATTTAAAGAAACTCCCTTATAATTTAAATTTAATATTTTTCATACATTCTTCTAATTGATTTTCAAAATCCGTATATTATTATAATTGTGTATGATCAACGGATACCAAGTTGTACTCATTCTCTAAAGTAATGTGTGACAAGATGTTTTTAAGTCAAGTCATGAGCAAAAATGTCATTAGCAACTATGTTGTTATAAAAATAACCAGTTAAGGTTTCTGAGATTTTATATTATATTTTATTTTAGAAATAAATGCCAGATTTTGACGGCAAACTTAAATTTTAGACAGGCTTTACCTTATGTTTTATAAGAAATATACTTCAAAATCTTTCAAAAATATTGAAAAGAAGTCCAAACTTTTAGTTATATACTGATGCAATGAAAATAACTCATGGAGAGAAAATAAGATCAAATATATAAAACTCTCAATCCTCAGATTAGAATAACAGTTATTTAATTCCACTTTAAATTGGTGATCATAAACAAGTTTACAAAGTACAGTGCTATTGAATTCAAAAAAAATTAAACATTCCAAAATCAATTGAACTTTTTTAAAACACAATTCCTTTTTTGTGCATTTCAAGAAGTTATTTTTTAAATTTCGATTTAGAAAGTAGAACTGCTTTTGTTGTATCATTTCTTCTATTTTTTACAATTTGGATCGTATAGTGTTGAGGATTGGAAATTTCTTGCGTCTCTAGAAACCAGATGAGACAATTTAACTCCTGAGACAATGCCGGGACAAGAAAAAATACAAATTTTTTGCACGGAAACGTAGAGCCTCAGGTTGTTCCTCGAGGCCGAGATTTGTTTTTCGACATCAAATAAAAAGTAAAAAAAAAAATTGTTTTGAAAAACATCAAAATTCATCTCGTCTTCCAACTTCCCCCGATTTCAAATTTGCACGAAAAATATCCTCTACTCTCAGACACATGTCAAAGCTTCCCTCATAAATTCAACTGAAAGTCCAGCCCTTCTGATTACTATGTGTACTAATTAAAATATAATTCATCATGCTCACGTGTCAATACCTGCACGAGCAGATACATACAGATCCGGTGGCGAATACGGAACGTCGCGTCGTCAGAGAGGCAACTTTTTGCTGAAAAACAAAACAGCAAAAAAAAGTAGTCCTTTCGTTCTCCGATGATGACCATGACCAATACACGAACCAAACGAATAAATGAATGAATGCCAACCAAATGTAGCCTCATTAATGGAAATTACTTATGAATATTAATTATGTGAATAATGCAAATGTGTTTACTTTTGAAATCGAACCGCACTGTTTTCGGGCCAACGAATAATATCTATGGCTGGCTGTGGGCACAGGGCATTCGGTCAAGGACGAGGACGAGGACGAGGAGTGCGGTGGTGGAATATTATGGTGATTTGAGAATTTCATGGTTATTATCAACAAAGTAATGCTCTGAATCCACCATAATTAATGAGTAATAATTATGGGTCCTTATTTTCCTCTTGAGGAGATAATCACAAAGTGTGTCAATATGACATCTGTTTTCTGTAATTGTATGCCCTCTCCTCTCGAGAAACCATCACGTGAAATTAACTTTTTGTTGTTTTTGGTCAAAACATTGAAAAAAAAGGTCAAGTTAGATTAAAAAAAAACAGAGTATGAAGAGAGAAAAATATTATGTTTAATTTTTAGATTATGTGTATGCAAGGATGGACAAAAAGGTACCTAGTACACCATTGAAATCCATGCCATTCTTGTCTTTTGTAGTCACTGTCTTTAGGTGCCTGGTGCGATGATTGTTGTGGAGGGTTTCCGGAATTTCAATATTTTTCCAGACAAAAAATAGATATAACGAAATAAATACAATGCTGTTTTAAAAGAACTCACTGAAGAATATCCATTTCCATGTCCATCATTTCAGTAGACAGTTCGTATTAATTCTCCTTCAGTACTCTATTCTAAAAATATCAATCTATATGTATGTTTCATCACTATCCCTTATCCACACAAAATAAGAATTATATTACAATCTCAATTCCATTCATTTCATAAAACAAAATTTTTCTATAAAGATAAATGAATCTTTACCTAATTTTTCCCAACCCAAAATGGGAATCAAATGTACATATTATGCGCAACAAAATTTCCGGACTGGATTACAGTTCACATCCCATTTAAATTAAGTCCCCAGAGTATGTATTTTCTAAAAACGTGTATCTTTTCTATATAAAGCCAGTGAGATTTTGAAGAAAAACGACAGAACTAAATTAGCCTCACTTCATCATTGCCATTTATGGGGATATGATTTTACCTTTAGAAAAGCCATTTTCTATCTTCTATACTTGCAACCAGAGAGATAATCCTTTCACCAACATAATGGCTACAAAAGTATTAAAAGAACTTTCTTATTGCAGGAAATGTCACGCTGTCCCTAAAAACTCCATTCACTAAGATTATATATGTATGCATATGTATATCTACATACGTATAGAGAAGGTACTTATAATATTTTTGCAGTTGGAAGTTGGGTTCCTATTTATACCTTACCATCGTACTTAATGTAATCCTCAACAACGACAGCCCAATAGTATGGTTTCCGACATATAGGCTATACAGCTACAACTCTTAGAAATGCAGGTGAATTTAACCAGGAAGGAAAAAATATTATTTTAATTTGAACGCAATTAAATTGTTCGTTCATATAAACTTTGGGCATAGAAACCGTTAAAAAATGCTCTATCATAAAATGTATTAATCTTTAAAAGTATACGTTCTAAAAAACCATCTGGTTTGATTTTAGTTGATAAAAGAACATTGAGTGTGGAAAACTCAAATAGTGAAATCTTGAAAGAAATAGTTTCAAAATTTTTAGACTGAAAATTAATTTTTCAAAAACATTTTGCTAAAATAACGGAATATTGTTAGTATTGCATTTGTTCTCAAATATTTTTTTTCTGTTTTAAAGCCACTTTCTTAGAAAATTGGACCTCCAAAAAAATAATGAGAGTTCTCCGAAACCGAAACTGCTTTTGTATTTTCTGGACCTACCCTATTCTTATATTATGCAATAGCTATTCGCAAAACATATAGAAATCGTTTTTTAAAAAAGTAGTATGACGGCCAAACGAAAACTTAATCAAATGGACTATTTAGGTAGGTAGGTAGGAATGGCGATCACATCAAGGCAACCTATAGCTTGTGACCCAATTAGCCCTGGAATGCGCCGCCGCCGCCGCGCCGCCGCGCCGCCGGCTGTTTTGATACCATAACTCATATGGCCTATGATTAAAGTGGAAAGGATTTATAGAGAAGCTTCACAGCGGAGTTTGCTAGAACCATTTCGTCCATTGAGAAAAAGATCAGATCTCTGATCTTCATCTCAGATAGCTCGTTAAGGTCGTTAAAGCATGCCTTTCCAAAAGATTGCATTCTCATGTTTGCCAAGGCAGAGGAAATGCATTACTATTTCCCTTTCGCGTTGGTCACCACAACTACGGTTAGACGTGTTGTGTTGTGAGGAATTCCCAACTTCTCTGCATGTTCTCCTATAGGCCAACGTCCGGTGCTTACCGGAACAACCTTGGCTATGTCTTGCCTGGGCCTGCATAGAAAATCGTTTGAACGGGTTTTATTATAGGTGGGCCATATCGTCCTAAATAAAATGTTGGTTAAATTTCTCCACCTTCGATTTAACTCTATGTGGTTAATAGAAAAAAATGTCCCTTCATAGCACCAAGAGGAATGTCAACCAATTCCGTGAGTGAGCTATGAAGGTCCAATCCTTGCCAGGTCACCTCATCAGCCCGTTCATTTCCCTCGACACCACTCTGGCCCGGAACCCAGATAGTGACATCGAGGTTAAGTTCAGACTCGAAAGCTTACCGCGACATTGCTGGACCAGATTAGATGATGACGTCACCGAGTTAATGGCTTGGTAAGACTGTAAGGATACCCAGATTTCGGTTAAGGTTTGGAATGAAATATCTTTCAAAATATTTTACTCATAATCTCGTGGAGAAATTCTCCTCACATATTGCCATGGAACCTAACATATGTGATGCCATTTAGGTAAGGTGAGCTTGTAGCTGGTGTATAGAGGTGGGCAACTCACTGGGCCGATTAGAATTACTATACAGGCAAGAGGAAAACAGGTGAAAAAGGAAGCAACATAATACAAAAAGAAGGTAGTACTGAGGGAAACTTGATGCTGTTGCCATCTTGTCTGGTGTAATTTTAGAGATTTCATTACGTCCAAGGATCGCCGAAGGTGTGCATTAGAGTGACACTAAGAAAGCTAAATACCAAATGTGGGAGGAAATGTTAAATAAAGAACGAACAGGACGACGGCTATAGAACGACGACTAGAACTGTACAATGGTTTGAGTTAGTATACAGTATTAGTTGAAAAGTTAAAAATAATGTTGAATATTTTCTTGCATAATGGTTATACACAATATAAAGCGTAAGTTGGTTGCTATATGGCTACGGAAAATACGGTAACGGTCGGCAAGGACTTACCTGAGCACTGAGCAGTATACATATGCTTATATATACAACATAGCGCGGTGTTAAAGAAGGAGAGTGGGTGGTTGAAGTTTATCCAACACCCAACCCAACTGTTGAGATAAATCTCTGGTTTTATGATCCGGAACGACACAAATCTTCCCCAAGAGCTCTAAAGAGACTCAAGAAAAATTTATTTCGTTTCAGAGTGGGAGTTCTTATTTTTTTTTTGTTTTGTTTTGTGTATCTTTCTATGTGTATATAGGAAAATAATAAAGGAACCCTTTTTAAATGTGTACCTTCTCAGGGACTATCGGAATCTACAGGCTGTTTTTATTATGAGTTTTTTTATTTTTATTTTCACTGAAATGCATTTAAAGATGCTCTGATTAAGTTTGCAAAAATATAAATGAGGCTAGTTGAAGAAGGACATAGCTAAGACCACAAATTTGAACCTCCGGTCCTCTTAATAACAAAATTACCCTTGCCATGATGTTATTCACAAAATATTACGGATTTCAATTTATGGCATTGTCCTTTTCGTCAAACAACACTGCCTACCGATTAATTGATTTATTTTTAATAAAACTCGTATATAAAATTATATATATAGTGGTTGTCCAGTATAACGAACGATGTAATTTCCAGAGTCAATTCGTTATATTGAAAATTCGTTATATCGAAACGTTTTTTTTTTCATACAAATCTTTAGGTAAATAGAAAATACAATTATTGTATTTTTCATTATTTTATTTCATATTTCATAAAAAAAATAAATACGTACTTCACTAAATAGAATAAAAAAAAAAACATATATAACTTCATTTACATACATACAACGAAACATTTAAGGAATAGACTTGGGTATTAGTTTTGTTCAAATTATGTACATAAATAGTAGAAATAAACACTTTTGTAATTGGGAATTGTGGATATGTATCTTCTAATATTGTCATGAACATACATGTTAAAACATTTACAATCATTTTTTTTTTTCATTTTCTGAAATTCTAATGGACTAATGGACTTCAAAAAAGTGTTCGTAATATCGATCATTCGTTATACTGGACTACCACTGTAATATCATATGAGCGAAAGCGACAGAACAGATATTGATGTTACATCATTTATGCAAATAAATCATGATTGTCATTTGTGGTAGAAAAATGACATAATTTTGTTTACCAAAATCAAACAGTAAAAACGGCTGAGAACTGCAATGAATGATTATGCAAGTGTTTTTTGTTTGACTAAAAGCCATTCAAATATGGCTAAAAGTCACGTACAACTGTTGGAGTATGGAGTGACATTTAATGTATTTATTTATTTTGTTCACTCAAATTCAATAAATTTATATTTATATATGAACACATCTGTATGTGTTTTATACAACACATTACATAAATAATATTAAGGGAATTTTACATAGAGATTAAATTTTCTATCAAACGAACTAATGAATTAAGTTGAGCACATATTTCAGATCTGTTAGTACAAAAACTTTCAAAATTGTCTCGCAATCTTCTGAACATAATTTTTTTTTCTGGCAATATTATCAGAATCGTCATTTTCAGCCCATTTTCAGACTTCCAACCTCCAATGTAAGATAGCTATTGTTTTTCAAAACGTTCTGTAGGTACAATCTCGGAGTTCTTACTTTGGGAGAATACCTTATTTACGAAAAGTTGAAAATGTACTTTCAATTCAGTCTCACTGTTAACTGAAGAGTCCAAGTGAGATTTCTTTTACGGACTTAAGGCAGTTACAATCCATTTTTATCATTTATAGAAAATGAACAAATCAATGTTTTTAATTAATCTATTTCGAAACAAATTTTTAAAAATGACGTATTAAGAATTGAAAAGGATTTTTTTTTTGAATTTTGTTTCAAATTAAATTCATAATAATATTGTATGCAATATTTTTTCATGCTGTTACAAGATTATTTTTTGATAAAAATATATTTATTTGTTAAAAAATGCAACAACAGTGATTGACGCAATTTAAAAAAATTTTGTTGGGGTCATATTTCCGTATGTGTTAAAATTCGGATTACAAAAATCTGTATTCTAAAATTTTGTATTTCAAAGTTCTGTAAGCCCCAAAATTCAGTTTCAAAAATTCTGCCTTTCATTATGCTTTCTGAAACTAAAATTTTAAAATACAGATTTAGAAAACCTCTGACTCCTTTTCTTAGAAAAAACTATTTTCATGGGAATATCACATCAAATCTAAAATATTCTCTTGAATTTTTCTTTGGTTTATGACAGCTGACAGCCCATCAAGTAGTACTAACTTCAATTAGAAGCAGAAGCAGCTAGAGTTCAGAAGCACGTTACACATTTCGAAAAGTTAAAACAGTACTTTGGTTCAAACAGAATATGTGAGAAAGTTCTTCATTTTCATTAAAGTAAGTAGTTATACAATTCTTTTTTTTTGTTCTTACTTTTTGGTTAATTTTTTCTTTATAATAGTACCTATGTAAGTACATTGTATTTTTATTGACTGGATAAAAGTTATTCAAGGGGCACTAAAAATCCGTTCAAAATTATTTCAGAGTTAGAGATTTACAGAATTTTGAATTCACAACATTTCGAAATATAGAATTTTAGATTTTCAGAATTTTGAAATACACTGGATTTAAAGAATTTTGGGATTCAGAATAATGGAAGAGCAGGATAATAGGATACAAAATTATGTTTAATCAGAATTTCGGTCCATATACAGACTTTTGGTCATACAGAATTTAGGAATGCGGATTTAACCCCCGCTCCCTAAGATAATATCATCATCATCGGCTAGACAACTGGGGTCCGATTCTGGCCACCTTCAACAAGTCTCTCCACCTATCCCGGTCTTGAGCCGACGCCATCTAGTTGCGCACCCCAAGGCTTCGGGCGTCCTGGTCTACGCCATCTTTCCAGCGCATGTTTGATCTACCACGCTGCCGTCTACCATAGAATGTAAGACAAAGGACTTTCCGAACCGGTTCCTCTTCACTCATGCGAGCTAGATGCCCTGCCCACCAGAGTACCGAGCTTAATTTTTGACACTATGTCTGCTTCAGGGTAGATTGCGTGCAATTCATGATTGTACCTTCTCCGGAATCATCCTTCCTCATTTATGGGGCCAACAATTCTCCTTAAGACTTTTCTCTCGAACACGGCTAAGAGGTCGGAGTGTCTTTTGCTAAGCACCCAAGTCTCGGATCCATACGTGAGTACTGGCAGGACCATGGTCCTGTACAGCAACAGTTTTGAAGTTATGGTGAGATTTCTGGATTTGAAGAGCTTTGACAGACTATAGTACGCTCTGTTGGAATTGAGCAGCCGCCCGCATATTTCTTCTTCTATATATTGTTATCGGCTGCTACTATTGACCCAAGGTATTTAAAGGAATGCACCACTTCAAACTCTTGCTCCGCTAACCTGATTATTTGGTCAACTGTTCTTCTCGCATTCGACGCCACTTGTACTTTGTTTTACCTCCACTAATGTGCCGCCCCAGATTTTGTGCCGCCTGCGTCTGCTCGATCTGGATGAAGGAATCGTGTACAGCTTGTTCGGTCCTTCCGATGATGTCAAAGTCGTCTTGCGTAAGCCAGTATCTGGCTGGACCTGTTGGACGATGGTCCTTCTTGTTGCTAAGGATATATGTGCATATATAAAAATTTCAGCTTGCATTCGAATGGATTTGGCCACCCTGATCAAAATCCTGTGTACACCTTTAGAAGCTCTGTACCTATTCCTATGTATATATGAAAATATATGAAGTGTAAGAAGAAATTTTGCAATAGAAATTTTGGTTGATATCGAGGGAAACATTCAAATTACGACTCAGGATAACTTTTCTATAATTTTGAAAACATCGAACCTTTCATCCGGAACTTTTCTTTAAACATGTCCACCAACCAAAAACCATATTTTCAATTTTTTTTTTCAATCCGGATTGACTTTCATTAAAAAAATTTTCCTTGTGTTCTCTTCTTAAATGCTTCTAGGAATTTTCAAATTTCAAAGAATTCCTGTTCTCATAACGAAAATATGACAATCAAAAAGCTGCAAATGAAGAAAATTCCAAAAAAAAATAAAATATATGCAGCGATAATATGCGAAGGTATTATTTACTGATATTGTTGCTGCCACACACTCCCAATGTAAAACATTGACGATGAGTAAATAAAAATAGAAAAACTCCACGTGCCGCGCAAACAAAATAAAAATTCCATTACAAATTGCCACCTCCGTTATAACCCTCTTACTCTGTAGAATAAATATAAAATGGTAAAAGTAAAAGAACATGAATCCTCAGCAATATAGAGAAGGATTTGCCCGCCATAAAGACGTGACAGTTCATAAATGTATCGTCTTAAACGTGATTTAAATATTTTATGTGTTTCTCATTCCAATCGAACATAATAATATATCTAAGCAACAATTCCACAAAGAACTTCACTCTGGTGGGTAAATGGAGTTGCTATTTACTCGTATTTGCAAAGGTGTTAACACAACATTACCTTCAAGGATAAGATTCCCATATTGGTACGAGGGATATTATTTTTTTTTTTTTGGAATAGTCGCTGTTCAAATTCATCAAATTTGGTCGTAAAAAAAATATAATTTTATGTTGATTCGTTCTTCTTTCAAAAGCCTGCCTTAAAATTTCTCCTTGGAGGATAGGTGTAGCTGGTGTGGTATGATTAAAAAAAATTGATTAAAGCAATTGAAGTTTAAAATTGGAATGTGTGGCTCACATGGTGCGGGTGGATGGCATTATCCTTATTCAAAGGCACATATATGCTTACAAAAAAATAAAGCATCAGATTAAAAATCCATCCTTAAAATCCAAGATAAACGAGGGCAGGTGAGCATCATTAGTTTGAATTGTGTGTCTGTTGTTGGGTGTGCTTGCAAAACGTCAGACCCGTAGCGATTCGTTTCCCTCAAGACAAACATTAATGGCCCAACATCTTTATTTAAAACTGAAGCTGACTTTATAATGTGCTATGTGTACATATGTATGTAATTTATTCAAACGTACTGAAATTACTGATCTTATTCTTTAATGACGATGGAGCTGTAATAAGTGAAGATCATGGTTCCTTGCAACGAGCACTTGATTGTGCCCAGAAATTGACATTGCACTAACGCGAAAAAGACCGGCAACCTATATTCTGTCCATTTTCTGAATGATACAGTCCTATTCCGGCCTCCTATTTTAATAAAACAGTGCGTTTCCCATGTGGGAAATGTTGAAATGTCTTATGATCAAAACAAAGGATCTTGTGATGATGACATCTTAAGCGTAAGGACGATGAAAAGGGCGGGCTGACTCTACCATATTCTGTTATAAAAAAATGCATCCTAAGCTGAGAGGAAAGCTCTAAACGGCAGTTGTTCGTCCAGCGATTACATAAGGTTCACAGTGTTGGACAATGCGCAAGAAAATGAGAATGACGGCAGATAAAATAAAGATGCTTCACATGACAGCAGGAAAGAATAATCAAATAAGGAACAAGAAAATCCGATAAAACAACTTGCACAAAATACTCGTACGAGTACAGCATGATCAACTGGCATTGGTACTGTATGATTAATTACCCAGCTAACATTTCAGTTTCGAATAAGATTTATAGAAAAGGGTTTCTAATTTCGTTGCGAAATTGGTAGTATTTCGTTAACTATCAAAAGGAGAACATTATAGAAGCTATTCCACCTTTAAAGCTTCGATTAAAGTACTGAAATAAGTCTCAAAGAAGTTTAAATCTTGACAGAAATGCTTCTGTTCAAATTAATAAACATTTCCTACCGACGGACGTTGAAGAATATACAAATTATGATTGGCTATAGTATGGTGTACATCCAATGAATATCTTATTTAATTTTCAAAATTTAATTTAATTTTCAAGGAAACACATTTTTTATTAATACTATTTCATTAAATATATATACTAAATAAAAACTGAAACCTCTATTATGCTTGTTTATGAAACTATGTCAAAACTTAAGTTTCCTTAAAGTTTCTACTAGACTTGCGTCGTTTTTGAAAAGATTGTGTAAGAACTTGTAATATAGGTAACCTAAAAACTTTAAAATAAATGGACAAATTACTTTTAAGATTTTAACTTATGTATAATGATTATGAACATATTAATATTGAATATTAAATCTCATATTAAATTAAATTATAGTTATTACAAGTTTTAGCTTTTTTTTATTAAATTGCGAGGATTTTTTATTGAGACTCGTTACAAAAACACGACAAGTCTTACCGAAGTAGGTACTCTGTAAGCCCTTTAGAAATTTCAACACAAATCTTTTAATAGCCCCTTGACCACTTCTTCTATAAGGTAAATAAATATAATCTTTATACAAATTGTACTTTCTATAACTTCTGTAAAGAAACTGATATCAAACGGTATATCAATATTTCGAAGAAAAAAAAGTTCAAATGTTAGTTGGGTACACCGTATGTGAATATGTTTGTATGTAAACTTTCTACGGCTGTGTCTCTTAAACATTTATCTGTTAGACCATCATTAGCTTTTGATTGATCTCAATTGAATGCAACTGAAAAGAGAAAATAAGAACATGTGGGTTGTTTTTTTTTTTTCATTTCACCCGCCTGCTTAAGATTACTATTGAAAAGTTTTTATTTGCTGCAAATGAAACTTGAAACTTCATGTATACGTAGAAAGTTGCCCGAAAGCATCCGTTTTTAAACGAGATGACTAACCATCAGTTCTGGGATTGATTTTTTGTTTTAGCTTGGGTATATATGGAGTATCCTCTGGTATCCTGAAGTAGCCAAGTAATAATATACTCTACTTTGCGGGTCTGTAATTTTCAGTTTAATAACATCCTTGGGACACATTTAAAAGGAAATTGGAAAAGTTTTTTTTTTTGTTTAGGGTGGATTTTTGTTTTGTGGATTTTATTCTTTTTTTTCTTTCAAGAGAAAATATTAGGAGATCTGCAGGTGGACTTTCATCTGGCAAGAAGATGGAAGCAACTATACAACTGCAATTTGACTCCGGAAATGGCAAATTTGGACATGACAATGACACAAGGGTCACATTTGTTTCTGAAGTAATTTAGGAATTTTATCTTTCGTTCATGTGGATCTGGATGGAATATTATTTTAATGAATATTTAATAGGTGATTTGTGACGACATAATATTTTTCAGGAGAAGCATTTCCAAGTTTAAAGTTATTTAAATAGTTCAACTTGTTGATTAAAAAAGTTTTGTTTAATGATTCGCAATAATGTAAATCATTTATTGTTTCTTCATTTGGATATCAGAGATTTCGTTAGTTTTTTTGTAAAATTATGCATTTGCATGCAGTATAAATGCAACAGTAAATATTAACTTATTCTATTTTTACTATCGACTGCTTTGTTAATGGGAAAATATCTGTGTGTTGTGTTCTACCATAACTAAAACTTTTGGCTACAAAGGAAATACTACCCCAAAGGGATGATCAATTTGTAGTTGTTCTTAGTTCTCTGTGTTGTACATTGTCATCAATAAATGCTCTTCGTCCAGCAATTCATCATAAGTAAATTTGAACTAAGTATTGAGAATATACCTTCCGATATGATGCAGACACAAAACATTGCAAAAGGATCTTCCATTATTCCCTATCAGATATTAAAGTAATGGGAGATATTGGTGAATCCTTTTTTCTCGTTCATATACACAACCAAAGTTTTTTGTGAATTTATGGGTTTTATTTTGTGATTTATGACAGCATAAGGGAATGCATTCGCATGCAGACATAACAACAACAAAAAAAAAAAAAGGAAAGAAAAGAACTGTACACAATACATTTTGGTATAAGGAACATGAAGTGCCACACCGCCAGAACAGCATCAAAACCTCTCTTGTGTTTTACCCGCACCAAAGCAACCACATGAAATGTTGGTTATGGTATACAAAAATTGTGTGACGGGTGGAACCTCTTCACTTCACTCTCTATATAGTAGCTGGAGCTATCTGGATAGCTAGAAAATGCAACTTTGGATATTTTCAAGCACTTTGCAGGATTTTATTTATGATGGCTGACGGCGAAATTTATAGATCACAAAACTAAGAAAAATGTGAAAGACAACATTGCACCTACCAACATGTATAATATATATAATAGGTTCCAACAAAAAAAAAATAGAAACGATGTGTAGGTACAGCAAGTGCTTGTTCTTAAAAGATTGACTTTAATAACACCACTCACATAAAACCACATAGTCGTAATAAAAATGAAGTCAATATTTTTTATGGAGAATATAGTTTTATGCAAATTTATAAATTGGAGAGGGAAGTTATTTTATGCTGAACAATAAAATGTGATATCATTTAGTTGCATAAACTTGACTACTTATTTTTGAAATTTCTATATTGTTCTGTTCTGAAACAGAGAGCTACATGAACCCATTAATTTGCTGTTTTGAGTGATTCATTAAAACACAACACAAGAACAACCTCACTGTTTACAAGACCTTAAATCGAATCATTTACTTGGTCACATTTCTGATTTTCCGACAAAAAAAGCCAAGGCCAAAAAGTTAGTTTCTTGCTCAAGCTAACCACAAAACCGCAGTGAGTTGGCCTTAAAAGCGGCCTAAGAACAAATGGAAATTTTAATGAAAAGTGAAATTGAACTGTGTGGCAAAATTTTCCATCTAAACACTTTCGAAAAAAATTAGTTTAATCTGCTATAATTTAGGCTCTCTACACATGGTAACTTAAACCCGAGATTGTAAGCCTCAAAGAACTAGAAATGATTTATTCCATTTTAAGCAAATCAAAAAATGTTCATTTCAAAAAAGTCTGTGTGATGTAATTTCAAAATTTAACTTTTTTTTTAAATTTTATTAATCCAAACGCGTAAGAAAAATGATCTAATAAATTAATTGACAGTGTGTGAGCTTCAAAGAATTATGTTTCCTTTTTCTCAATAACACTCGTATATGCATAATAAAGCTTAAGATTTTTTGTGTTTTTATTAATCTTAAAGCTTCACGTTCAGCTTCATGCTTTAAGATTCATAAAAACGATAAAAGCACAACAAACACAGTAAAAATAAAAAAAATGTGTAGATGCCTCGAACAAAAGTATCTACATCGAAATGCTGTTTTATATACAGTATTTGCCGCTTGATTGCATCTCGCTTATTTGACTAGAATAATTGTTTAACTGGCACAGCTTTTTAAACCCTGCTTAGTTAAGTTACTATCTTAATGGATCCTTAGAATTTGCAGCCAACAAACAATTGTAATGTATTCATGTAGGTAATGCTACCATAATAAAGTTAAGTTTAATATAAAAAACTTTGCTGTGAACTAAGTGGCTCAAAAATTATTTTCACAAGTATCAAACTGATCTGCTAATATACACCAATTCAAAATGACGGGATAACGTCAAAATTTTGTTTTCTTAGCTCTTATTTTATTGCTAGACGAGATTTTATCAAAATCAAAGTTATCACAAAATTGACTCTGACAATTTTATGGTGAATTTTTGTTATGATTGTTGTATGTTTTAATTGGCCGACTCGTAAAACTAAAAAGTTTCCGCTTAATTGAACAGATCGGTAAATTAATTGAAGAAAAATCTGAAAAAATGGCAAGTGCAACTAAACGGGGAGTACTGTACGTTACGTATCCTTATATATAGGTACAAACTGTTTGAATAGAATTTCATACATTGGTTTATATATATATTCCTCTTTTTTGCACAAACTTGTGATAATGGAAAACTGGATGCAAGTGAAGATAAGAGTATGATAACAAAGTTTGTTTATAGACTAGAAGAAAATGAGAATGCCTCATAGCGTATCTACATATATACTCGTATGATTTAAAAAACAAGCTCACTCAGATACATAGACATACCCACACACAAACACTCAGGATTCTCTTATAAAAAGTGCAAGTCTATGATGTAGTACACATATTTGCACTTCATCTTCATTGTTTTATCTCTCATAAATATTATTTCAGAGATTTTTTGGTTGCATTGAGCTGTTTGGAAAAGAATGGAAAGCAAATATACATACATTTCCAGCAGTTGAAAATCCTAAACTGAAAAATATTAATTGCAATAGAAGGATTAGACTTACCTAAATATTTGAATGCATATATTTATTTGAATATGACTGTTGAAAATACTTAAGTCAAACAGGACCAGAAGACATTTATTTTTAGTTTGGCAAGAAATTTAAAGTTGAATAGGTAAATTATTTAATAATTCTGGAATGCAAAAAATTATTATCAACCATAACTTATTTGATATCAAGAAAGATTCAACCTTCAACCTTATGTTTTGATAAGAAAAAGGTATGGCGAGCCTGGTTTCATTTTACTTCCATAAAGTCTTGTATGGCGCTTCACTTCACTATATCTCATGAGTCATGACTTTCGAAATGTAGATTCTGATGGAATCAGATTTAAGCCAAAAGCAGAGTTTAAACTGCCAATATAGCAGTGAAACAGTTTAATTGATTTTCTAATAGTTTAAATAGAATGAATTGTCACCGTTGAAGACACAAGCACTCTTCTGTTGTGGCATGGGTTGATTCATAGGATAGAAATTATTGCGTAACTAAATCATTTATTGCGGTAATGATTGGCGGTAGGTATAATACATTACGATTTACTAAAATTAGAACAATAACAAATATATCAAAAAAGAAAAGGGGAAATAAATACATTCCTATAAAATAATGACAAAGAAAGAAATATGAACCTTCCTACGCATACGCCACAGTGTACTTTTTTATTAAGTATGTTAAAAATCCAATCTGAACTTGAGAATTGACCTCAAGAGACATTTGTAAGGGAATTCAATTTTCTATTAAAACAAATTATTAAAAAAATTAAATTATTTAATTTAAGGAGAATTTAAAAAACGAATTCCGTTTATTTGAAGAACTTTTATAACTTCCTTTTTGAAAAATGAAAGATGCGAAACTGTTTCTCATTAAAAAAAAGGAGCAGCTAAGGCCTTTGGGTAAAAAAATATTTTCTGATAAAAACTGGCACAAATATACCCATTACCCATTCAAACATAAGAACTTTGTATTCTTTTTTGTTTTTGTTCGTAATCATAGGGAAATGAAATGATGAACTTTTAGACCATGAACGTGCAGGAAAAGAGTGGTATAAAAAGAAGATTGAATACTGTATATAAAAACTGTGAAGTTTTAAATAAATCGGATATGAGACTTTTGAGATTTTCACGTTTGAAGTTCATTGATCGGATAAACTTTTTGATTTTTTTTTGCCATTTATTAGCAAATAAACTCATATAATCATAGGAACCATAAGACACACGCCTATGGTTTTGGTTTTCAATCTTTCAAATGGCGTTAAAGTCATGAACTTAAGATTTTTAGTTTTTGAAATACAAGATAAAAAGCCTTGAAACTAAGTTTTTTTTACAAATCAGTAATTCCATATGTGAAAGAATGATTTTTGTTTTTTGATTGTCTAAAACAATAATTTAAGATTCAAGTAAGAAACCCACCTTCAGAAACCAAGTGGTGTTTTCAGCAAAGTATATCATTCAAAAGGAAGAGGTAAAATAAGACCCAAACGAGACCGATACCGAGGCGAGACCGAAATATTTTGATTTTCCTGAGAACGTGACCAGCCAAAACTTCTGGTTCTGTGAAAAAGTAAATCAATCAAATTTTTTCCATTCCACTGATAGACGCATTTTAATTTTTTTCATCCATTTCATTCAAATATACAATTCTGGGTTCAGCGAATAAAACTGTATGTGTAACTTTTTTTTTAGTGAAAGAGAAGCACATGAGCCGAAAACATTTTTTGTTAATGATTTCTGTTCAACTCATTAACAAAAAATGTTTTTGCCTCATAAGAGATATAACATTGTTTTTTTTTTTTTAATACAGAATTTCATTTTGGATTCACGTTAAAATGACAGCAACAAAGCAATTTATTCATAATGAAAGTTTTCTGCTTTGAATTTCATTTTATTCGCAGAACCTAAAATTTAATTCAGATTTTAAAGGTGAAAATGCGTTCGATTCAATTTTTCCTAGAACTAGCTCCTAGTTTTCCATTTGAAATATTAAACAAAAAACCTGCATATCTATTTTTCCGGAGTGTATGCATCCTAGTACGAAATAATACCTAAGTTCCGCAAAATTGTTTTGTTTATGTTTGCAAGCCAATTTGATTTCCTATAATTCTAGTTCAGAAATTAAAAGTTTGTCTCATCTGTGGATAATTTGGAATATGGCTGACTTGAGAAAAATATCCTTGAAAAGTTTTCTCCTCTGGAAACACTCAAAATTCTGACCCCAGTATAGAGTAACTGCTTTGTACGCAATCTATCTATTTCTTTACATATTTCTATGATTCAAACATGAATCTTTTGTCAGTAAACAATTATCTAAACAAAATAATTACAATAAACCCACGCACGGCCTGGTCGGTCAGTCCAGATGGTGACAAAAATATGAAATCCACTTATTTGTTATTATAATACAAGGACAGAATGAACTATTAGTAATAGTCTCACCAAGGGAATATGATGGTGCAATATTACGTGACCAAAATGAGAGAATTGCGTGTCACTGTTGATTTATCAGCACCACGATTCCGAGTCCTGATGGGAATTAACTTGATCTTATCAAAACGAAGTATTTTAATGGAAGGCAAATAACCCCTAATGGACATCTCTTTGACTAATGAAACTCACTTTACGTAATTGTTGGTCGTCAGTCGTTTGCTTTGACCTTATATCCTTGCAATATGTTATTATATTTTTTTTATAGAATTAAATGTATTTGTGATTCAATGCACTTTCAAGGTGAATCTAAAAGATACCTACTATTGAATGGATTGGATTGCTAAAAATAGAAAATGTTGAATTTCAATTTCAAGGACACAACTTCTTACCATAAAATACTTTGTATTTTGGTTCAACAAAATTGACAGAACTGCACTCACAATAATTACAAAAATGCCTATTACCACTAATATAGTAAATTACTCATCTAAAATCACCAAAAAATTTACCATTACTTTTTTAAGTCTCTGCAATCAAAATCAAATTACTTTACGAGTCGATTTTAATAATAAAAAAAATGGTGACATTTTAGTTAAATTCTGGAAAATTTTGTTTTCGTAAATTAGAATTACAGGAAATTGAAGTGTTGTGGTACCTACATGTACATATTTCCATTTTTGATTTAACGGGAAGTGAAAAAATCAAAAGATACTCATTTTCATTTTTTCATTCTTTATATTCTGGATAATAATATCGAAATGAATAAAGGAACACATCCATGTTGAGTGGTTCTGCCAAATTCTAACAAAGATTCGTTCAGCGCTAGCATACGGTTCGCAGTGTCGGATAATGTACAAGAAATATAAGAATAAACTGAAGGCAGTTGAAATGAAATGAATGCTAGCAGGCGTGACATGACAAAGCGTGATGGAATAAGAAGCAAGAAAATCCCATAAAACCTTAACGTCAAAAATACATCATGACTAACCTAGCAGCTACTATAATTTAAAAAGAAGAAGAGGCCTTGAGAACCCAGTTCAAAAGGTATTAACACTTGACGCCCATTCCAAAACTATCTCGGAGGAAAGGCAGACGCAAAAACTCCTGGATCAAACACATGCAACGACACTTGCCTCACACACCAGTAGGCCTCAGAAATCGAACAATTCAAAATCTGTTTAGGTTTTCTGAGATCAACCCGGCGAACCCCACAAGTTCATCCCTTGGTGGTCCAGTCGAGATGACAGCTATCGCCGTTCAATTTCGATATTAGAAACCCCATTTGAAAAATAAAAATACTTTGGGACGGATAAATCAACAGTTATGGTTTTGAATACGAGACCCATTCAATTTCTAAGCTTCTCCTTGCTATTCTAATGTTAAAGTATCCACACAAAAATTAAATGACAGTTTCACGTACCCCAGCCGTTAAAAGTATCGACTCAGTCAACTATACATTTATTTTTATAAAACAAAAAATTTTGGGCATAAAAGTTAATCTCTTTGCAATTTGACATCAAATTATAAAAGGGTCCAATATGACTAACTTGAGATTCTCAGGACAAAATATCAATTTTTAAGGAATGCTATCTGTGTTTGATTTTTAAGTAGGTAATATTTGAAGCAAGCGAGTATAATTAAAGCAAAATTATGTAATTAGAGCTCTTTAAATTTAACTCACCCTCATTGGTAGGAAAAAATATTTTAAAAAACATTGCATTAACTCCCTTTTCATGAAAACAACAATGAAACAAATTTATAGTTAAAAAAAAGCTTTGTGTACAATGCATACTTTAAATTCCTTATTTCTAAGTAATATTCATTCTTCCTTCCAATTATGGCGTCGATAAATTTTATTTTGTTGAAACTCAAACTCACTGATGCACTCTGCTGCCTGGGTTGATGCAGTCTAATTTATTGCCACCGCATGCCACGCCCCCAACCTCCACACCACAAAGGTGGTATATTTTTAATGCACAAAAACCATCCCTTGATTACATTGTTTGCTTTTATTAATTTAATTGCGTTTTCCATGGAAATTAAGCGTTTTATAGTTTGTATATGTGTTTTCAGTTTCTGTGTTTCATTATAAAGAGAGATAGGGTTTACGATAATGAGGTGGTAGGTCTGGGTTGGTTCAAAAGAAGATATGCAAACATTTACCCCTTTTACAAATGTTTACTGTCATGTTAGATATACAGGATCTATACATATGAACAGTTTTATTTTTGTGGAAAGGCTTTTGATGTATTAATTATATTTTATTGTAACATTATTTTAATCCTTTGTGTGTATAATTTATTTTGTTAATGGTTTATGTTTTGTTTTTTGTATATCTATAAATTAGATAAAAATAAATAATTAGGTACAAGGAATGTGAATAAATGGTATTATACCAATAGTGTAGGTATTTTTGTTTTGAACAAAAGCTTTTTCATAACAAAGCTTTTATGTTTTTTTTTGTTTTGTTTTAGCAAAAGTTTATTAAATTTGATGCAATTAAATTTTCTAATGGAAATAGGAATTTTAAACTGATTTACTGGTTGGTTAAATAATTTATTTTTTAACAGAGTAAACTGTTTACGTGTAGTTTCATGCATATCTACATACATAGATAGAATTTTAAAAAATAAAAGTTGGTTTGGAATTTAATTGGAAAAAGGAAACAATTTTCATAAAATACGAGTACTATACAAATTCTTGAAAAAAATTTTGTTGATTTTTTTATATACATACATAATATGTATATACGAGAGGTGGTCAAAAAGTTCACCGAACGGCAGAGAAGGAAAGTAAAATTAAACAAGATTTTATTTTTCCTTATCAATATATTCTTCCTTAAGTCTAATAAATTTTTTGTATCGGTCAAAAAGTTTATTCATCCCATCGGAAAAAAAAGATTTGTCAACTCGTTCAAAATAGGCAGAAATTGCTGACTTCACTTCCTCATCATCGGTAAAATTTCTTCCTCGAAGCTTTTTCTCAAATTTGGAAATACGCGATAGTCAAAAGGGGCCAAGCCTAGACTATAAGCAGGGTGATTCAATATTCCGAACCCACATTTCTGTATGGCAGTTGCTTAAAAAGACAATGCCACTTATGGATCATTAGTAAGAACTCAGAAAAAATGATTAGACCGAAACAGATGAACCGAAAATTTGAGGTGAAGTGCGAAAATAGAATTCTTTTCCTTTGAAAAAATCGATTTTTTCAGTAAAAGAAAAAGTTCGGATATGCCCAGAAAATAGATTTAATTCATCCTCACTCTTTCATTTTTGTTTAATTAATTTCAATGCATATCTTATCCCTTTGTTTTATTTGTTTGTTTATTAATACTTATTATTGTTTCTATAAATATGATACGGCTGACAATAAGTACCTTTCACATAAGACATAGACAAAGTCGCATCAAATGTGCTAAAAAGATTCCCAATTTTCTTACAGCAAATTTAAAAAAATGTTAAATAATATTTGGCTTGAATATCTCGAGAGCGAAAAACATATCGAGTTCGTAATAAGGAGTTGGTAAGAATTATAAAAAAAAAATTATAAACTAAATATGTATTTCAAAAAAAATTTCGGATTCGCTTTACATTTTCCTGTTAATAATAACAAGAAAACTGCAAAAAACTATACAAAAAACTTTTCAAAAATCTTTTTCAAATCGAATAGGCACAAGAAGATATCTAATTAAAAACTAATAGGGATTGTAAAGCACTCAACTCAGAGTTACCACTGGAATACAATTGTTTCCTTGAGGATTTTTTAAATCAAAATATGTAAAACTAGTACCGTGGTATTGCTTTATTAGAAAGTATCTGGAAAAAGTTAGTTTACGTTAGTTAGCTACGTTTTTATTTAATAACAATAAAGTTAAAGTAAAACAATTTTTAAAGGATTATTTTATTGTTAAAAGGATTCAAATTCTCACTCAGTTGAACACTGTTGAAACTAGAAATTCTTGCATTAGGCATTTTCTAAAAGTTTGAATCCATTTTTGACCATATTTTTTAACAATGAGGCTTGTTTCAGCGTTGATATATTAAAAGGTTCAGTTTAATTATTTAATTAATTTTAATTATTTTGCATGTAACCATGGAATAAGTATCGTATAGACATGACCCCAGAGACTTTTTCTACTTCAATCTGTTATCATTCAAATAGAACTTCATAAACAAAAAAAAAAAATTACTGCTGGTATTTTCGTATGATTATCTTTAATGGATGGTCGAGGTTAAAATTAAGATAAAAGAAATTCATAGAAAGCCATTAAATTGTCTTCGAACAAATTGTAAATAATAAAAACCTCATTGAAAAGTCTCATAATAAAGTTTAGGCATCACAGAGGGGAGAGGGCTCTTTAAAAATGTCACCAGAAACTCATTTCATTATGATGGAGGCTGTTGCTTTTACTGCTGCTTTTGGTTGTGCTTCTGTTGCTTAGTGCTTCCATTGTCCTTGTATACACCACCAACGCAAGTCTGCCAACAATATCTTCTATGCGCCAACATCACTTCCATCACCACTGCTGATGCCGTTGCCATCACCGCTGTACTGTACTGATGTTAAACTTGAATGGAACTTGGTTGAAGCCACAAAACATTAAACTTTTTAATAAAATTTTAAAACAATGGCTGCGATGTGAAAACTTTGCCCTACTCTACCACCGATGGCGATGTCTGCCTGTGTTTCCATGGTTTGCGTAATATTATAGCGAGTGACATACACCCGACATAAACCCAATAACCACCCTCCGTTAAGTATGACACTGAAGCCACCATATACAGTAAAGGATGAAAAAATTCAAAGTTAAACAAAGAAACCAACAAGGATACTAACGCATGTCGAAGCCCTCTTTCTTTCTAAATTCAAAAGACCACGGATTTAATTTAAAAAAAAAAAATTCATACGTACTCCAGTTGAGGACTTTCCATAGAACTTTTTCTTCACTTTCTCATCAGGCAGTGCCAATATAAATAAATGGCTTAGCAATAAAAACTGGCAGTATTGCAAATTGGCCGAATCCCCATGTTGCTGTGGGAATCCGTTATATCATTTTTGATTTCCACCATCACCACAAACACTGTGGATAAAATGTTGTACCTAAATATTCTGCATTCGCTAGAAATTCTTCGATTAATCCTTTTTGTCAACACTTCCACTCGTTGATGAAAGTATTAAGTACTTAAAATGACAGACTAACTTCTGGATTAATAAATCTTTATTCATTTTTTTATTGTTTTTTTTTTCATTTTGGTTCTTATAGAAATATCTGAATTGCTTAGCCTTTGATGATCCAGCGTCATACAGTGATTGAAGTTGTATGAAAAGGTGGACCAAAAATCCGTGTACCTATTTCTGGTTTTTTTTTTTAAACAATTTTAAGCCAACTACTATTTCAGCTTATTTAAACTTAGAAATATGCCTCAGGTTTCAATATTAGAAACAGTAATTCAAATTCAAATGCAATTATTGAAAATACAAATTGTATAAAGTTTGTATTGATTTGTTTTATAGAAGGAGCTGTCAATTGACCTTTAAAAGTCTTTTGTTATAAAGACAGCTGCCCGACTAGAAATTTTTTTTTGCGACCTATTGGGCCCTCATTGGGTTGCCCTATAGGGACCACAAATAGGGATGTCACGCAAAGCCCTGTGCGGCCCTAATTGGGCAATCCCATTCGTGCCCCAACGGGAAAATCCCAAGATGGTCCCAATAAGGTAATCCAGAAGTGGCCCCATTAAGGGTGTCCCAACTCGAGCCCTAAGAGAAATATTTAGATATAAAAAAATTACATGGCAGATGTAAAAACGACATTTACATTACAAATAACTGAATCAATTAAATACTTAAAAGTCACAACTAAATTATTTTAAAAGTACTTACGTTTTACTATTAATAGCCATTGGTAAATGTTTATAATAAAAATTAGTATTAATAATAATCTGAAACAATAAAACTGTTTAATAAAAAAACAAACACTCGATAATTAAAAAGAACCTGTCGTAACTTGTCACCGCGTTTTCTCGATTGTCAACTTAATCCTTTTTTCCGCTTGGTGTCGCACTATTGATACATATTCATATCAATATACACATACACATATGTAGATGTACACTAACACAGTGTGTATAGAGACAATCGTAAGCTAGGGTGTGAGATGTCGCAGTCACTTGACTTGTTCTATATAGGTGTACAATATAGGTGTGCGATATTGAAGAGTTATTTGTTATCTGTGATTTTTTTCTAAATAAGATAGCTTCTTGATAAAAATCATTCATAAATTTTCTTAGTACTCTGCCAAAAATAATTTTGAGACTTCTAAGTGTGGTCGGACACAAAGTATAACGCAAAAAAGCTGACTAAAAATTTTTATTTTTACTTTGGGTTTTCCCACTTAGGCCCCACTCAGATCCCAATTGGGAAAAATTAACTAAAATTTTTTATTTTTACTTTGGGTTTACCCACTTAGGTCCCACTCAGATCCCAATTGGGAAAAATTAACTAAAAATTTTTATTTTTGCGGTGGGGTTTCCCGAATGGGGGCTAATTGGGGCCTTCTTGGGATTTCCCTATTGGGCGTACCTCTTCGGGACCCAATTAGGTCCAGATGTATAGGCTGGGTTATCCCCAAGTCATTTCTAGTCGGGTGTTTTTCAGTGAGACTGAGTACTTCAGTGAGACTTGACAGCTTTTAATAGAAAATCCTCAAAAGGAATGTCAGTTTATTATGGAAGTTGAAATTCATATAATGATATAACCAGAAGCTTGAAAAATAACAAAACATTTAAATAAGAACAAAGGACTAAGAACTATTTAACTATTTTTTTTTTCTCTTCTTATCTTTTAAGGTAAACTTGATTATTTTACCAGTTTCTTCCACATTTTCTTAATAACTTTTTTGTTCAAAAATAGACCACTGTACGTTGTACGATGACGTACACTGCTTTCGCCCTTACAAAAAAGAAGAAAAAGATATCTTGTTGGAGGAAATTAATAAAAATAAAATAAAACGCCTCTGAAAGTATACTGTATAATGTTTAATATGTTACAGTAAATTCGCAGAATGGGGAAACTCTTCGTATTTCTCTTTTTGTCCGTGGTATTTGGAAAAAAAAATAGAAAATTTTCATAACTCATTGCCTACTTTTTCCTTCTTCATATCTGTCGGCAAGTTCGTTGGAACTGCTATGCGTCCTAGGTAAAATACTTTTTTTTTTTTTTTAAAGTTCACCTTTGGTGCCTGCATGGTGGAGCTACGACTAAGTGGAGTTAGATGTGGCGAAGTCAGGCAGGCAAAGTACTTTAAATAAAAAATAATCAAAGTTGCTATGTAAGTTTTATAATTTCAACATTTTGGGAATTTCCAGTAATATATACATGTATGTATTCAGTATAGAAGAATTCTCATGGCAGTATCCGGGCATCTGCAAAAATTCTTTTCCTCAAATACAAACTTTTAAAACTTTTCCGCTTTTTTCCCCAACATTTCACAATTGTTATTGGAAAACTTTCTTTTCTGCAATAAAGGTTTACATTAAATTTTTCAATGTGCTGGTTGACTTTGGCGGCGCAAGAAAAGTAATAAAGGATACAAGCCTTCAAAAAAAAATCACAAAATAAAAGAAGGAAATCGTTTCAGCCAGGAAGAGGCACGCAGAAACGCAGTGTTACATAAGTTTATGCCTGTTTTTTTTTTAATAAATTTTTTTTTCTTTTTTATAAGCCGAAGGATTAATAAAATTAATTATCCCACAAATAACAAATGTTCTAGAATTCTGAATATTTTGAAATTTTATATAATGTGAAGCGATTAGCATCGTTGGATTTCGCAGGTGGCAGGATTATCAACCTGTATGAACATTTGCATATGTTTGGTATTATAGGTAAAAAAAAACAAACACGTGTGGAAAATTAACAAAGTTATTTCATTAGTTTCATTGATTTTTGCATTAAATTTTAATTAAAACTCATACTGTACAGAATGTGGGATTTAAGCATTGTTGTTTGCATATTAAATTTATATAATAATCCCAACTAATTAAAAAATAAACTTTTCTTTTTCTTTCATATTGTTTGAAACGTAATGACATGTGAGCGGATGTAGACAAAATTAGATGGAATCCTTAAATTAAAACAAACCTAGCAGCCTTCATTATTATCATTTATGCTATTCTATATTTGAATTGAAACAAAAAAGGCCCAAAATTTTTAGTGAATTTAAAGAGATGTGGAATTTTTTCGAAATAAAAATATTAGATTAAAATCGTTTTACTTTCTTATGAAACTTAAATTCAGTAAATGGCTTAACTTTTTCTTAATTATGATACAAGATCCAGTGACACTTTCACATTTGTATATAAAAGGTGTTTTTTTTAGAGGTCTAGAGCATTAAACTTTAGAAATAATGCGTACTTTTGATTGAATGCTTTCTTTGGGCTAGTGGTATCATTGGAGCCATGCTTGCTGACTTTTTCGTTCCTCAATTAAACAACCATGATGTTCAGGAACTGTGGTTTTAACATGTCACGCAGCTAGTGCCACAATTGATTAATTGAAGGAAACGTTGGTAAATTGGATTCAAAGCTCTATACCTCTAAGAAAACACCATTTATTCACGAAAATACAATTTTTTAAATTTATACATCATCTTAAGCCTTTCGAGTACTGAATTACGAGTCACAGAATTGTCGCTTTGGTCCAGAATATTGTGCACTTTTGTTCTATTTAGAGCCTGACCCATCTAAAAACTACTAATTTCGATATGATCGAGTATACTTCGAACCTGCAAATGTGGTTAAGCTAGTCATGGAACTACATAATTTGTGTTATTTAAAAGAAAAAAACTGAACTAACAACATTCAGACATTTTTATTTTTGAAACGACGAGCATTCATGATAAATTATCTCTCAAAGTCGACAAATTAGGTTGACACTGATCTGTTTTATTTAATCAACAATGAGCTGGCTCGAGCCCCCATAGTGTGGCGAATGTGAATATATTTTTTTTCGTGAAAGCATCTCTCCCTGGCGTCATATCCTATTATCAAACAAGGTCTCCAATGGGTAAATAATTCAAAATTAGAGATTGTGTTACCATAGCTTCATCATCAACTTAAGAAAAAAAAAAAAAAAAAAACGAAACTAAAATAAAACCGATATACCTACCTACCATTTCTGGTTCGGGTTCACTAATCGCGTTCAATGTCTATGAGGTGGTATCATAACAAATTATGCAAATCCGGTGGAATATGGGTTTATGTATATGGAAGCGTGGGGTGTACCTATAAACACCTTTAAGAGTAATATGATCGAATAAATATTCCATTTGCAAGACACCTATATAGACTCTTATCGAGTTAAAATGAAATTTACATTTCTCAGTACCCCCAACTAAGGGTATTCGTATCCGTATAATGTATATTGTTGCTGCCCTTTCGTCCAACATTCTTTTCGCACCCAAAACCAATCCCAAATGCACTCACATTAACACACACACACCGACTCCAGAAAGAAATGGCAACTTTTAAAGTGGCACAAAGAGGGCTGGATTTGATCGAAATAGAAAATTAATGAAAACTTAGGCCTAAGAGAGGCTTTCAGTCGACATTTGTTCCAATACATTTTTCTCGAACATACAAAACCTGGTTGACTTATAAGTCGTCTAAAATGATTATGTTTTTTAAAGATTGTTGATAGAAACTTTTTTAATGGCCTTAACAACAGGTTTTCCTGAAGAAAAATTTGATGCGTGTGAACGTGCCTGGGACGATTCTGAAAACTCTCATTCTGGGAACAACTGAAATGATCATATCAAAGTTTGACCACAGCGACATCTATAGGTGAATTGTTTTCTCAAACGACATAAATATACGGGGTCATGCCAACTACAACTTGATATTGGAAGAAGAACTGAAAAGAGCCAAATGGAAAGTCTAGAAAAAAAAAAGATTTAAAAACCACTTTTGAGACAAGGCCAATCAAAGGTTTTTTTTAAAAGCTTTTGACATCAAATGGATTCAGAAAGGCTATTGCATAAAAGTAACAGATTAAGCAATTAAACATTGTTGTTTTGAGAATTCATCGGAACGAAAAAAATGGTCCAAATTGAAAACTTAAGACTTGGGGGACTCGAAATGAGCTTTGGAGCTTATGGCGAGATTCAAGGAAATTCGCACACGAAGTCAAAATATGCCTCAGGCTTTTCATTAATTTTTACTTGCGACTATAGGTACATACTATATAGGGCAAGTTTTGCATTCGTGCAAAAAAATTGAACTCGAGATATTAATCAGATCTAACATTACGATGATAGAGAACACGAACAAAATGGGTCCCGCAATTCTGTCTGTCTATCGGTACCTCGACCTACAGCCTTAACTACTGAACCGATTTTCTTCAAACTTTGGACATAAGATTTTGGGGAGATTGCCTATAGGGGAAATCGGAATTTGTTTAGCTCCAAAAATAACGGTACTTGCCATAGAACCGGATTTTTTTTTTCGGTTTTCTCGTAAACTATTGGACGAATTAAAAAAAAAATCAAATGTTTTTTATTTTTTTGAAACTTAATATTTTTTAAACTGATAAATATTTTGTTTTGAATGTATGTTATCAAATACTAAAAATGTGCATACCAACTTTTTTTTATAAAAATACTTAAAAATTATATATATATAAAAATTATATATGTACCTAAGGTAGGTATGTATACAAAAAATAATTTTTTGTATTTTTATGATACACAAGATGGCATCTTCAGTTTTAATATTAAACTTCTTGTTTGGCTTATTTTATCAATTCAAATAGGCTTTTTCATGTTTTTACTTGTGACAATAATATTATAGTGTATGATTCTTTTCAAATAAATTTGTTTTATACTCAGACTTTAAAACGAAGATGTTATCGCTCATAGGACCAAGTACGTGCGACCCAGTCGTGTATTTTTTTATACATGGCCGTGAAAATGAACGAATTAATTTAATGTAAAAATAAAATTCTAGTCTTTTCTCAAAAAACATGCAACTTGCTTGAACCCCAGGTATTCACGAATGAAACGCTGCTCTTAATTCTGATAAGAAGAATTGCAGGTATTATGATGATTTTTCACTTATATGACTTAAACATAATATTAATATTGCCTGGTAAAAAACTTACCTATCATAATTCACAAAATCAAAATCCCCTCCTGTTTTAAAGTGTACGGGAGCAAGAAAGAATTTAATTTTCCATTCGTATTATTGATCCTCATTTAATATCCCCAAGGGTGGCGAAGAAACAAAATGAAGCGCCTCAGTAAGCTTACTTGGGAAAACTTTTGAAACTGATACCGGCCGATTGGCAGGGTTGCCCCATAGAGAATCCCAACCCAACCACGATATACCAAAGAGTGTGCATAGTAGAGAAGAGCGCTCTTACAGGTGTTCTAATAAATGAGGTGAGACTATAACCCTGCATAATTGATGTGAAAACCCATCCTGAATAAATTATATGAAATGTTATTGAGATACAACCGCACGGAATGGATATGCTGGTGTATCTATATAGTTTGCTTTATATCAGTATCGGTATCCTCGTAGGTCGTCGGTCGTCGGTCGTTGGTATATCGAGGCCGCAGCTTTATAACGACACCCTCTAAAAAAAAGGACGTAAAACCTTTTTCGATCGAATTGCCCTGTCGAATGGAATTTACGTTTTACTTATCATATATTGAATGGAAACAGTGTTTCGAGAATTGTCGGTTGGGGCGGGCCCGGGCTTAGGACCAGCGATCGTTATAGGTGTAAATTTCAGGAAACGAATACGTAATTGATGGAATCATGTGAAGAAGCTAAAAGGATAAAGTATTCCACCTTGTGGAAAATTGGATTGGATTGAATACCTTTCACCGACGAATTTTTAATAGAAAATAGATTCTTATCCACAATATAAAGTTAGAACATATGATGCCGTTTATAAACGAATGAACCCTTGTGTAACTTTTTTTTAATAAAATTTAGGAAAGTTTATAGAGAGGGATTTATTTTGCGCAAACTTGTTTTATTTCCAGAAGCTCTTATTTAATTTCACATAAAATTGACTATTGGTGAAAAGATAATTTCAATAGTTCAATTATAAAAAATAAGAAATAAATTTAAATTTCTTTTGTTTCAGTATCTTGTTCCAAAAGTAAAGTTCTATTGTTGTGGAATCGTGAACTACATTTTCACTTGGCAGAAAACTTCTTGCTGCTATAGTGTTTAATATTTTGCATTTATTTGGTTAGGTACACCTTGGATCTTAAAAATAAATATATTTTTCTTGTTTAATCACAAGCGGGTATACGTTCCTACTAATCAACCGAAATAATGATGGTGCCGCATTGATAAGTAAACACATTAAAATGACAATGGTCCCCAAACAGTCAGACCTGCCTATCTCCATGCAGGGATGGCGGCAGACTCTACCATCACTAACACCAGTGAATTTTGTTGTGTATATATATGTATTAACCAGTCGTTGTGTTGCGTCGAATAGCGCAATATTTCAACATTAACATTCTCATTATGCCAAGAACCAGGTTGTAGCAGCGGATATGCATGGCGGATCCAAAAGAGCTGTGTGATGGGGATGTTAAAAAAGGAAGTGGAAACGTGGGGATGTGGCGCGTTGTATCCTATTGTGTGCGCACATCATGAGCCAAAGGAGCACTTAGATATGATAGTAATATTTTTTGCAGTTGAAACAAAGCATTGCATTAAAAATGGCAGAATAATGTATAGGGCTCTCCTATTTCATTGCACTGCTTGGCTGTGTGTGACAATTGTGTTCGGTATGACTGCAAGGCCACAGGACTCCGGAGGGGTTGGACACGTACCTATCCTTGTCGCGGTATGGTGTGCTCCAGCTCCAGCTCCAGTTCCTTCTCCATTCTCCTACATACTTTTGCATATATGTATCTACAAGTGTTCTCTGCGGTGCTGTGCAAGTTTATTATTTGATATTGTATTTTATACATTTGCTATGCTGCCATCAGCTACCAGCTCTACTGCTGCTGCTGCTGCTACCGCTGCCATTGTTTGCAGGATAAATGAAACGATTTCCATTGTTATATCACCAACAGTTGAGTCATCGTCCTTTATGTTTTAACATTATATTATGTGTGTGCTGATGCTTGGTGGGTGTGCGAGGCCAGGGGGTTATGATTTCCCGGAACATAATGAGTTTCCATCATTGCTGGGAATGGGTGCGGCGCAGGAGGTGCATAGGGATTCCATGGTGTGGTTCTATGACTCTGCAGCTGATTGCCGCCCAACCAGAGGTATGCATGTGGTATGGTCAGTGTATGGCTATAGACTTTTTCAGGGATTTGTTGGAGCTTAGAGAGGAAAGTTATGCCATCCGAAGAACAAATGTTTAATTGTCATTCTTTTATTCTTTTTTTTAAAGTGGGTATAGATATCAGATTGGCAACCACTTCAGTTAGAAAACAGTTTTTATTAAAAATTTAATAGGTAGGTATGCATATAATATTAACTCAACATCTTTTTGAACAATATTAAATTGAGGTAAGTACCCATAAATATTGTATACATCCATAAATGTATCGAAAGTTTGAATTCAGTAAAGAACAGCAAGCTATATTTATAATTAGTTTTCAGCTATTGAAGGAAAACTTCTGTCAAACATTACCGAAAACCAAATGAATAATTATTTTCTACTTTCGTTAGTTTTATGTAAACACCTTTTTTTATTTTAGCTTTAACCTTTAACACTCATATTTTGGAAAGAAATCCCAAGTGTATACGACACTATTCCATATCCCTACTTATTGTTACTATAGTTAATTGAAAAATCAACCGATATCCGATAATGGCGCATCATAAAATTCTCTTACGAAATACCAACACCAAAAGCACAAGACCCTTAATGAGTTTTGCATCTATACATCGAATAACCACAATTTGCTGATCAAACAATGGACGCGGTTGAATTTATTTGTAAAATAAACTCAACAAACGGTATCAAGCAATTTATACAAATAATATGTACGTATGCGCTGGATTATTATCATAACCTTCAGCCAAATCCCCTTGAAGTCCTCCAAATTGATTGTTAATTCTTTTGATGATTCCAGGAAAATTGTTGCAGGTATCATTGATTTGTTGTTGTCGGTATAAATTTAACTTATTTTCTAAATATAACTTTCTCGCACCAAAATGTATGTAAGTATACTTAAGTACAGGATTCGTTAAGTGATGGAAATCTAACTTACTAAGTAGGTATAAATGTTTTTTTTTAAATATTTGGGGTAACACTGTTCTGAGATAAATGGTTTGAAGGTGAGAAGTTTATTTTTTTCTTTGCTCCTCATAAATATATACAGTCGTAATTAATGAATTTTTGCCAAAAAAAAAATAGGATCAAAAAGATGCAACGACACCTGCATTTGGTTGGCCTCAGATATGAAACAATTCAAAACCGGGAAGCCTGTCGACCGTTTTTAGAAGACAACCTGGGGAACCCCATTAAGTGCAGCTTTAATGCGAAGAAGTGGAGTGGGACAGTTGTGAGAGACTCTGTACCATGATCACGCTGCGCTGGCAATACCTAATTAAATAAATTTGAGGACATGTTCCATGAGTGCACTGAAGCTCAACCCGTCAAGTCCAAATGCTAGGTTTATGTCCAGCCCTACCCATCACATTAACAGAACACTTTCAAAATTCCACTACCACATTCCTCAACTCATTAAAACAGTCAGTATTCGGCGAGTACCTATATACCAACAACATCCAACATTAAACTTATAGACATTACAATTTTTAAGTTCTTGTGCCCAGCATAGGGTGAATTATCCATACAAACACACCTTCGTACACAACCCGCTTGGAATTTTTCGCAAAGCGTATATACGTCAGTCGGATTGATCGATCGGTTTAAATTAAATTTTTAACATTTAAATTGTTTCATCACATAAAAGGATTTTTGCATAAGTGCTCTGATGGCTTTGGCTTACACATACCTACATAGTTGTTTCACTTCCCTGGCCACAACTGTCTTCCGCTCTATTGGGTTCGGTTGGCATTCGTAGCAAAAAAATAAAAATAAAATATATATTTAATCATAACAAATTGAAAATATTTTTTTAATTGAAACCGAAAAGCTTTTATGTGTGTTGGTGAGTATGATGGGCTTCCGACTTCCGAGAGATGTTAACGTATAGTGCTGTTTTGTGTTGTGGGCGATAATCGCAATTGCTGGTAAGGGATTTTAATTAAATTCCATTGCAACGCTGATGGAGTTGTTTTTTTGGCAACTCTCTTTGTTTTGTGGTAGCACCCAATCATCAGCAGCATCTGCCTCCTCAAAAAAAAAAATGGCAGTCATCAATATTCTTATATTATGGAGGTATACATACTTACCTACTTGAATGTTTAAGTAGAGTCTGTGCGCTCTCCATGTTTTCAAGCAAAATATTTCCTTTTTCGGAATAAAACAATTTTTAACAAGCTTAAATAATAAATTAATTAACTTGTTGTACCATCAAGTCGTGTTCTATGCACGTATAGGTGGGTATACGAAAATTATACAGGAAATAATGTCTTATTAAAATTTAGAATCCTATTACCGATCTTTGATGAACACACAAACTTCAACTACAGGGTCATATATATGTAGGTACATACATCAAACGCACAGTTTGTGTAGAGCACTAAGGTTCCGGATTCTCTAAAATGCAAGGATGCGTGTTGGTTGTCTGCATAAAGTAAGTCAACGTTATCAAATTAGTCCCTAATATCTTCCCTATAGTTAGGTTTCTAAAAACAAAACAAGAAGATTGAAGAGTAGTTGTTACGGTAAGGGTGTTGTTGTTTTTTTCTTTGTTTGCTTCAGAGAAAGGCATCAGGTGGGCAGAGTTTTGTTTTAATACCAGGGGAGAGGTTTATACTGACATGGTACCTAGTACCTATACAACTTATTAATTAGGAAAACCACATGAAAGTGCCTACTCCGAACTGAACATGGTTTATTCTGCTGAAATTTAATACCCTTAGAGATTTTAAGCCATACACTTTTGGTATCTACAGTACATAGTCAACTACGAAAAATAAGAAAAACATAAATCAAGGACTAAACATGAAACAGACACCGATTAGAGGTACCTACACAAAAATTTCATAATATAATTTAATTTTCAAAATGTTTGATACCTATACCTATTTATGTACGTACCTATGAAAGTTTGTAGATATTAAGATCTTATGGCTAAAAAAATTTTAATTTCGATAGAAATTAATCAACTATGTACGTTTTTAAAGTATCTTATGTATATATGTAGGTATTACAAATTTTAAAAAGAAGATTGTATGGGTTCAAATGCAGTTAGAAATTATTTTTCAAAAAAGTTAGAAATAAATAATCAGCAACACAATTTCTGAAATTGTATTGACTCGATTGTAAACGTATTTTTTCGATAGATAATTAGAATATAAAATTTGATTTTGAGAAAGTTTGAAAAAAATTCTATTAATTTTGTTTAATGAACTAATATGCATAAGACAAAGTCTGTACTAGTTAGTGAAAAATTTACAATGATTTTTTTTAATAAAATTGCATTAGACTCGAATAACACCGAAAGAAAAATCATCCCAACCAGATTGGACATTTTGCCCACCTTTTTATAGCCCATCAGCAACATTTAGACTTGCATCTACAACACGAATATGTACAGGATTAACGACATCAATAAAGCTTCCGAACTCTTGAAATCACAATTTTACCGATTGCTGGCGTAATCAGTCGACCAAAGTCATCACGTAATGCGTGAAAAGTGGCTACGTTTGAATCATTACTGGCAAACATTCAACTAATATATGACAGTTGAGTTTGACAGGTGTCAAATTCCAGCGCTACCAACTTGAGACGACCGACTTGACCTATTCATGCATATACATTTTTTATTTAATGTATCTGTGCATAGATTAGGCTTGTTCGTTGAACTTTACCCAGGGTTGACCCAAGTTTTCTTGACAACCCCAAGAGTTGTCAAAAAAACTTGGGTTTTTCAGTTCTCAACAAACACTTAAGAGTTGTAAATTGTCTCTTTGACATTCAAACCAGAAAAACATGAATTTTGTACTCTGTGTTTAACATTTGAAATTGAAATTTGTACGGATTCACCCGTTGCACAGTCGAAAACATTATAATGTTTCCATTTCTATTTCTATTATTGTTGAATAAAATTTATTTATTCAATTTATTTTACTTAAATAATAAACTTTACCTGCAACACGTTAATCCACAGCGAAACAAATGCTTCAAACTCGTGTCACTTTGACAGTTTATTCTTTACCTCAACTCGCCACAGCTAAAAAAAACCTAGTTCTACTTCAGTGTGAGTTCAGGGCGACACCAGGTCTCAAAAAACACAGAATTTCATTCTCAGTGTGAGTTCAGGTTTCTCAAAAAACGCTTTAGGGCGACCCTAGAGTGACTTCAGGGCTCAACGAACAAACCTATTATGTATCACTTGAAACAAAATTTTGTTAACTAAAAATAGATATGAGCGCGGAAGTTTTGAAACATACCTCCAAGCACAATAGAAGTTGAATTGATTTCCAAATATTTGAATGTTTGAATTATTGTTTGGTTGAACAATGTAGACAATTATAAGTACCTACTAATTAAAATAATAAAACAAACGTCCAGAAACTAGAGCCCATTTCATAATTTTCCACTCAAAAATTCATTGAAATCTCTTGAAAATATGATAATTCTGTGCCGCATGTCCTGATGTATAATTAAGGACAATTTATAAACAAACAAAATCGCTGTGCAGCTTTAATGCAAAGCTATTAAAATAAACAAAAAAAAAAAAAAAAAAAAATGTGCATAGGTATATTTTACACAAAAACTAATTTGTTGTAGTCTCCGCCACGTGGGGTTTATGTGTATATGGCATAACCAAAGCATCAAGCTCAAGTGGGCTTAAATGGGTACTCTGCAGGCCTCGAGCTTTGTCCATTCGACCCACTTGAGCATAAATTGAATTAAAAATTATGTCCGAGAGAATTTAAAAGCGTTTTTAAATTAATTTGCATTTATAAGCGGTTGTTAATTATTTCCAGATCCGAAAATCATCCTTTTAAACAGACCGGTGACGTTGATATGCAGCGGTGGAGAAAGACGAACGTTGGCATGGGTGGGCAAGCATTTAAAACGTTTGATAATTGCTAGTTTTCTACCGGTTGGTCAGTTTGCTTTATGAGTGAAAATAAAATATGGTCTTTTTTTATTGAAAAAAACTCCCCGGGCGAGGACATGCTCATTACCGAGCCTGATGCTTCCCTCTGCAAAAGTATGACAGTTCATTACAACCTACGGTTGGTTAAATCTGTTTAAACTGATTTATTTGATTTTCACATTGAAATGGTGAAATAAGAAAAAAACGCAGTTGTCGAAGGATTGCAGCAAATCCAACTTAACACACAAACATATAAACATACATACATATATAGGTACCTATAAAGGACAGAAAAAAAATACAGATTCTCTACGGAATAATAAGGTCTTTCGTTAATGAAGTTTTCCCACAGAGTATTAAAAAAAAATGATAATATAGAAAGCTTCATATAGTTCGTTAAATGAAGGCTTTATCATGACGTTGCAAAAAATGCTTTTCGAATTGTTTGCATTCAGTACAGCCAGCGTATAAAAACTTAGTGAGATAAGTTTTTTTTTAAATCGATAAATTGATATTTTTATTCCAAAAAAAAGAGTTTCTGCAGATTCGTTATTGATGATGATGAGTCGGATTCTGTTGAATAAACCAATCAACTTGCAAGATGTGCATGTGCACTGCACATGCACAAATTAAATTTCGTCAACAAAAATTATTTTTGACGGAAATTAAGGAAATTTAAAATATACACTAAGTGTCCAAGAGACCCAGGACACTGTGCTGCTGCAAAAATGCAATTTTATAAATTATTTGAACAATAGGTATATTAATTTAGCAAGCGATGCAATGGAGGCAGACGAGTGATCGGCCTTAGAAGTACTTGGTGAAGAACGATCAAAGAGATATCAACGCAACTGACAAAGTGTTGGGAAGTTCTGAAATATTTCTCCAGAAACCGTACATGATGGCAGTGATGATGAAGTAGTGAAAACCTTTACCCCAAGAGGAAACCCACCGAAATTATATGAAGGTTTGGGACAGCATAAATCTAAAATCATACAAAATTCGACAACGGGAAGTGGCTTAAAATTGACACTATAGACAACGCATTTTGATGAACTAAAGATGTTTTGCATAAGAAAAACCAAGTTTACTGTGAGTCAATTCAAGCAAAATACTTTGGCCAGCGGAGAACATATACCACCACCTTCAAGTGTTAGAGGCGACTCTTTTTACAATATAAATTATTGAATAAAATAAGCAATATAAAGTTGATTATCATTCAAAAAAAAAAACAACGAAAGCGATGTTTGTGGAACTCGCAATGTCTTGGTACACATTTTTTTTATTCCAACCTTTAGAAATATTGTGATATTTTTCGTCCATTAAAGGCCAAAAATTCAAATAATAAATAATAATAAATAAATATATATTAATTAATATATTAATCAAAATTTACCTTCAGTGCATGAGCGACTTGCTTCTTGTTCGTCCGCCATTTGTTTGCTTATTGTTTTGTTACTTATTCGGTGTTATTTTTTTTCTACCATTGATTCAGTGTTCAATCAATTTCGTCCGAGCTCATTACTGCGCTCTCAACATTTTGAGAGTTTTGTCTGTACGAAAAAATGAATGCAATCTGTAAAAAATGAACAGAATTTTTTTTTTTTGACAACTCAAGGTCTGTTCGGAACAAATAAATGAAAACACCCAAACTAACAAGTCATGTGAACGACCTTTGGTACCATCGGCCTCATGTTCAAAAAAATGTTTACCACCGGTGGTGGCAGCCGACGACGTGAAAAAAATATAAAACTTTCTTAAAATTTTCAATAGTAGGTATGTGAAACATTAGATTGAATTTAAATAAATAGTAAAAATTATTATAGTTTCTTGTTTATGTTTAGTAATTTTTTTTCTCCCCCCCCCCTTGAGCTGGAGGAAATAGACTCACCCTTACACATTTTTTTTCCTTATATTTATTAACTCAAGTATCCAACCATCTATAGTGCTATCGAAATGCATTTATGCAGTGACAATTTTAGAAAATATAATAACGAATTTCAATTTTATATAAAAGTGATATCTAAAGAGCTGTCACAAGAAACAAATTACAGTGATTGTCACAAGTGGTAATAACGTAGTTCTAATTCATAAATTGTGATTATCATTTAACACAAATCTTCTTAGCTGATTCTCCTGATTAAAAAGTTGTGAGGAGGTAAGTACTCAACATAAAAAAGCCAGCTTACATCATCAACTTTTTTCGCTAACTTTGAACTCATAAAAAACCTTTGAAGTTAGCTTAGTTTTGACAAGCATTCGAATAAAAAATACCCACTTCCCATTACGCTTTTCCTCAAAAGAGTAAATCCAATATGATGTGTACCCTTTGGTGACCACGAAATATGAAATTAATTTAAAAAAAAAATAATATTCTCAACCGCATTGAAAACCCTTTCATTAAGAACATTATTTTTAAAAAATGAAAAAACAACAACAAAGCCACCCCAACCATTTATAATCTTTCCTATTTTTCTTATTCCTTTTTCATTTATAAAATAAATAGAGTCGGAACTGTTTTTGTGGGACCTACAGAGAGGACATCCTGTATGAGAGGTGCATGGCAAAGGACCATAGAGTATTATATCTGGTTTGCTCAAAGCATTTATGAAAAAGGTCAACCCATTCAGAATTAAATATTGATGCCATAGCCTTTGGCTAATCAAGGACTTCCTTTCAAACGACCTATCCACACACTGAAGCACATAGATAAAAACAAAACACATAAATGCATGTATACATAAAGGCATAAGCTATGTGTTCTTATATGAACAAAAAAAGAGTAAAATTTATCCCATATTCTATGAACCCCAAGGATAATGGTCAAATATTGAATGTATAGCCAAAATGGGAATGGTGTTCCCCCTTTCATTTTCTGCACCACTTGGACACCGAACACAGGAAAGACATTCTCTCAAACATTAGCAAATAATTCATCTTATTCCATACTTATCGATGATATAACGAAACATGAGCCGGACTCGCAGAGCTGTGACCAGGTCATGGTGGTTTTACAAAAAGTTAAAGGTTAGATACGAAGGATAGTCGGGAGGGTTGGATAGTTTCTGGTTTCCAAAAACTACTCAAAATGAAATTGGGAAAAGCTTTCTGATTATTTATTAATGCGAGAATCGGACCTAAAATGTTTTCAAAATTTAATTTTGGAGATATCAAACGACCCTGTTGAACCCTCCGAGGTAAATTTTCTAATGTTTCACACCGTGTGTACCTACATTTAATAATTTTTTTTTCAAAGGATAACACTAAAAATTGTATGTGGGACGAACCCAGGACCAGACGTGTTCCCACTCCGATCATCATAAACAAAAAAAAAAAATGACGTGAATGGGAAAAGGAATGAAAATAATGTCATTCGCTTCCAGGACACGCAATTTATTGGAAAAGTTTTCGAGTCGTACACAACTATCATAAATTCCGCTCATTAATCAAAATTTTAATTCATATGCGATAAAATCCTTATTCTCGTAGTGCGGTTGTTGTATTCCTGTTCCTGTTTAAGTTTATGTGAGTTACATCAATGTGATAGGGTATACTCTGGCACTGGGGAATGGTTTTGGTGTCTTTTGGGTCCCGGCTGCCATGCCTGAGGAAACTTTTGAGATTTGAGACAAGTTGAAGAACAAAATCTTTAGAATGTGCATTCAATCGCGGAGCGATTAAGGCGAAAACAAAAACAGGAAGTTGAGAAGTGCCTCAGGGCTATTGGGTGAGAGCGGGCGCGTTGTGGTTGCGCGAAGTATACGAGTATTGGCAAACCATTTCCAAGAAGAACAACAACAAAAATTTCCTTACTTGAAAATTGTTAAACTAACTGAAAGTATCGCGGTTTTTGTTTTTTGTCTTCTACATGATTGTTTTTCCTATGAAACAGATAGATATGTACAATATCTTCGAGAATATATTTGTATATAGGAATGAAGATAAATGGCAGGAAAGAGAGAGAGAGAGAGAGAGAATTAAATAGCTTTGGGTTATTTTTTCGAAGCGGAAACATTGTCGATGCCGTAGATAGCTACTACCTTGTTGGAAATATTTAGTTCCTCTCAATTTTTCCATGATTGAAAATATAAATAGATTTTAAGCGGATCATTGATAGAAAAGGATAGCTGTTTTTGACATTGAGAGGGTGTAAATTTCATGAAGTTAAGCAGAAAGTTTTTAATACTTAGCGAATTTGAATAATGATTGAATCGATATATTTTATTATTAAATGGAGATTTCTGAAGTCTTTAAAGCTGAAGCATTTAAAAACAAAAATAATTAGGAAAAGTGTGTAAACTCAGCACAAAACCGTTGCTAAACGCTAAACTTACTCCAACCGAAATCAACACACCTCCACTGGACAACACTACAACAGGGACTGAAGAACCCAGGGACGAAAAGGTTAAACCGAATTTAATATTCAATTTTAACATTAAGGTAGGCTAATAGCTTAAAATAACTCTTGGGCCAATTATGCACAAAAACTTCAGTAAAAACAAAATTGAATTGGTTCGCTCGTGCAAGGTTGCACGAAACTCTTTGAAATACTTATTGCTTCAATAAAATTTAAAATGACATTTATTCTGTGTACCAAACGAAACAAAAAAACAGAATCAGGCCGAGAAATTTAGCAAAATCTGCTTTTAGTGGATTTTGGTGATAAGACAAAAATGTATTGTCAAAAAAAATTATTTTTTTTAGGAAACAAAAAGCGTGTTCATCGCAAACTCAGGGATTTTTTGGCATGACTAAACAGTTTAATTGATAATCCATAACTTTTCATTTATCTACGTCAATTTTTCGAAAAATTTAAGGTGTCTGAGAATATCATTTAATATTTTAGGAAGAAAATTTCAATATTAGCAAATACATACAATCAAAAAAACATACATACATATTTCCGTTGTTCTCAGAAGATCACAAAATTTTCAAAATATAAAAAGATGGTTGTGGTAATTTCTAATCGTCCTTAAAGATTGTTCTTCTGAGAAGACAAAACATTATCTAATTTCTAAAAATAAATAAAATACACGTTAAAAATTAATTAATTACGCAGGCTCATATAGTTTTGAAAAATTATATACATTTTTTTTTCCAAAAACTATTCAGCAATTACCTGATTTCGACATAGTTTTTCAATCATCAGTTGAGCTATATGGGGAATAAATGAGCCGTCTATTTCGAAAGTGGTCTTAGAGCCGATTTCGTGACTCAATAGTCAGTTGAACCTCCAAAATTTGTTCGTGTTGTTACATAGTATTTTTTCCCTAATTCAAAAATCAGCTATCAGCTAATTCATATCAATAGAATTTGATGACTCATTGAAGATATTTTAACGATACTTATCGATGGAAGCGATGTCTTTTACTTAACTCTATTATCTTAAGGCCCCTCACAAGCCATTGTTGGCATTGGATTGTTAAATGTTTGAGAACAAGTAAATGTAGATGTTGTTGCATATGTTTCATCCAATATGTTTTTGCGCGTCGATTGGGCGCTATTGCGTGTTGAACTTTCTTCTCAGGATATCTTGTTTCAACATAGCATCAGTGCCACCATCTTTCTCCCTTTAGAAATCTCGTTATCTTCCCGAAATTATTAGCAATGCATTTGCATGTAATTTCTAAAATTTTACGTTTCGTATTTATATTCTTATAATATCCAACACAATTTCATAATACTCTGACGTGACCAAAATCTTTAAAAAAAATAATAACTGCAAACTTGATCTTTCATCCGCCTATACATAATGTATCAGAATACAATGTTTTTGAGTAGTATAGCTCAGTTCACTTGAGAACTTTTTTGCAATAATAATGAACAAAAAAATCATTATTATGTGCAAAAAGTTCTTCTACCAGTCCAGGATGCTCGTCCTACAATCTTCACTGTACCCACAATGAGCAACAATGCCGTGGTACAACAAATCCCGTCATGAGAATCATCTGTGTAACAAGACATCAACTTATGTATATACTTTTGGATATATCTAGATACTATTTGGATGGTGCTCGTATAGTAGCAACTGACAAAGAATATGCAATGATGTTGCATCCTGAGGAGTGTCCCGTGGCAAACAAATCAGGATATGAATTTAAGTGACGCGTTAAGAATCCCCAACTTTTTTCCCGTTCTACTTTTCGAATTTCAATTCGCTTTTTTTTACTTAATTCTGGGATTAAGTGGGTGACTCTGAGGGGAGGAGGGCGGGGGGTTGTATTTCAAGTTTTCACTGCACCTCATACACTCATTATTTGTAAATGCATCATGCGATGGGTGCTGAACGCAGCCAGCCCATGATTCCGTCTCCATTACACTGTGACTGAGGAGAAAGGATAAAGTTTTGTATTCTTGCGCACGTAGGCAATACGAAACGTGATTTTCCGGAATATTTTCGCTCCTCGTCATCCAATTATCATTCCCTGTGCGAAAATGAGTTTTAATTCCGAAAAACAGACGCAACAATCCTTCCGGCGGCGTGGCGTGTCATAAAAGTGTCTGTTATTTTTATGGCTTAATTGCAGATCCCCCTATTTAACCACATCCGTTGTTGCTACTAGTTCTAGTGTTTCAACATATTATCTCCAAAACTTAAACGTGCCATCAACAATCGCGAATCATTTGTCAATGTAGCAATAGCTTTCTACTTCCTGTATTCCTATAATTGAGGCTCTCATTAATAAGCTCCACAGACATCAAGCAACCGGATTGTTATGCCGTTCGTTTTCAGATCAGGACAAAGCAAATCTCTTTGAATGCAAGCATCAGATATAATCCTAATTACGAGTGAACCTCATTGGTAGAATATTAAGTCATTTTGATTGAACCTTTTATGAATGCATATGCCCTGATGTTGGGACTGATTCACAATTCACATCCATCAATATTCGAAATAGCATTAAGAAAGGAGAGGATGTTCGATGTGACCCCTTTTAATCGAATTTGAGAAGGATCTGTTTTGTAATTAAAATCGATTGCAACGACATAAATTTCAACCGTAGCATTAAATTCCGGATAAGAATTAAACAACCACATATATTTAAGGTGGCGTGTGACACATTTTATTTGCCCTATAAAACCTGATTTATTACTCTTAATAGGAGAGTATAAGAGTAGCCATTACTATGCAGAATTCCAGTATACTGTTGCTGGAAATCTATACCAAATATTTAGCCATTTGAACAAATTACAATCTGCCCCCTGACGGTGATTTCCTAAATCTCTTAAATGCATATACTCACATTTTACGGTTTTCGAGTGACATAATATTGTGATAGGCTAGGCGGTTTTAGACCCTCGAGTAAAATCCAATTCAGCTATTAATTGGTGGAATAATTTTCATAAAGTTTTTGTTTTCAGTGATGAGAGTGATGATAATTTAAATTGAAAATCCTATTCTCAATTTTCACAATATTGGGTTCTAAATCCCAAAATAAATAAAAACATATAAAAGTTGAAGGAATCAAGTATGTGGTGCTAAAGTCAGCAATCTATTCAACTTCTTCAGTTTCCTCAGTTATAAGATATAAAAAACTTTTATCAGAATATAATTAAGTTCTTTTCAATGGTCCTTTTATTTCAGCATCTTTTATCTAATATATATAAATCTCCTGCCACGATGTTTGTCCGCGATGGATTCCTAAACTACTTAACCGATTTTAATGTTTTTTTTTTAATGTGTGCTTTTTTCCAACTTGAGAAATAGAATAGCTTAGATCTTTAATTATAGTCGCAATTTTATTTTATTGCAAATTATTTGTCTATAATTTATTGACAGTCACAATTATATAATATATATGTATAAGAGATTTCCAAGTTTAAAGTCATTCATCACGATATCTCTGGAACCATTAGAGCTAAAGACTTGAAATTTGGTAGGAATACTTTTTTCACCGAGTAGAGGTCAGCTAAGAACGGATTTTACGAAATTTCACCCCAAGAGGGGTTGCGGGGTGTTAATTAAAAAAAATTCAAATTTTAAAACTACAGCTCTTTTAGGTATGAAACTTAGTCAGGATATTCTTTTTGGCGTGTTTGAATTTAGTAAAAAATAATTTTATGATGTTTCACCCCCAGAGGGCTGTGCGTGGGCGTTAAAAATTAAAAAAAATTGTTTTTTCCAATTTATAACTTTTGGAACTCTGAAACTTGGCCAGAATATTTCTTTTGGCATGTTTGAATTTACTAAGAACTAATTTTATAATATTATAATATTGTGCGGGGGCTTTAAAAATTAAAAAAATTGTATCTTTTAATCTGTAGATTTAAAACTTAGAACACTGACCAGAATATTTTTTGTTTGTATGTTTGAATTTACTGTGGATCTGTGTAAGTCAAAACAATACTTCAATTAAAGTCTAGATCTAAAAATACAATTCTATAAAGTGCCCAGCGAAGTGGGCATAGGTAACAGCTAGTATGAATATAAAAACTTGCAAAATGTGGCTTGAAAGTAAAATTATTTCAATATTCAAACGTTAATATTTCCACTTCAAATATTATATAAATTAAAATTTTATTATTTCCGAAAATTCGGATTCGGATATCCAAAATTGACATTCCAACTATTTTTGTGATTATAATAATCCCAAATACAGGTGCTTTCGATAAATGATTTCGATAACTCGAAACATAAAATAATCATTAATTATCAGACTCAAAATTGACATGTTTGATATTACTATGATTAGCACTTCAAATAATAAATTGTTTGCAATTAATGACATATTATTTAACCTTGGTTGAACAAATATCGATAACACGTGCCCCACGAAAAAATTTGATTTACCGGTGACATTTACCTACAAATTATGTATATCGATAGTTTGTATGGAAAATCCATATTTTTTGCATTGGTGTGCCTATTTGTAATTATGGATTCCTTACTATAAAATAAAATTTACAGAATTGGCTGTGCAATTTTTTCGGTAAGATAATCAGATTAAGAAAAATTATAAAAAAAGATCAGAGGTAAAGTCTCGTCTCGATCTCATCCTGGTACCAATTCATCTCCAACTTGTAGTCTCTTATTGAGAAAAAGTGAGGAACAAACGACACCCACTCATCTCTAGGACAGCTCTTATTACTTAAGTGTATGTAACATACAAATAAATTTTAAAGCTTAAAGCATTTAAACTAATACCAATTTATTAATAATGTATCTACTTTTGTAACTGCTCGAATATGATTACTATCCAAAAATATTATAATGCCTTGAAGCTGTACTGCACAGTGTTTGAAATCCATTAAAATTATGTAAAAATCTAAATAAAACTTTTTCTTCAACGAACGTTGGCCTTTATGAAAAAGACGTTTATAATTCATTCCAACTTATCCGCATATGGCTGGAAATCCGTTAAAATAAACTATTTATCAGTACGTAATCCATTTTCTAGAGAGTGCGACAACGACATCGCAAGCCGACGTAAGAGCTCAAAACTTTTTCATCAAAGCTAATTAAACGGAATCTTTCTCATGCCCACACACGGGTGAACATTTATACTATAGCTCCCTATACATATTACAGTTCCGCTCCGAAGCGAAGTAGTTCAGTACACAGTACACAACCGCTCCTTGGCTGAAGCTAGCGCTGCTTCCGTTCTCTATATCCCGCTCCCGCCAAGAAGAACAATTAAAATGATAATTAAACATATTCGCGTATCCTTTTTATAATATAATTAATATTCATGCAAGAAAACTAATTAAAATCCCTAAAACGCTGCTTTTATCTACAAAATATGCGTTGTGCACACATCCCGCTATCTCAACAAACATGGAACTTTATGTTTACTGCGAAAATTAGCGTTGGATTTAGCGTGTGCCCCCTTCTGTTCTGTTTTCGTTTTTGTTTTTTACGGAAGCGAGTGTGCTGATAATATGGCATCATCTACCACCCTCTACACAGATAGACACAGAATTATACATCAGGGTTGGTACAAACATCCTCATCATCAACGGCAGACTCTACAACATATCAACCTAACCTAGAATCCAATTGAGCACGAGTGGTGGCTGGAATGCTGATGTTTTAAATGGCAAGGACATTAATACGAACATCACACTGCTGCAAGTGAGATATTTGGAAGGCTCTACATCTTCCTCCCGTAACCCGACAAAAAAAAATATACTCTATACCTTCTTTCTGTGTTAGCCACCCAGAGACGAGACGAAATTGAGAGGTGCGGTCGTGGAGTGTTTTGGGGTGGTTGTGCTCTTGACGACCAGCCCCATAGGAAAACTTTATTTTTCTCGCGTAATTATGGAAATTTCTCCTAATTGGTTAATTAGAAGAAATGTACTCCATTATCTTATTATGATGGTTCTCTGGCGGGACGATCCTTTCGAAGTATGATAATTTCATTCCATTAATTTCCATTGTAAGATGTTTTTATCCCCCAAACACTCTCTGCTACTAACTATACGTACATATACATACCTACTAGGTTGTTATGAGAATAGAACGGAAATATGTATGTATGGGTACATATAAATCCCTATGAGGTATGAAGTCTGCCATTAACGAAATGTACGTTAATTAAAAGTCGGCACATTAGTAATTTATTGGAGACCTGTTTGCTGTTATGTCTGAGTTTAAGTAAATGAGTGAATGTGTTATTCAACATTTTGTGATTATAGAAATGGCATTTTCTACTAAATTGTGATGGTGACCAGACACCTCAATCGATATTTTTTTTAAATTGCATGAAAAAAATTTTTTGTTAAGGAAATGTCGCAAAAAAGAAATCCAAACTGATTGTTTTGATAAGGACAGTTTAAGGCCGAGTTTCAATATGCGAAAGTGGGTGATTTGGAAGAATAGGTCCCAGAAGGGATTCAACAGCTGCTATTCCGGTGGTTTCAAAACATTGTTCTTAGGTAAAAAGTTATCGTTGATGTGATGACTGCAAAAAAGTATGATGAAGCAACTGTAAACCAAAGCTACTACAATTCGAGAATCCTCTGTTGAGCATCTCCGAAACCAAAGTGAAAAATTCGTTGACATATTGACTTAAGACAATAACAAGATGTCGCTTTTTGTCGTCGTCATCGATGCTATCGTTTTGGTTTCAGCGAGTCTGCGAGTCTGAATAAATAAATAAATAAATTGTTGAATACACAACAATTGGCACTTCAGCGCAAATTGGATCACAGGCTAGGTTGCCTTATGACCGCCATTTCTACCTATAAAATTTTTTTATAAAGAATTTCGAAAAAACTTTGTTTTTCGACACAAATTTTGGAATTAAAGAATTTTTGATTTGCAGAATTTTAAAGTACAGAATTTTCAACATACTTTAAATTCAAGGATTGCATATTCGAAAAGCACAAGTCTTAATGTTTCAAGAGTACCTACAAACCATTTGTAAAATATTCCCCCTGTTAATTTGTCTTCCAAAAATTCAAAATTTTGTCAAATTCAATTGACAACTATCGATCAATTGAACTTTAATTGAAAATTGTGATAAGTAAACGAACAGAACTAGTTTCTGCTCCTGTTAAGTACAACTAAAAATTATCCAGCTAATCGGAAGCTTTCAACCAAGAATCTGTCAAATTGCTCTGACAGTTTTCTCTGTTCTGTTTTGAACTGGTTATTATTCAAGTCCAAACCGTTTCAATCTCAGGAAACAGACAAGCATTACTTACTTTTTGAAATTTTAAGTTATTCTTAACGTCCTTAACGGTTTGTAAAGCTTATTTAATTTCTCTTTTTTCAAAATTTTTAAAAACGGAATATTCGGTCACCATTGTTTACATGAACAATATTTTCAATTCAAAAATACTGCACACACACATGTATAGTGTATACACCATACATTCAAAATTTAATCTATGTATATGTATGTACATATGTATTATGTAGGTATACCGTACGTTACACACAACGAACACATCCTCTGATGCTTCGTCAAATTTATTACCCGTGAACTTTTATGCACCAGAAACTTGCTTATGTTAGTGCATGTGAATGTGTTTTGTCCAATAAATTTACAGTGCCCTAGCGGATTTACGGACTAAGGATATTTTTGGCAGTTTTGCTGTGATGCAAAAGTTTATCTATGCGTTTTTAATCTCAAAGCCCCTGGCAGAAGAGAGCATAAAACCAGCAGTATAGACTGACAGGATAAAATAAAAAAAAAAAGATTACAAGTTTCATTTTTGAGAGGAATTGTGCATCATACCAAACAAAAAAATTTAACCTTTTAGGGACATTACGAGTATGTACATGTACATTGCATATACGAGTGTATATAAGTGGATAGAGTAGGTATAGACAGTTTTATTTGAAAAGATAATGGCGGTTCCTAGTTTTTTGTTGAGCTAAAAAATCAACAAAATTAGCTTGGACTGCAGAAGCCAACAACCAAAAAGATTGCACCCAAAGACGCCAGAAATATTATCTATCGATGAAAAAAAGCTTAGGTACCTGATTTCCTATCGAATTAAATTAAAACTCAGGAATTTTAAACTTGAATTTAATTTCATATTCATTCAAAAATAAATTGTGAGCCGGTCTTTAGAAAAAAATTATTTTGTAGATACGTGGTTAGCGCAGAAACGGGACGATATGTAAGCAATTTCCATTTAATAAATAAACACCTTGAGGTATACCTATTATCCTCCTTTGTACGTACATTTCTTCGTTCTAATTAGGTTTAACATTATTGTTGCAGTTAAACGTTCTCAACAATTAATTTGAATTACATTAAATAAAAACGATTTTAAGTAAAGCAAGTTGATTGTCTGTACCTTAAAGATAAAACTAGCATTTCCTTTTAGTTAGCTTACACTCTGCCCAAGAGCGAAAGCAAATTAAAATTAAATTATTATCTTTGTTTATTTTTGTTTCTGTAATTCTGGTTACAAAACCACAAGTTCTCCACTTATAACAGCATAATTTCCATATTTTATTCCTTTTGACGAAAAACAATTTAATTTTCATGGCAAGAATAAAAGGATTGTTGACGCACTGGCTTCATCCGCGAACGACGTTATCACAACACAGTCGACAACACAGCACAACACTCAAAAATAAATCCTATTCTGTCTTATTCTAATTTTCGGATAATTTACTCTTTTTCAACCTTCATTAGTAAACAAATTCTAATAATTAGAAACTAAAGCAACATTTAAGTCGGACTGGTACTGATGGGAGGAAGCGGATTCAAGAGTCCGTCATCACTTCATCTGAAAACCTGAGGATTGAGCTAACGAAAAGAAGAAAGGTATAGGTATAGGTACCATAATATTCATATTATTAAAAACACTGCTAAGCGATGCAAAACGAGTTGCGTCAAAGATAATTCTTGTAAATGGGTCTTCCCTAAAAACGCTAGCTGCTGAGCTGAGCTCATGAATATTCATTATTATTAAAAATTCCTATAAAAAATATTCTTTCATTTTGAAAGCAAGTTATTCTTTAACGAATTCCCACACATTTCGCTAGCACTCGAATTGACTACCGGGCTGACTACAGAGTGCCACCTATCGGCGGATTATGAATAACCACCAGGTAGTGGCACAGCAGTGGATTTTACGTTTTTCTGGACACTATTTAAATACAATTGTTTTCAGTTAGAACAGAATCACACAAATTTATAACATCAGTTCTACTGAGTGCAACGAATTATTATTAACTAACTTTTCCTTATTTTCCTAAATCCTTATTTTGAAATAATTATAATTTCCAATTTTTGTTTCCCATACAGCAATCTTGGATATATATCAAACATTTCGACTCGAATCACCTAAATGGTTTTTAACAAGTTTATGAAAACAAGTTCGACTATTTAAAATTTACAATCCAATCTAATAAGTTGGACAAGCCGTGGCACTGCCATACTTACCTGGTCTATGACTACCGGAACTAGTTTTCCATACAAATATAGGGAGATCTCCCTTTGAACAAATTAAATAATTTTTTTTAAACTTATAAAACAATAATTAAAAGTGTTCCACAGAACTGAGCAAGGGCGGCAAATAAGTCAATCCAGGACTATTAGCAAACAGTCGTATCGAGTGAACTAAGCCTCCTTCCTTGGGAGAATCTTTCTAGTCTCTCATCACTCCACGAAGTAACCTAATTCGCGTTAATTTCTTAGTTAACTCAGTACCCAGACACTCGACTCACTCAGTAACAACGATTGCTGGATATAGCTAACGTCACATGGAGAGTGCATACGCTTTCGCTTACCTTGGCTTGCAGTAGTCAAACCTAGCTTCTTTAATTTGCATGCATAATAAATCGTTCCTATAGAAAAAGAATTCGTGTGACAGGACGAAAATCTTGACGTGGAAATGACGACGACACTATTGCTATTGAATAAACAGTTAAAAAAAAATAGCATCGAAAAAGTTTGCACTTGATTTGATTTGAATAAGCAATTCTTTTTGTGGAAATAGATTTAAGGACTACAGCTACGAGAGCAACGTAAGTACCCACATTGCAAACTTATTAAAAACCCATAAATTATTGTAACTGTGTACAGTGAAGTTGACGTTCAAATCGTGTGTTAGATGACTAGTAATTAAAAAATCGTTTTTTTTTTGTAATCAATTGCTTTTTTTTTAAATATTTTTTTATAAAATTTTGATATGAAATAATATTAAGATTATGTAGGAGACTTTTCATGAAAATTTCTTTGGCTTTCTTTCAAATGTGGTTCTATTTCAGGTACCGTAGGTTTTTACTGGGGTTTTTTAATTATTTAAAAAATATTTTTCAAACAGCATTTATTAAAGATACGTGCTGAATAGATTTTTGGTTTTTCCAATTTCACATAAACGGTTAGACAAATTACAATCAAAATTTTTATGAAATAGCCCCTATATAATTTTAAGAATATTGTATATCGAAATTTAAATAAATATATTTTGATTTTTGAAAAAAATGTAATTTTTTTTTGGAAACTCAATATTAAATTTTTTATTTTGTTTGTAAGTGTATATTATTAAATTTTTAAAACACGCATACCAAAATACTAAAAAAATGTATATACATACCTACAAAAAAGAATTTTTTTAAAAACGACCAATAATTTTTGATATTTTTTTTCTCTAAAATTTGTTATGCTAAAGATACATCTGATGGTACTTCAATTTTCAGGTTGCGCTTATTTTAATCGTGTTTTAGTCTTATAAAAATGGGGATGATATGCAAAAAAAAAAAATACAAATTAATAAAAAACAAAGCTTGCAATAAAATGGGAAGCGAAGTTTGGCAAATATGCATTTCCATGGCAAATAAATGATTGATATTCATAAACTTTTCGAAATGCACTCAATTGAGCAGTCAAAATACACCGACTGATGGCAGTTATGTACATTCAAATATAAATATATAATAATACACGTGCTAGGATTTTTTTTCTACTAATATTTAATAGTACTCGTAGATGCCGGAGACGGTACAGTCATGAATTGTACGCAATCTACCTTGAAGCAGACCCCGGTTGTCGAGCCGATGATGATAAGATTGATGAGAGTGGATTCAAGAGAATTAAGTAATCTTAAATGAATAGTTTTTAAATCTCAAAAACGTGACAAATATTAAATATAATTTTATAATTCAATACAGAATTTTGTAGCGTTGACTCAAAAGCCGTTATTTAAAAAAAAAAAGAGTGAAACTCCTATTTTCAAAACGATTCCAAAATTGGTCAAAAAATAACGAAGTGAAACGTCTTTTAAGCATAAAAACATTAATGATTTTTAGAATTCAAAGATTGAACTGAATTCGACACAAATTAATTTTTATTTAACTGACTGGAGGTGTTCGAATAAATGGAGTCATTGAATTGCCTAGTATTCGAACTGCCGAGTCCTACCACCACACCATTCTTGTTTTAATAACTGCATAAAAGTATGCAGCAAAAAAGTTATATAAGTTATTTTTTACTACTTTTATTCTTTGATAACAGTTTAAATAAACATTTTAATCAATCAATTTAGTTTCTGAATAACAGAAAAATAATTAATGTGATTTTCACATCTACGAGTATACAAGTATACAAAAAAAATATTACAAGTAATAATATCAAATATGGGTATGTATTTTGTGGCAAGTATGACAGAGTAGCTTATGTTAAAAAAATTGTTTAGAGAAGATATATACATCATATTTTATGGGAGTGATAGAGAATTAAAAAGTTCCATCTGTAGAGTATTACCAGTTAAAATGGAAAAAACACTTATATCGACTTAAGCCACTCTTTTATACTTTTATACATAAGTCAATATCAATATTTTCTTTTTTAACCAAAAAAGTGACATCCAAGCCTATATTTTTATTTTGGAGTCCTAGCTCCTGTAGTTGATAAAAAATATTGTAGAACGGATATGAAGCAGTACACCTCAGTTAAGGTTCAATATTCCAGATCAACGACAACGTGTTTTATTGCTTTAAACAATTTTATTACAAAATAATTTCCACAAACTTTTTTGCATATTTTTTTTTTAGCTTCCATTAACACGCATCCTTGGGTGCATGTAAAGCTTTATTCCAACTTCCCTACACATGATCCACATGTAACTCCATATAAGTATACCTAAATGTAAACAGTAATGTCATAATGGAATTGTAATCTCAATTCTTTTGTTATTTTTAAGCTTTTAGTTTTAGTCACACTCGTATAATATTTTATGTTTATGTTCCTTTTTTTCGAAAACATTTACATACATATGTACGTACATAGTTGATTTATATTTCCGTTCAAATATTACTCATCCTCTCTCTTTTTTACATCAGAAGGCTTACTTTTAATTATTTTATTCTCCACATATAACAGATATGTATGTATGTATATTGTATCCGTGGAAATTTCAAAATCGGTTGAAAAAAATTTTCCCACTTATCTTCCCTTTTTTAAGGAATCGTATATCTGACAGATAAATCTAAGTTTATGTTTCCACAATTTTTGTCACAGTACGATTTTTTTTACTGTCGGCTACTGCTAAATTGAAGCAACTGTTCAAAAGGTTCATAAAGTTAATTTATTTATTATTTTATGTTTCCTCCCTTAACCACCACAAAATGCAAACAAGATCATTTTGGGTAAAATAGCTAGGTTACTATACCCAAGGACATGCTGTTGATTATGGCTATAATATGCAAGGTACTTTTTGTACCTACTAACTATAGAGACACCTTAAATAAAAAATAACAAAATTTTAATCAGGTTTATCTAAACATTAAATCGGACCTTTTCTGTGTATAAAGATATATGTACTTTTAAGGTGATCTAAAAAAATAACAAATCCGTGTTAAATTCCCAGCAGCCTTAACAAGTTCCGATGACAGGACTCCATGTTATAGCTTCCTTTGTCTGCATATATGGTATCCTTGATGTTCATTCATGATGCTTCTAGCGAAGCGCAAAACGGAAGAAACCTTACCAAGAATTTTAACCGAGAATGATATTCTGTAGATACTCTTTGTCTGTAGATACAATGAAATGAGATGAAAAATAAAAGGCAAGGGTGGATGGCAGATACCTTCGACTTCGATGAAAGACATGGCTCCGGCTCTGGCAAAGGTATTATCACCATATTCAGATCAAATGGGAGTAGTGTTCCATTATATGGCAAAGCCCCGATATATCTTGTCATTTTAAAAATGATTATCGCCAGCTTCTTTATGGTATAGAAAACAGCATCAAAGGGGACAATGATGTGGTTGGATTTGCATACTATACCACCTGAAGCTGAGAAGCTAGTTTTGCGCGACGACCGACGAAGACGACGGCGCGGCGCGGCGACGGAGGACAATGCAAGCATCCTAAGGGTTATTGCTATCCAAAAGGCTTCATATCAAGTATGGAAACAAGAAACGCTGCTTCCCTTGCCATAATAATAAGCCGGATGATTGCTGGAAAGTGTCCTGACATATACTAACAACGAATAAAGTTGTTTTTAGAAGTCGATGAAATATTATTAATAGCTAAAATATGGCATTAACAGCATTTTGTGTAAATAGTGAACATTTCAGATAAAGTTTTAAAAGATAGTGTTCGAAAAAGGATTTAATATGAATCTTGCCCATTTTCTTTTCATACCCCATTATAATCAGAATAAAAACTTCATACTTGATTGTCTTGTAAGCAAATAAAAAAAACGTTTTAAAATGAGTGACTTGGCAAGATGGCGGGCGCACTAAAGATCTCTATCCGACTATAACCATATGTATTTACAAAACAACTAAAATACACAACATGGCAAAGTTGTAGGTACAACAAGGCATCATTGTCGTCGTCGACGTAGTTATTGTCGTCCTTACCACACCAAGAGTTATGGCAACAGCAAAAGTTAATTACGTTTTATATGACTTGCTGTGATGAAACAAAACGAAAAAGCAAATTTGTGTTATGTTCATTTTTGGTTTAATAGCGTGTGATGTATGTGCACGTACATATTTGTGATGGGGAATAAAAAGCCAGTACCACAAATACGCCATGATGGCGGCATTTTTACGGCATACGAAGCGCATTATTTCTAGGTTATTCTGGATAAATTGAAGTCGTATAAGGGAAGCAGGCAAAGGATGTGTATATTTGTCTTTGTTGTCTGTCCCTCACAATCTGTATTGTGTACATTGTACATATATGACAAAGCTGTCCAAGTTAATTAGAACTAATGGCAAGGTGCAAACAAGACAGGAAATGAAATACACTTAGTTTCCTTCGTCCGGCAGAATGCGAGTGTGAGCTTTCAAGGATTAATGCTTTATTAGCGAAAAGTTCCTTTATTAATGGTTTGATCGTAATAAGAATTTATCACCGAATATGTTTGATGAAACGAAAAATAACATTATGCTCTTGAATTGTGTGTTTGGGAAAAGTGAAATTGTTTTACCTTTGAATACATAACATAGGAGAAGGAATGGGAGGAAGGAAACTTATTCCCCTTTGCAGTTTTTGTAACATACTTTCTTACTAACGCATTCTAGAGGACCTGTTACTTTTTTAAAATAAAAACACATTTGTTAACTTTCTTTTTTAGTAAAAAAAACTTACTTGAGCTTGCGTTAAGGGAATGTTTTTTAATAATTGAAAAGTATTAAAAAAGATCAAGTCTCCTCAAAATATGGTAGCTTTGATGCATAGGTCGAATTCGCCACATAAATCAACATCCCAAATTAAAAAAAAAATATCTTTACTTCTTTTTTAACGTAAAAATGAATAAATCAACGAAACTAAAAAAAAAAAACATTAAGAAATAAAAAGTTCTGTAGATGTAATAACTAAGCAATACTTGGGAGACTTGATTAACCTTTTTGTCCCTTTAAATGCAGTGATCAAGTCTTAAAGAAAAAAATAACTATAAAATAATAGTGCAGTGCAACTTAACATTTGCCGCAGCATTCCAGACAATGAAAAAGCGAAAATCCTGCATTTATAAATTTTAGAAGTAACTGTGTATTGGAATTTGTTGTACTGAACCACGAATATGTAGGTTTGTCAAAAAAAAAAAAAAATATTAAAAAATGACGATATTCTTTTTTAAGTTGAGTATACGCCAAGTGTACCATTATTTTATAATTATTTTCTTGTTCAACCGTAAGTCATCATTTTCTGATAAGTACTGAAATTGTATCTTTACGTCGGTTTACTTGACTATTGGCTATCAGAGTACTGAGAGGATATAGTAGATATAAGAACATCATCATAAAAAGTTACATACAGTCAGCGGTGAATGAAATTAGAATTATGTATTAACTTGTTTTTACCTAGAATGTTCAGACAAAAAGAAAAAAAATTAAATTATTCTAACCGAAATATTGCTTATATATTTATTGTATGGTGAGCCGTTCTCGAAATATAAAATAAAATGCGTTTTTCAAAATGGCCATCAACACACAACTCCAACCGTGTCATTTTTTAATCTTTTAAAGGCAAATTATTATTGGTCAGTTCCTTGACTGCATCTGAAATTTGGATTTGTAGAAATTGAATTCTAATAAGTGAACTTTTTCAAACAAAAGGTCTTTCGTTGACTTAAGTTTCATTGCATTTTTCTTAAAATAATACGAAAAACTTTCAATAAGTTCTTCATTTGATTTGTTGTTTCAATAAGATTTCCTAGTAATGTAGCTCAACATCACGTATTGATCTTATTGTGTTTTGAAAAGTTTTGTTCCTCTGTGTAACTATAAGTCCAATGCATCATGGAATTTCTCTCTTTTTTCTTTTTTTTTTTTCTTTTTGTAATCTTGAAAGTAGGGATATCTGGCCCAAAAATCGAAATCAAAATTTTAGAAAATTCAAATTGAATTATAAAAAAAATTGCTTCTTCTAAAATTTTGATCGCGTTAATTTCCTCTGACGGTATTGAGTCAACCAACATGAAACATCAAGTTTATTGATAAGATTGATATTGATATGAATATATTTTAAAACTTTTCTCAAACATCTCTACAAATTAAATTTATAAAGTGCATGAATTTATGTATTGTGTTTGTATTTTTTCTTATTCTCTTAAAGTGTTTTTCTGCTGTAAAGTTTAAATAATAAAAACAAAATACAGAAAAACAAAACAAGAAGGATGACAAATAAGAAGAACTCTGAAAGTGACATCGAAAGTAATCAACTTAACGCAATCCCATTCCCAATATTCCTTCGAAGGATTTTCAAATGGATTAGGCTTTATTATTATTATATACAATACAAATATACTCCAATAGAGATGTGTTAATCCCCGTTACTATATTGACGTGTCCAATTCCCAGGAGAACAAATTTAAGACTTAAACGTAATCACCAAAATGTCGTTCTAAGACTAAGATACATCCATCAACTATGTGTAACTATTGTGCCTTAAGGATCTTTAGAATCTTATAATATTTGTATGTATGCTTTACCACACATCCCATTCCTTAACATCACACTCCAGAGGAAACCATCAACATACACACTACGAATTGACTTTTTGATTTAGATATCTCTTTGCGGCTTTCGCAAAGCGGACGACAATAATTCTACGTAGGATAATTCCAGAGGGGGGAGGCGCTGAGAAGGAGCACCCATACTTTCTCTTTAACTTGTAGCACACCACATCACAAGGACACATTCACTTTGGCCAAACAAATGATACTAACGTTAGTGACGCAGCAATCAATCATGTGTGCAAATAGACAGAATCAATTTCGTTTAAATAAACTTACATTATTGAATGGAAAATCCCCGTCAGATATTTTGATTGATGAAAATGACAATTTATTTGCCTTAACTCTCGTATACATATATATAAAGTAAATATGTGCCTTAATCCATACCATGAATATGTACATATATATTTATAGACACAGAGGTGTCGTATAGCTCTAAAAAGCTAAAACACTGAATGTATTGTCATAAATGTTCGATACTACACGAAAAAAATATTATGATGGATGATTTGGCTCATGAAAATATTTGTTTTTTAATTAAGTAAGGGAAACATTTTTTTTAAATTTTATTTTGTTGGATCTATTGAAAATTGATATAACTTTTCAACAATGGATCAAAATGGATTATTGAACAATAATTTTAAATCTGTATGTGCAAATAGAATGTCCGTCAGATTGAGTAAAACCTTTTTTTTTAGAAAAATTAATTTCACCTTTTGCTAAAATATCATAAATAATCACATGTTAAGCATGAGTTGATGGACGAGATGAAAGAACCGTCTGGTCTGGAAGATCTGCTATGGTTGATCTTCTGAAGCAAGCCAACTTTGGCTAAGTTTTTTTTTTATATGTATATTAAGCGCACTAAAGGGGATATGACTACCCTTAAAATGTATTAACACAATACGAGCGTTTAGGGAAATGGAATATGTGTTAAAAGGAGATACCGATGCACATTGGGTAGGAAAAATTGAGCCGGGTGATACTTAACAGTGAGTCCAAAGTTGGGCTCAAGGGTGAACTGATGGGCATTCCTAGCGGTGCGAGTATTACGGTGGAATTGTTTAAGGGGTGGAATGCAACTGGCTATTTCACTAGAACAATGCTTATGGAAGTAGCGATAAAAAAGTGAAAGACAAGAAACGTTACGACGTGTTTCAAGGAAGGGAATGTTTCTGTTATACTTCATTCACCTATCATTTTCATCGCTCTATTTTGGATTCTGTCCAAAAAATCTGAAGCCTTGTGTAGAGTTCCCGGATTCAACTCACTTGTTGTTCTAGTCTTCCGGCTGCAATTATAAATAAAATGGATTTGAAACTGGCACGACTTGTAGGTGTTGTAGAGTTTCTATCCTTAGTTTTGATTTGCTGCTTTCAATTTCGATGAAGAAAGGTCTGGAATTGAGAAATGAGAAAAATATTTTGTGACTTTACCATTAAAATTTAAAGTGGTAAGATTGTGTTGAAAGCTTTCTCTATATCAAGAGAGCATCCAAAACCAACCTGACCAACCTTTTTGTGGGTGCTAATAACGTCGTTCTGGAACGTCAATAGTGTGAATAAATATGTTAGTTGTCTCAGGAGTCCTTTCAGAATTTTAGATGGTGTTGATCATGCGATTCTCTATAAAAAATATCAGTTAAAATATATGGCCATTTCGAAAGACATAAATGTTTATCAATAACTTTTGTGCACTAGGTTTGTATAAACTGTGTTGCCTTCTTCAAATATAAATTCAACTGGTTTTCCTCCGAAAATTTTGTTAGAAAAATATCGTCAAAATTCTTTGATAGCAAAATTACGAAAATATTAAAAATTATTTGTATTTATTTTATAGTGTTGTCTCCAAAACAAGTTAGGTCAATTTTTTCTGTATGAACCTTCAGTTACAAGACATCGCTAATGATGAAGTGATGCATACGACTTTTAAATGGTAAACTTTATAATTTTAGATTTTCATAATTTGTTGGAAACCTCCTCAAAAATTGTGTTAAAATTTTGCACCGAAAGCGGTCATTTAAAAGAAATAATTTTATCAAAAAAAACCATTTTAAGTTTGGACCATGATTACTGGAATACCCTGTAAATAATTAACCTATAAATCTATATACACTCACAACTCTGATCGGATGATGGACTGAGGGGTTCAAACAAAATTTCCACTTGGTTCCGACAGTAAATGTTTGACAATCTGTTTCTGCTGACAATTTTTTTTTTCTGATGAATTTAGCTTTGACATTTTATTTTTTTTTGTTGATTTGTTTGTTTGACAGATTTTTTTATTTACAATTTTTTATTGTTTTTGTATCTCTATAATCATAAGTGTGTTATCCGAATTCCGAAGTACCTCAAGGAAGTCATATAAGACCATTATTATTTATACTATTTACTATGGACATGCGCACAATATTATCTTTATCTTTGCGGACGACTTCAAGTTATTTTATGGATTATAGAAAGTCAAATGTAGGATGATATTGACAAAGCTTAATAAAAACAAATGTGAAGTGATGTCATGCTGAAGGAAGAGAACCCTTACTGTCATGATCGAAGAAAAATACCTTGATTATGTTTAAACTTATAATGACTTTTTATTTGAAGTGAATCTGTCTTGCAGCTCTCATATTAATGGTATGACAACGAAATTAAGAAATTGTCTTTGATTAATAAGGTTTGCTAAAGAATTGAAAAAAAAAATAATTTTAGATTACCTGCTTCCCATGTTGAGATTTTTCACATTTTAAATTACATTCATTCATACATAATTTAGTCATTTATTTTTAATAATGCAAACAACGTGTTGTGCTGATCTCAATTCATCAAGGACTAACCGGAGATGTCAGCCAAACTAGACCTGTCACTTCCGTCACGATTAAATGTTCAGCATGAAGCGGATGCATCGGAACCACCATTACCTCAGACTGCTTGTTGACACTTAATGTTGGGTGTTGTACTATCCTATTCGTGCTACTGCTACTATTTCCACCAAATACCCAGCTCCATGTTGTGGGCCAGGAATTTACACAAACCACCTCTGAACCAATATCAATCATTTAGCAAATTTAATGACCCAAAAATGGTCGTTTCCTCGATTGAATGAGAATAACTGACTCACTGACTGACTGCTGATCTGTACAATTCATAGTACTGAGCGTATATACGAAATTCATCATCCCTATCCGATCCATCAGAAAATACATACGTCCTGAATGGTCGATAGCAGCAAGCTGATTCTGATGCATCAAACACAGTATACGACCACTTTTTTTTTATCAATAAATATTATTTCAGGACGACCTGACTGACAATCATTTATTATGTGTACGCAAACAGATTGGCAAATTATTTCAGGTTCCCGCTGCGAGCATAATGAAAATTATTGGAAATGAACATTGTTTGTGTAATTATTAATGGACATTGCCACATTGGTATTTGTGCCTGAAGTATATGGCGGGATAACCAGTAATGAGTAATGAGAATACCAGATTTGGAAATTACAACGAATGTTTCCTATCCTCCCCATAATCATGAGCATAAAGCAGGATACAGGAGCGCTCAACAACAAAGGTAGATATGATAGTGGAGTAATAACCAATAAACAAGGACGAATTTAATTCAAACCTCAGGTGGTATAGCAGTAACAGAGTAGCGGTAGGTGTCACAGAATTCCACCGCAGATATTCATTTTTATTGCATAGCTATCTGATTGGAATTCCAATACTGCAAAATTGCAAAATATTTACTGTATCTCTTGCAAACATGCACATTTAGGTATAAACAGAAATATGTGTTGGAAATGGACACACAAAGTGACAGTTATGAACATTTTAATCGATTCCGAGATTCCCAGTACAACATAATATGGATGTTGGCTTGAAACTATGCAATTGAATTATGATAGAATTCATGCGGTTGGTGTGTCCAGTTTATATGTAAGAATTCGATTACAAGGGAATATGATATTTCGGGTGTCCTTGTTTCGATGAAATATTCAATGTTGAAGTTATAAGTGGTGTTGATGTTCAAATATTTCCTTGGTGTCAGGTACACTTTGATATTTATACACAATTTGCGATTCCTTAGCAAAATTCAGGGAATGTGATTAAAGAGTTTTTGTCAAACGTCCGTTTGGTGCATACACTACACACCTTCGATGTTAGCTGACAATATTACTTAAGAGAGTCTTGATTTTAGTAAAATTTTAGGGTCTGGTGGAAACACAATGCTGGACAGAACGTTACGGTCAATAGTGAATGCTATAGAACTGACTTTTTCGTTCTTCAATTGAACAACCGTGATGTGCTGTCACACAGTTTGTACCAAAATTGATTTGTCGCAGGAAACATTATATATCATTTCAAAGTTCTATCCCTCTGAAAAAACAGCCTTTATCAGGATAAAGAATTGAAACTTTCAATCAAGCATCAAAATTAAAAGTTTTTGAAGATATTAATAATATTAATGAAAATGACGAAATTTTACTAGAATTTTTTATTTTCATCTAACCAATTTTAAAATAAATTTGTATTTGAAATATTAAATATCATTTCAAAAATCAAACAGAAATATACAACATTCCCCGCCAACCAACTTTTTACGTATTTTCGCCAATAATAGAATCTAAGCAATTTGTTTCAATTTATTGATACTAATGGAAATCAAAATGGCGAAATGGGAAGTTTGATTCATGCACTCACAAACTAGTCTGTCCACACAAAGCTATATGACCCTACGCTGTTAAGCTATATTGAATACAAACATACAGACTGACTCTTTAGAGTCGTCATCAGAACAGAATAGAACACATACTCGCCGGTCGTTGCAGTTGGCCAGATGACTTTTCACTAGATTAAATTTGCTTTAGATTAGAGCCCAGTGCACTTTGCTTGATTAATTTTTTATTTGCGATTGCATCCGTTTTTTTTTTCATGCCCCGAAGCGGAGTCCAAATTGCACATGAAATTCTTTATCCTTTATGTGGTGGCACAATCGAACCAACTGGCTGGCTGGCTGGCTAGAGCGTTCTATTGATGACATTGCTGAATGGTGATGAGAGAGAGGGCCAACAAAAAAAAAGTCCTATGAGGAAAATAAATATTTGCAATCCGATAATGGTTAGAGTTTGAAGTCGATATGGTATGGTAATATTATGTAGATTTTCCGTTGCTATATTCTAAGCTGAAAACTATATTAGAACGATACAGTTATAGGGTGGCTGATGGTGGACTTTGGGTTTTCAATGGCGTATACAACTAAAAGATTTTATGGATATTTTTGTCTGGTATGGTGGCTTTGCAATCTTTCATTTATGATAAGGGAATTATAATATTATGCTTTGAAAATTTTACTACAGCACTCGAACGTTGTGATTTATTGAATATTTAAACAAAAATGTGTAAATAACTTTAAGCTTTAGATTATTTATTTCTACGTGACTTTTATTCTTGAATAATTATAGTACCCGTTATTGTCTAGTGGGATTTGGGTTTATTTTCGTTTTTTTTTTTATTTCTACAGTTGTCACACTTCAGGAGTGACACCCTTTTTTAGACAGCTGATTATATTTTTTATTTAAGATACCTAATGTAGATTTGCTAATTTTGAAAATCTTGAAAAAGACTTTATAACAATTTTATTTTTATTTTCAAGTTGTTGTTCTTTGAGGCATTGATTGCTGTAAAGATTTCTTCTCAACTGGAGGCAATGGGAAACTAGGACGGATCAATGGGTGTTGGGCCCACTGGCTGGTTCTCATCTAAAACTAGAAGTAATCCACCTGTGTTTTTTACTAGGTCTTGTTAAGAGCTCTGGGAACCTGTGAGGTCTTTGTTAATTCTATAGACAATCCTATTGCGGCCTCTTCTGCTTCTGAAGCCAACGCATTGATGCATGAACGCTTATCAGGCCGTTCGCTACCGTGAACTTTTTTCACGTTTTCCTGCTGCTAGAGTAGCGACAATGAGAGTTTTGAGATGTTTCCTTTCTTCGATATGAAAACATTTTTTGCAGCACATCAATCGTTTTCGATGGAAAACCGCCTTTCACATTAATCGATGTGATATTTGGTAACTTAGTTGTTTGCAGATTGTGAGATTCTTTAGTTTAATGGTATTAAACTCAGGCATTCCGGTGTTTTCTTGGGATCTCCTAACTGCAGCTGAACCTAATCGTACATCAGATTGGAGATTGCTTCTATCGCCGCCAAGTTAAGTTTTTCTCCAGATATTGGTTGCAATGCGTTTTCAAAATGGTGGCTATTACACAATCATTCAATTACGTTCATAAAATTTAAGATGTATGATATTGCCAAAAATCTAGTTCTGATAGAATTATATTTTTGGGTTGTTTTATGTATTGTTTTTTCATTAAGCAAGAAAACTTTAATATAAATTATTCGAAACAAATAGGCAATTGCTGGATTTTTTTTGTGACATTATAAAGGACACGTTCAGTGTCATACATTGAGTAATACAGACAAAAAAAATGGTGGAAGTGGCTTTTATTTTACGGAAAATAAATAAAAATGATTTTTCTTCATACTCGTTTACACATTTCATTGAAAAGAAGTTTGAAATTGATGGGGAAATAGACATTCGAAAAGATCCAAAAAGTTGAAAAGTTTTGATTAGAAGAGCAAAAAGTTTTGCCTTTGAAAATTCTTTTTATTTTTCTATCAAATGTTTGTTCTATCTTTATGGCTACATTATATTTCTTCCATATTGCTTGAAAAGTTTAAAGTTTTTTTTTCCCGCCATCACTACCTACCACCAACCACCAACTTCCTACCTATACCTTCATACAAAATGTGGCAAAACATTTTGTCAGAACGTTATCAACACATCAGCAAGGAACTGAAAAAAATAATTTTACGAAATATGAAGGGCGTTATCTAAACAAAATCGAAATCACCTCATAAAAAAAAAACTTTCTCCAAACGATGACAGCAATATTAAACAAATAAAAAAATGGAGAGAGTCTATTGTTTTACTATTTAGTGATGAGAAATGGATGGTCATTTTGGAAAATGTATTGTGTCCATTCGAAAACAATTGAGAGTTATCAAAAGTCAATAAATTATAGTGATAACGACGAGAAAATGTTTCATAATATATTGCAGAGTGATGAAGGATAAACCTTTTTTTCAATATGACAAGTTTTTTTTATATTTTGATGACTAAAGTTTTGAAAAAAGGTTATCTGTGTGAGTCTTCAAATAGATTTACATAATACAATAGAAGTAAGGTTTGTAATGTTTTCCCTTTAAATTATGTACACATTTTGGTTTATTAAATATTGATTTTTTTGTATTAAGCATTAAGTTCGTAATTTGTGAATTTATTTGTTGTGGGGTTTGTTTGTTTACTGTTTTAGAGAGTTAAAGAATTTATTAGCACAAAAAACGTTCTTGATTTTTAATGGCAGGAAAAATTGACGTTGTTATTTTACAGAAGATTCATTATGTTTCCTCAATAGTTTTAAATTTACCACATATTCGATTTTATCGTTACCTGTTTTTATGGATTGCGATGGAAAATTTTATGTTAGTAATATTGTATATGAAAATATATTTATAATTTTTGAAACAAAATATCAAAACTTTGTTTTGGAAACTCAAAATTTTGAAAAAGAGTGGAATATTTTTTTGTTTGAAATTGTGTTTCTGAATGATTCTAAAAATTTAAATGAAAATTTTTTGTTTAAGTAATTCCGTGACACGGTATTGGGACTGTTTGAATTGTTTCCAAAAAAATACTGGAATTATCTTATCTAATTTACATTGATGGATAAACCCCAGGCTAAATTAAACTGGAGTCTAAAAACGGCTTAAAAAATTGCTATTTTTTCATCCATACAACCGGAGTGACCCGTTAAAAAAATTAACCATCCCGATTTTATGGTTGAAGAAATCGACCATAAATTTTTAGTCAATTGTGATTCCTATTTGCCATGTGACCAAGATTTTGGTTTAATAGAGAAGAATAAAAAATTTTATAAAGACATCTTCGTCCCAGATGATTGGGTTAACGGCCAGAAAGAGAAACCCATTTGAAATTATGAAAATGACTTCATCTGATTTTTTTTTCACAAAATCGAATCAAATGAAATAAAAAATAATATAACAAATTTGGCACAGCCCACTTTTTTCCAAAATGAAGTTGAATTTAAAAAAAGCTTCCCCTGCAAAATATGTCTTCTTTCAAACTCTTCCACGTTTTTAGATTAATCAAAAATGTCAAAGGGAAAATACAAAAACTGTTTAAAGAAAACCTGTTTGTTAAATCTCTCGTAGCTCAAAAGTGAATTTTATGGTTTGCGCTACTATTGTTCTCATGGCCTCACATACACCTAACCTGGAGTCATATTTTGAACAGTTCTTTAATGTTTTTTTTTTTATCTTGGTAACACCTCACAACTCTTGGGAATTTTAATGCATCATCATTATCAAATGTTTTAATAATTACTATCTCAACATATAGATTTGCCGAGAGGCTTCATTTTAATATTTTCCCTTATCCATAAGAAACTATTTCAACCTCTTGGGGTTTATTGTAGGTAATAGTTAAGTACCTCTTAAATTTTTTTTGCTTATTCACCCTTAGTGTTTAACTGAGCACAGGTACCTACATGAGTAAGCAAACGAGCTCTGTATCCTCAGGACCTCAAGGAAACATCGTATTTATGCTTATCAGCTCAGAGGCAATTTTCAAGTTGAAGTTATATGGGAAAGTAGGCAAAATTCAACCTTATTAATATAGTTTGATGAATTCAAATTATCACCTTTAGCACCTTTTTTATATATGTAGGTATATGTGCATTACGAAGTTTATGTAAATATTGAATAAGAAAGGGCGAAATGCTATAAATTTGTCGGTCTGTTATTTTCCCTGGGGTAAAATGGTTCTGACCCTTAAAAGGCCTTTTATATATTTTAGTTCTCACGTTGACTTTGAGGATATTGAGAAACATTTATGGAGAAGTTTAAATATCCTATGAACCATTATGCAAATGTGAGATGCGAATTTAAAAATATAATTAAGTTAACTGTTATTTATTATTTCAACGATTAAACTTTTATAACATACATTGATTATTATCGTTTAAAATATTAAATAATTTATTTTATGTGACAGAATGGAATTGATCAATACGACATAATCTTCAGTTTGGCAGAAAAACTAATTTTGACCATTCAAATTTTCAATGATCAAGTTGAGTTCATAATTGCAACATTGTTGCAATATTTATTCAATACATACCTGAACAGAAAAACTGCGGCAGCTCTACAATGTTAAAAAAGGGTTCATAAATGCAAAATATAGTTGACAGTAATTAAAGAAATCAAAAATGGCAGTAAAATTTAAATTGTTTTTTCAGTGACGCGAGTTGGCTGCTTCGCAAAATGTCTAAAAAAAAATGTAATATTAGGATTGATTTTTAATCTTTTAAATGGAACAAATCTGGGAGTATAAGAATAAGGATGATACCTTTGATTAAAAAGAATTGGAACTCCAGACATATCCCAAAAATAAAAATTTTAGATTAAATATTTTTGTTTGTTTCATAAAAATTCACATATTGCAGGGTATTCATAAGTTCATAGTATAATTTTCTAAGTTGAAGTAATTCCCTGAAAATTAACTAAGAAATCTTATTGAATATTATATAGACAGCCCTTAGTTTTCTAGATTAACGTTATATAATATGCATTTCTGTATTACATGCAAATATTTTTAATTAACTATAACATGCAAATGAATAGATGATTGAAAAAGCAAACTAACAAATTCCCCCAAGTGCTGAAAAAGTAATAAATTTCCACAAAAAGTATACATGGGTTACCTAAGTGTCTACTTACACTGAAAAAACAATATCCATAAATCCTTATGGAACAGAGTATCAGAAAGTCCATTTATGCAAACACTCATTAACCTAATTAAAGAGAAAACCCACATGTATCCTCTGCATGAGTTGCAATTTGACATTTGAAATAATGTCACACAAAAGTACTCAAGTGTACACACGGGAGAATTGATATCCTGATTCCCAGGTATAGATATAGACACACGAGTACCTATACCAGCAGGTTTATTGATTAAAAGTAATTAATTAGCCATGTAAATAATTTTAATTGCTCTTTCAGTAGACGATGCCACACTTACATATATACTCTCATATCATTCTATCTAACAGACGCTTATGATGGAGGAACTATCAATAATCCATTTTGTTGAGTTCTGCTCCATAGAACCTGATTTGTAACACCCCCAGGCGATATTAGTAGCAGCTCTTTTGAGATTGATATGATGATATTAGTTTGGCAATCCTATTCATTCGTCCCGGATAGAAAACAATGATCGGCAATTTATTTTCGAAAAGCAACCGAGTGGAATTCCACACTTATATAAAACCATTGGGCGAAGGACGGCACCACCACCGTCACCGTCACCGTTGCCAGTTTCATCACTTAACTTCAAACATGAATTTTCAATAAAAACCAATAAAACGTTATTTTGGCATCCGCGTGTGTATATATTACTAGAAGTCTCTTTCCCCGGGGAGCACTTTTCCTGATACTATATCAGCAATTGTAAGTTATCGACTTAGGACTCTTAGAATTTTTGGCCAGCCATCACCATGTTGTAGATGAGGACGGTGGAAGCCACACGACTGTGACGCAATGAACAAATACCCAGAAGCACTATATAATCTTAAGTGTGAAGACATTTATCAATTGAGGTGAATAAAGTCAGGACATTCATCACAATCACACCCGGTGTTGAGCTCTAAAGGCTGTCGGGCGGGTTTCCTTTAAAAGCAACGATCTGTCAATTAATGTCGCATCAATATAATGAATTCAGCTGATATGTGTGCATTAGCAGAATCGTTTTTTTAATGTTTTTTTTTAAGTTAGGTAAAAACACGAATTACCTAACGTTGAATTGTGATTTACAAGGATTTCCTATCCATTTAAATTTTAGTTTCTGTTGATTAAAACAAATTTTGGTTTGCGTCTTTGTAACCGTAAAATCCGGCAATATTGAAATTCTACAATTTATCGGTAGGATGCAAGGATAATTTTTTTAAAACACATCCCCGCCACAGGTGCCAACATTTTTTTACTTAAGTTTTACAGGTTCTAAGAAATTTTTCAAAAAGAAATGTATTTCAAAAGTAACATATTCAAAGTTTTAATTTAATTTCAATTCAAGAATTTCTTTTGACTTCGGTGTTATACGGCAACATCTTCACTTGGTAAAGCAAATAATTAGTTGGTAGGAAGACACTTTTGAACAGCAAAATTTTGTCCAAAAAAATTGTTAATGGAATTTGCGTAAAGAAAGTTACCAAAAAAATTATCAAAATGAAAATTGTCAGGGAACAATATGTTGAGAATTTTTGTAAATCGCAAAAATAAGAATTGGTCAGTAATTAAATTGTGCAAGAATTTTTTGCAACAAAAAGAAAATGGTTAAAAAATATTTGTCTGTCCTGTAAAAACACGAAATTGAAATCCCTGCAAAGCCATGAACTAATTATCCATACGACCAGTGTTGGGAGTAAATTTAATTACATAATAATTTTATTTTAATATAAAAATTTAATGAAAACCTACGTATAATATTTCTTGTTTTAAACAAAACCAAATTTTTTTTAATAAAAACTTCATTTTTGAAATTAGTAATTTATTAGGGTAAGAAATGACGATTTTTTTGAACAGCATTATGTCACATGAAGACATTGGGGTTGATTTTTTTTTTAACTTTCAACTCCTTTCTTTAAGGACGACTTCCAAGGACATCCAAGTATGTCAGCATTTAAATTAGAGATGCACAGAAAAAACAATATACAAAATTTACCCACAAAAGTTATTTTATTATTTATTTTATTTTATCGAACAATTTGAAACAAATAAACCATATAGTATATCGATATGAAAGAAAAAAAAACCATCAATTTTTTTATTATTTGGACAAAGACAGGTATCGTGCTAAATGTCAATATAAAAACTTTGTTATATCTATTTCTCTTTATCAATTGGATAATAACTTTTTAATAGTCCTTGAATATTAGAAGCGGGGAAGGGCTTTATTAGAAAAGAAACAAGGTTCCGCACTATAAGCTCTCAATAAAATATTAATCAAAATTTAAGTATATTAATGCATGACACGAATATTCAATTTAAAAATGAAATGTAGACCAATTTAGCAAATCAAAAATATAAGTTAAGGAAATGGAAAAGAAAAAAACAAAAAAAATATATAAAAGTATCGATTTGAAATGACGACGTTAAAATGCTTATCAACAAAATAAAGAATATCTATTAAATTTAATCTTCCTCTAAACGATCTTATGTTTGTAAATGCAACTAAAAAAATAAATTGACTGCTAGTTTAAAATTCAATTCCTTTTTTTGTGCCATAGTAAGAAATGATCTATATTCAGAAGACTATCAAACTACTAGTGGCGTAACCCATAAAATTCACTTTAGAACTACGAGAGATTTTAGAAACAGGTTTTCTTTAACAATTTTTTGTATTTTCCCTTTGAAATCTTTGATTAATCTAAAAACATTGAAGAGTTTGAAAAAAGACATATTTTGTAGGGCTAGCTTTTTTTATCTTTATTTTAGGTTATTCAAGCTATAGTTGAGTTTTCAATATTAACGAATTGCCTCTTCGAGTAAAATATCAATTTCATTTGTATATTTTTAACCACTGTATTTTAAACCATTCAACCTTGGAATTTGAAATGGACATTTTCCTATTTGTGATATTTTCTTTGAGACATTTTGTGGAAAAAAAATGGGAATGGCTGCTAACTAAAAATTTATGGTCGATTTCTTCAACCGTAAAATCGGGATACAAAAAATTGGCACAACAGTTTCTATTTTAGCCCCCACATTGATTGGTCAGAATACATAATAATTTTTTAGACTGTGCTACGTTCTTAAAATAATGCATACGAAAAGATCCAATTTTTGAGACCCCTTGACTCTGTAGGCTCATTCAAAACATGCATGTGAACTTTTTCACTGCCCATATTATGTAAACCGAAGAAAAAGGTCACAATCTAAACAGTACCTAAGAAAAGTATGAAGGTTACTCCACTATTGAACTCAAACTATGATCAAATTATAAATTTCAATAACACCTTTTTGAGTGCCATCTAGTTTTGAGTATAGATAGCTGCATAAAACTATTTTTATATTAAAATAGATATATTAAGAGATCCATTTTTATGAAAAACTCATTTTTTTTAAAAAGTGGGTTACGCCACTATTGCACTGATGGCCTCATATGTAGGTCATTTTTATGGTGAACATTTTTGCACTTCGAATTCATTTCAATTTTAAAAATGTAAATTAAACAAATTTTTCAATATCATGGAATGGAAATTAAAGCATACCATTATAGTAACTACATATTAGGTACTAGCTATGTTTCAATATTTTCAAAACTATTTTATTTTCTCGCGGATTTTAAACTTTATAAGTTAGTTATGTAAAATTTGTAATTTTTTGCGAAATTTAAATTCACACGAAATTTTTAATTTAAACTATATAACAACAAAAAATTATAAATGTAGAATGCAGATACAAACACAGAATATGTAGAATCCTTTTCTATTACTAATTATTTGTGGTAACGGAATTCCTCAAGACGCTCGCGGTTCTAAGTTCCAATTCGCAGAGGCACTAACAGCGGGTTTTGTTAGTGCTTTGTGGTTGAACTTATTACCACTTTAATGATGTGAAATAACCTCAGTAGGGGTTAGTTTAGCAGTTATTTTAATATAGTTTAGTTTAATATAAAAATATATTTTTTTTGTTATTTAAAATTAATTAGCTGAAGAGTGTATTCATTTTAATTTTCTATAAGATTCTGGACTTTCAAAATTTATAAAAAAATCAACACAAAAATTGAAGAGAGTCCTAAAATATTCCAAAAAATATAATGAATAATTTTGAAAGTAAAACATGATAATACGAGTATGTTACCAAAACTACAAATCAAGTTTCCATCGATTGTTTAACGTTAAATCATTTTATAGGATTAATACCAAGCAACACATAAACGGGCAACTAAATTCCTGTTTTCTGTGTAATACCACGATGAAAAGCTCCAAGAAATTTTGTAATATGTTTCATCTGAGACTGAAAGTTTTTGATTTACCACCCAAAATTCGCTACTTCAACCCGTCATTCTCACACCCAAATGTTAATGTTAAAATAAAAATAAATGTTTTTTTTTAACTTGAAAATTTTAAACGACGCGTCGTCTACTGCAGAACAGCATCCATGTAGTGTACATACATAAGTATGTATATGATGGCAAAATAAAAGTTTCGTTATGCGATATTGTACTTAGCGCACAAAGAACAGAATGAGCGAATTTCAGTTTAATGCAAGAACATGAAAATTATTCTGTAATATTGTTGTTTGTAAAGGATCAGATCCCGTTGCAAATAACGAAAAAAAAGTGAAGGAAAACGAATGAAAAAAAGTGTTAAATTCTAGAGATTTCTCAAAACTTTTAATGAACATAAAACTCCTCAAGGAACCTTAATTAAAATCTCCGCGAATAACAAGAGAGCTTTTTTTTATAGAACATCATAGGTAAGTTGCCATTAAGATTAAGTCTGGAGCAGTGAGGTGGTGTACCAAATTTCGTTGCCAATTAGAGAGGTTCTTAATGGCAAGGGTGACCAGATGTTCAACAAAAATTAAAATTTTTCTTAGGTGTATTATACGTTTGAGAATGAAATATGTTGCGGTTCTTATTCATTTTCATGATTTCGAGTAGAACCACAACTTTTGGATTCTCTTAAAGTATTTAGTAATTTTTTACAATACTGGGAACATCAAAAGCCACAAAGAATGCAATCTTATATGAACTTGGTAAAACGCAGAAAAAAAACAATCACATGGCCAGCTTATTTTCATGCGTTGGCCTTGAATGCCAAAATTGGCCCAAAACAAACAGAAAGTAAGACATTTTATGACCAGAGATATATAAATTATAGCCATCTCATCTGACCATTTAGTATCCAACTTCCAACCTATGCTACGTGAACAAATGAGGTTGGCTTTTATTGCAATCACATTTTAGGTGAGCTTATGAGACTCTGGGGAAACAGTATACCTAGATATAGTGCCTTGAGAACGGGAACAGGCTGTGGGCCGTTGCTATTTGTTTGTTCTTTGCTTTCCAAACTCAAACACAACTCCCTGCTTGACACAAATATAATTTCGTTTTCCAAGCAGGTGGGACATTTTGAATTCTTAGTCGAAGAAGAACAAAATTGAATTCGTGACCCTTATATACAACCGTAATACATCTGGAATGAATATTTAACAATGTCCATGGCTTCGAGGTTATCTCCTGTGGGGGATTAAAATTTATAAGGGTGGATTGGATTTGCAATCTTAATGTCACTTCTGCTGTGTTTTTTTCTCTATCGCTTTTTTCTGTATCGAAAAGCAACAGCATATCCTATTTGACCATCATAGAAACATGTCGAATATATCCATTCTAACGGTATTCACTGACATGGGTGTTTATTGAAAAATGAATAAGATGAAATAATTGAAGTAATCTGCTGTGTGTCCTTGTGCCAAGTGGAAAGATGCTTGAACGGGTAACTCAGATGAAATTGAACACATAATTTCGACTTGCTGGTGAATATATTTTTTTTTCTTTATACCGTATCAGAGTAAAATAAAATATTTTCGCCGGAGTAAGTATAGAAAAAAAAAATAAATAAAAAAAGGAAGCTATATCCTGTCTTCTGTGCAAAATGCATTCATATTCCCTTCGAATTGGTTTAAAAAGTCGTTTAGGAAGATTTTCTAGTGTGCGAATATTTTTGTATCTTCGAGTACGAGTATGTGCCAGATAAGGCGGTCAGGGACAAGGATGACTTTATGTACCCACCTACTACTTTTCTTGGTGTATTTATTTTTTTTGAGCAGCATAGTGGAATGTTGTCCGGAAGGAATGATATTGTTGCGCTCTTGAGATAGAGGTACTCGAAACGAAGTGAGTTTTCCACTTGGAACGGTAAATATTTTCACATCATCTTGTCAATTGATTGAATTTGGTGCAATGAGCCGAACTGAAAGTATGTAGGTAGATAAAATATAGATGCTTGAAGCATTTCAGTTTTTTAGAAAAAATTTTGCTTGATTTTACAAATCTTAAGATTTCTCACTTTGTATAAAGGTCAAATTGTGGTTTAAAAAAATATTTCTTCTGTAGATTAAATGTTAATGCAACTATACCCAGAAACTTCCTGACTCATGTCCTGGGTCTCTACTATTCCTACGCTTCATCGTGTACGGTTTCTGATGGATATGCATTTCAGCTCTCTCCAACCCTGATTACCCTTCGAACGTTCTTCGCCAAGTGCTTCTATTGGTCGACCTGCTCATTTGGCTTTCTGAGTGAAAGGGTTCCATTGCATCTCTTGACTCACAAAGCATTGGTTACTCTTCCGAAGTGTATGGTCAATCCACTGCCACTTACTTCTTCGTATGGTAGAGTCAATGGGTCCCTTGACTGTTCTTGCATGAAGATCATCACTACGAGATACAAATTAGGCAGAAAATGCTCAAGATGTTGCGCAGAAGTTCTGTGTACAAACGTTTGCAGCTTTCTAGTGGCAGCAGTTGTGACTTTCCAAGTGCAGCACGGATTTAATATAAGATTAAACTTTAAGCTTATAGATTTGTTTCTCCATGTTTTGGACAGCAGTCTTTGCTTTCCCGATTCGCATGTTAATGTCCACAAAAGTTGTTACGAACGCTATCTTAGAAGTATTATTTTTCGTTTTAAAATTTCTTTTAAGGATTGAGCAGAAAGAATTGTCTGGCCACATATTTTTTTTTGGATTTTGAAAAAAAAACTGAGACTTCAAAAGTCCCGTCTCGGGACCAGCCCTATCTGAAAAAACCTGTAGGAAAGTAATTTTTCTTAAAGTTAATCTAAGTCAAAATAAAATCAATTTCATATAACGGTCTAAGTTTTTTTTTCTGACTGCAATATAAAACTTAAGTAGATATGTCAAGAAAAAATATTCTTTTATAAAAGATTTATGAAAAAATATATTTCTATGTTTTTGATTTGATATTTTACGAGTACATATTATTTTAATTTCTTGGCTCAAGAAAACTACATTCTTACGTTTTAAAACATAACCAAACATTTTGAAAGTAATGGGTACACCTACACACACTACACAACTTTCTATAGATATTTTTAAATACTTACATATGCCACAACAAATTTATTTGTGTTAATTAAAAATGAAATCCAGACTGTCTTTCATTAATTTATTCGTCAGAATATATTACCCAAGAAGACAAAATATACCTCCTATAATATGTAAACAAATCCTTCCAAAGATATAAAGTCTATTTTAGGTACGAGTAGGTATCTTTTTTCAATTAAATTGTTATAATAAATCGCAATTGATACCTTCAATCAAGCAAGATTGATTATTTCAAGCTTCCGCCCGCAGCATCATGATGATGCATAATATACAATCACCAGTCGCTTTCGTCAAGCAACCTAAAACCCACCTGTACATACTTATAGATAGATACCTTAACAACCTGTGCGCAAATATATGTATATTTCAGTGCTTTTGATGTCTTGACATCATATTCTCTATTCTCTTTTTCCATTATTCACGTACCAACTTCCTAACATAAAGCAAGGACGAAAGTGGAAGGAAAAAAAAGTGACAAGCTTGGGAAACGGAAAGACCTGAAGGGAGGAAAATACTGTTGAAAAGCATTCACCGGAATTCCTTGCAAAAGAGATGATGAATGTAGATTCTGTCTTCTTCGAACTCGGGATGGATGTAGCGTGCTTCCCGAGAAATATGGGAATCTATTCTTTCGTACAAGGTGGTGGATATATGAACCTCTTTGAAATGTGTCGGTTGAATGTTGGTGTAATATACATATTCCAGAGAGTCCGGAAGAGGTGACAAGAAAAAGTTAGCAAACCATTTGATAAAGTTTTGCAAAAATATCAACATAATATGTATCTAACAAAACAAACCCACTGACTCTGATGATGAATTATTAACTCTTTTATGAAATTTTTAGGTCTTCGTCATGACATCATGTTTTCTTACCTCATCCAACAAACTGCTACAGCCCCAACCCCAATGATTGTGTGATGTTAAATATGACATCTGTATATCTCATCAGATGAATTGGCCAAGGACGACATGGAAATAGAATATTCCACAGAGGTAAATGTGCATGAGGTGGTGCTGCCAGAATGTCCCTCTTTAAATTGCATGAGCTTCGGACATTGTAATCCCATGAAGTCCCTTCGGACTGTTATTATTAATATCATCTGTCAGCTTGGCTCCGTCAATTCGGATTGTGTAATACTGTAGGTTGGTTTGCTTGCATAACCTACTCTCCATTGAGTGCAAAATAGTGGGTTGTCATTTTGCACTATTTGCCTTGCCTCCGACAATTTGCCTGAAGTGAGAAAAGCAATCCATTCTGCATCAAGGTAATCACACAAATACCTACTCACTCTCCCTAAGGACCAGTTCTACTTGATTGCCAAAGAGATATAATGCGATGTGGTGATGTAGTAGGTGGAAGAGGTGGCCACAAAGCAGCGGAATAGCAAAGAGGCGTGTTTAGGTTTCGAATTTAAAATTTATTATCGCCCTAAGACGCCCGTCAATAAATCAACCATATTGGGATTATTACGAGACCAAGGATATCAAGTTCTTCTTTAAATATTCATAGCTTGCCTCGGTATATTGTAGCTAATGAATAATTGCCATCCTAAAAGCTTGCAGACATTTTGAACTGAATTTTATGAAAATGGTTAGTTAAGATTTGGCTAATATCTTCAACTAAAAGGGTGCCTAGAATGTCTTATGTTCGCATTGAACTTATTCTATAACGTTAGTCTTATTTTAAAACTTTTGGTGCCAAAAAATGTGTATATGCGGCCTAAGCCGCTTAAGTGATTTTCTTCTAAAATTGGAGGGAATTTCATTCAGAAATAAAGTTCAGATAAGAATTATTTAGAGCGGATCTTACGATTTGTTTTTTTTTTTTTTTAGTTTTTATTGAATGCATATAGGTACCATGGGGGAAGTCTTTCGTTTCTACGTACAGAAAATTGACATTATACAACGGGTAAAATGAAGAATGGGTCCCACAACTGCATTTGTGTATCTCATCGACTACATTCTAAGCCGGCGCGGCGATTAGATTTTTTTTTAAACTTTTCAAGTTTTTTTTTTAGAGCAAAAATATCTGCCGTATAAAATATTATATGGAAAACCTCAATTTTCTCAAAAAAACCTGAACACTTTTTTTTAAAGATTCCGTAATATCCTTTTCAGTATTAACAACCTTGTAATAAACATGTCTCTTAGCACAATAATATATAGGGTAAAGAAATCAGAAACTCAATACATGTGATGAGAGGGAAAAATTTGGACCGGGTAAAGCTAAAAAAAGAATTTCTATACTTAACAGTGCGTTCGAAGTTCGGTGGGAGTATATTAATGTGGTATGGTTTAAGGGATGGAACGCAACTGACTCTGTCAATAGAACACTGTTAAAAAATAGTAGGATAGTGCCAGAAAATATTGCGAAAAGCGACCATTGACTATTCAACAAAAAAAAATGGATGAATTGAGTAGAAGTTTTGCTTAAAGAATCGTACGTTCCCCAAAACATATCTATGATCAATCATAAAAATCATTGAACAAAATTGGTCCCTTCTTCGCTTTTTCACCAGTCTGTAGGAACATTTTTAAAGATTTGAGTTCTACAACAACAACTTGATTGCCATACAAAGACTATAAAGATACATGTTTCACGTGTATTTATTCATACGAAATAAAAATCTAAAACAGTTCTGTGATTTATGGGATCTGAAAATAAATACAGAAAAGTCTAAGATAATGGTATTTAGGTCTACTAACAGATCTATTGGATACGAGCGAAATTGGACTCTGGATGGTGAAATTATCGAAGTAGTAAATGCATTTAAATATCTTGGGTATATAATGACATATAACCTGAATATTCACGCTCATATCAAAGCTAAAACTAATGCAGCAAAAGCAGCAATAAATACTATGTGGTCAAAATTTTTTGCCAACAAGCTTGTGGACCCAGTTTCAAAATTTAGAGTTTTCAATGCTACTGTGAATAGCTGCCTTTGCTATGGAAATGAAGTGTACGGGTACGAGCAGTTAGAAGAAATGGAAAATATACAAAGGTATTTTTTCAAACGAATTTTTAGGTTGCCTTTCAACACTCCCAATTATGCTATACAGATACACCTTGAGTCAGGCCTGCCCCAAATACTTTTGAAAAATTTAAAAGCTAATGCTGATTATATAATCAAAGTTTTGAAGCGATCTAATCAAAACTTACAAAAACGGATCCTTCTCATTTGTTTCAGATGTGTATATAGTCCTATTAAAAATTGGTATGATCTTGCTGTTAACCATCACTTTCCAATATTACTGGAAGTGACCAATGTAGAGAGATTGAAAAGCTCATTATATGAATGTATCTCCAAAATAGATGATACAATCTATGAAAACTATCTTGTGCGAGCGAGAGAATCAACTTCCAGGAGTATATACAGGCAACTCAACCACAAACTAGGTGAAAATAATTATTTTAGAGAAGAGTTCACAGTAGGTATCTGAAATGAGTATGATTTTCAAGGTTAGAACAGAAATGCTTGACTTGAATTATAAACCGCATAGAATAGAATTAAATTCTGTTTGCTCACTTTGTAACCTTGATCAGAATGAAGATATTTTGCATTTTTTAGCGCTGTGTCCAATTTTACAGGAAATCCGAAGACTGTGTTTTTGTTCGAGTTTTCTTTCGTTGGAGGAGTGTGTGGGTTTTCTAAACGGAGATCGAGGTTGGAGAGCTCTTATACGGTATGTCTCACACGCACAAAATTTCAGAAAAAATTATTTGAACTTGTTTTGAGTCACTAGGAAGGATTCTATATATGTTTTTTTTTTTTTCTTTTAAATAAATTTACAACGTTCTATGCAGTTCTTTTGACAATCTACAGAGATGTAATCTCAATTATTTTTTGTTTTAGCTAAACTGAAAGCCCTTTATTTTTGACCAAACTAAAAGTCACTTTAAGATAAAAAAAAAAATCTGTATCTAAATAAATTTATTAAAACTCAGATAATTATTTGATTTAAATAGAATTAAAAAAAAAAGATTATAATTGATCAAAAATATGGTCTTACTTTATGCAACTTAAATATCATTTAAAACATAAGAGATATTTGCCTAAGTTTTTTTGTTTTGACTAAACTAAAAGTCTCTTTTTTAAATATCTGTAATTTTTTTTTACGTTTGGTAATTACAACATCTAAAGTATTCAAGATGTTTTTTTCTACTTTTTTTGTTTTAACAAAACTAAAAGTCACCTCTTTATATATTTTCAATTTTTTTTTTCTTTGATGAATATGTATATTTTTTATAGAATGTATTATATTTTATATATTAAATTGTTTATTTTAATAATTTTCTCTTCTAATAATGTATTAAATTTTTCGAATTTTATCCGGCAGACGGCTTACTAAGCCATGCTTTGTAATTCTTTATATACAAAAATTGTACTTTTTAATTTTGGAAAAAAAAATAAAGATATATTCTATTCTATTCTATTCTATTCTATAAAAATCTTTTTGTCGTCACTAAGACTCTATCCGTGGTTAAGCGACATAATGTAGCCAGCGAACTGCGCTATGCTTGCACACATCGTCTGACAATCAAGTTACTGTTGTAAATTTCAAACCATCAATATTTATATTTTTTACGTATTTACGTATGTTATTATACAAAAATTCCCTTTTTATTTCATTCAACAAAAAAATAATGATACGGCTAATTTTAACTGAGGCCGAAAAAAATGAAAAAAAAAACTACTTTACCAATTTAATCGGAATATTTTTCCCCTCATTCAAAATATATACATACTTAAATTAAACATGAAAACTTAAGTTTATTTTTTAAAGCTCCAGAAATTTTTTACTTGCTTGACGTAAGTTTACATGCATGTCATTACATATTTAATTTCTCACTCTTATAAAACTAACTTCCATATGAATATGGTAATTTTCACCTATAAGCTTGAGTTTATTTTGCTGTCAGATATTTTTGTTTTTGTCTTTAAAAATATCCCACCCACTAGCCTCTATTTGGGTCCCGTTTCCACCACCTTCTGATAAAGAATAAAAAACACACCATATAAATTGTTATAACTTCTAACTGTGTGGACTATGTAGGTGTGGTGTATAGGTAGTGTCGCCCATTCCAGCTGCCTTAACAACAGATGACATAACCAAAGTTCTTAAGAGTAACATGTTTCCTTACATACATATAATGCTTGTAACGAGATGGAGGCACAAAGCTCTATTTGCTAGCACAGTTGGTGTCGAAGTGCATAGTTTTCCCTCTTTTCAAAACTTATCATAGTGTGCACACAAGAAACTTCTACTTGAATATCCTTATAGCGGGTGGTTCTTATAGAATGCCAGTAGGTACCTTTTACACATACAAGTCCTAGAAGGTTTAAAACAGGCGTTAGTTGGTAGCTCGTATTTGCAGCTTCCAGTTTCATTCTTATGTGTGATGCAAGACAAACATCTTGTTGGTGGAAGAAAATTAAAGCCTTCAAGAGTGATTTTCCTGTGTGATGTGTCTTAAAGTTTAGCTATCAGAGAAAGTTGGCAACCAAAGTAACCCAATGTCAGAACATCTATATTTACCGTTTTATGGGGAAGACACTCAGCATCGATCGTCCAAACAGAATTCCTTATGTCATTAGTAGCGTCTGTAAACAGAAGAAAATAGCATGTGGGAAATTATTTTCGGAGAAAATTAAATTAAAAGTTAGCTGAGTGAAAGAAGAGCATAGAAGTTTTTTTTTCATAATAATATGTGTTCTTCAGTGGCTTTTAACAGACGAAGTACAGAACCGCAACTACTACTACATAGTTTTCAATAAGTTTTATCTTTCAAAGTACTGTATACCTAAGTGGTGGTATAATGTACTTAATAAGTTCATAATGAATTTCCATTTCCCATCTTTACAAATAATAAATAAATAAAATTTTTGGTTGCTTTAGTTTTAAATTGACAGTAAAAAACATATTCAACCAAATCAACTCGTAGGTACATACATAATATATCTTCCGTTAATTTGACAGGAAACTACTAATCGCACTTAATACAAGCAAAACCTCCACAAGAATCTTCTTAATTGTTAAACTGGAGTATTGCTAATTACCAATGTCAATCTTAATTAGGATTCAAATAGATTTGTAAATATAAAACATAAGCGCAATGGTGAACAGAAGTTAAATTCAAACAAAGTTAGCTACTTTCGCAGGATTAGTTGAAGAACTCAAACAATACACACCTGACCGAACTCTAAAAAATCTATCTTGTGAAATATTCAAACTCCTTTGGAATGCTAAAAGTGTCGGTCACACTTGACCACTGATAGCCCAATCACATAATATTCTCTAGAATTGATATATCCTTTGGGTTGGGCATTCCATTATACCTATCACTCACGTCCACTACGTGTCGAATCGAAAGTTAACGTAACAATACTTGTGCGTAAAGTGCGTTACCTGCCCAGTTCCCCTATTGTAGCATTCAGTATAGTGTGAAGTCTAATGAAAGCCAATTAGCTTTCATCAGTCAGGTGGTAGTAATACACCAGAAGGTTTACCACACCACCAAACCAAAAGAGCTTGATGTGGACGTTTACGTCTACAAGCCAATCTCGAAGAAAAGAAACAATTGCCTTGGCCTTAATTCGTCTCGATTAACTCTGCAAAGGTTAACATGTCATGTAGACCAAACTGATGCCGATGCTGTGGAACACACTTTCAGATTATAAATATATTGGCCAATAGTTTGGGCAATGATGGCATAAGGTTTTGATAAAATACTCGCTTGTTCTTGGAACGAAATAATGAAAGTGATTAGGAATGATAAATGTTGCTGAACTGTGAAGAGGTATATAGAGGGTGGCAGGAAGTTGTTGTCTTCTGCCATTATTTCACCTGTCCGATTAACTGACTTCTCCAGACGAATGCGTGCTGGCTATTGTTTTATCTTTTTGTTTCAGAACTAATTCAACGATTTTTTATTTTCCTTTTGTTGTCTGTTTGTGTTCCGGACTAATTAAATGGATCTTAGAATTGTTTTGGATTTGTAAGTAGAAGTTGAATTGTGGCACGAAACCGGGAGATACATAGTTCCCATGTCACGCGAGCCAGCGATTTCACTATGTGGATTAGTAAAAAGTCATCATCTGTTGCTATTAAGACTTTTGTTTCGCTTCATTGGTATACGAAACTCTTTTTGAATTCAATTACTGTTGGAGCTGTAGAAGACCATAACGTTTCGGGCTATTTTAAAGAATCGTAGTAGCCTGTGGGATAATGGTAAGTGCGTGGGACTGTGATGCTGGGGGCCTGAGTTCGATTCCCAGACTTGCCCATTGAAAAATTCTTCAATAGTATCACTTGTCATGAATAGAGAGAATAAAGTTGTAAGTCCCCTCCTTTCCTGCAACTACGCGCACAAAGAAAAGGTTAAGAGTTTTTTTTTCTCGGGTTATCATCCCTTTGATGCCAAATTTGTTTATTGCTTCCAGACGTAATTAAAATACTAGTATAGTTACATTTTCAAAACCACAACTTTGTCACCGAAACTTAAAATTGGTTTTTATAAAATATGTCAGCATAACTAACCATTTTTATGCAAACCAATTCAAATAAGAAATTTTATCACAAATGAAATATTAGAAAACACATTTTTTGAAGTTTTATAACCCTGGTTGTCAAGTACACTCATATTTTTTACCCGTACAAGTAAAATTGCGAAATCTGATATTTCTTCAAAAAACTTGTTTTAAATTTGTTTGCATTCATAATATAAAATCAAACCACATATCCTCTTGCATCTGACATTAGGAACAAACTCAATTTCAATTTAAAAGTAAAAACTAATGCATATATATAAGTAGTGTTGATTGACTCAACCAATACCAAGAGTTTCAGTATTTTGGATTGCCATTTCAATTCACAAAACTTGTCTGACTGTCGTGATGCATGCCGTGACAAAAACCAATTGAAACACAACAATTTGAAAAAGTTAAATTGTTGTTAAACTGATACTCTCGCTTGATATTATAGAGTGTTGTTGGCAGTGGGTGTTTGATTGAAACTTGATTGTCTATCGACCAAAACCTTCCTGTTGCCAATGGATGTAACACTAGAGAATTTTACAATAAACTTTGCCGTTCAATAGCCATTAAGTTTTTACTGATTTCGGTTTTTGTAAAAGTACATTATTTCTAATTGGTACCTACGGGTTTCCTTCGATTTTAAAATATAAATAAAATTTAGGTCTAAATTTAATTAAAATTATCAATAATGTAGTGGACATAATTCGATATAATTTTTTGGTAGTACCGATTTGTGTTTTCATATTACCGATTACAGTATTTATAATTAATCTTTCCACATTTTTCCCAGAAATTAGTAATAATTGAAAGAAAAATTTCAAATTTTCGAAAAACAAATTTCAAAAATTTTATTATAAAAAATATTTTTTTTGGAAAACGGCTCTTTTGATATTTATTTTTCTAAAATTAGTATTTTTTATTTCACCAACTCAAATAATAAATTTTTGCTATTTTAAAAAGTGCTTCTAGAAGGAAAAATTGTACAGTAAGCTGGGAAACTTTAAACGTTATAAAGTAAGTGCCCATGGTTGGTGGACACAATATTGAATTAATCATGTCTTTCTGATTTTTCTTAACAATTTCTACCAAAAATGAATTTCATTTTTCTATCATTGCATACGATTTTGGGGTTTTCTTTATAACTTTTATTTTATTTCATGAAATTTTAACTATTTTCAAAAAAAATTGGTAGAACCAGTAGGTATTTCTTTCTAAGTGTCTTAACAAGTACCTTACTGTTGACAAGTGTTAGTGGTGATTACGTCAAAACCGAAAAATATCAGTCTCGGGCTCTGAATCGTTAGTCTCGTTTCTTTATACCGACTGAGCATCTTTTTGGTCTTTTTTGTGGACGAATTGGGCATAATAATTCTAATATGAATACTGCTTGGTATACCCTTTTTAATGTTGAATTAATTAAATTCAAAGTTTTAAATAACACAAGAAGAGACTTTAGGTAAGTCTCGTTCCACAAAATAAAGTGTTCAAGGAAAATTGCCATGAAAATCTATTTCTATATTTCCATTAAATATTGAATGTTATTTTTTTAAAAATAAATTGAAAGTTGCGTTGCAATTAATTTCAATAAGTAAAACAAAAATACCCTCTTACAGAGATAAAGGAAATTTGGTGAATTTCAGAAAAATTTCCTCATTTCAGTTAAAAGTAAGTGTTCAGAAAAACAAGAAATCAAATTCATAGTCACCACACGCATCGAAATAATTTTCGCCATAAAAACAACATTTACAGCGAAATTTGTTCTGCACATGCTCAAAAATAAAGAGATCATAATATTCATTGTTTCTAAGAAACAACGGTATCGAAATATACCTACATTATAATTCGGTGTTTATAAAGTATTTTCATTTCAGATACGAGAACCTTTTGCGCAAAATCAGAAAAGGAATGAGGATAAAAGTCTTCTTGAAAGTGGTTAACAGTGCTTTTCAATTCGCCCCACACACTAGTCATAGATATACTTTTGGATAAAATGTTTGCTTTATTTGTAGAAGCTACTATCTTTTTTTTCAATAATTTTATTCATTAAAAAAAATGAAACAACAAAAATTTAATAAGGAAAAATATTAGCAATTGCAAATAAAACATTTTGATTAAAAAAAAAGTATACGTAAGATAAAATTTATCACACAATTTTGTCTTGAAGTGAAAATCATTTTTATTTTCAAGGAAACAAGATGGGATAGATTTTTCAATTTTTTTAAAATTGTGTTCTATTTAACTGAGAAAATATTTTTGTTCTTTATTAAGACATACGTGTTTTTGACTTGGAACTGCTTTCAATTTTACTATTAAATGACTTTATGTATTTATATCGTCATAGATATATACGTGGAAATTCATTGAACTATTTTTTGAGCAAATAAAAATTTTGAATCACCTATTCCAATATTTGTTTATATTTTTGATTTGAAATAGCATGTACTATTTTTATCCCCTAAATTCATTCAGTTTTCTTTATCTTTTTGTTTTGTCTTTCATTCACAACTTTTACTTAACCAATATCTATCTCATCCTGATACTTAGCTTAAAGCTTCTTACCTGTTGATTTTACATTAAACAGAAATGCTGACGTAGATACCTACTGGTGTTGATTCTGATGACTGCCTGATGATTCTATATCAAAATCGAGAATGAGAAAGACAGGCATAAAATAAAAATTGTTTTGAAGGTAACAAAAATTTACAGATTCTCAAAACTATTGTTGATGCCACTGAAACCTTAAGAAAATCGAAAACCGGAGTTAATGTGTATATGTTATAAAAATAATATAAAATTTAAGCATAATGTATGTAATATAGAGCGTAAAAGAAATTAAAACTGGGAGAAGAGTTCTCGCTTAACCTGTAGATGGGATGGAAAATTTTATTTCAAATGTGGAAAAATACAATAGGATGAAGTAGTTCTTTTTTAAACTAGAAACACAGTCTTTTATGATGCTTGTAAAAAAAAATTTTAAGCAAAACATACATTAAAAATTGTGAGCAGTACAAGTGAATACATACATACATACTTTTTGATGAACTGCAAATTCAGGAATAAGAATGCATAAACGAAAATAGAAGAAAAACCATCGCCAACTTCACAGACGTTATAAATTCAAGTATTCATCAAAATGTTCGAAGTAAAAACCATTTATTTACCTCAAGGTTGTATAATTTCTAAATCTCTTTTCCTGAGTTTGGTCATAGAATGATTTACAAAAACATAAATTCAATACTAAATACTTAAAGGTCGTTACTTTAAAGTAGTTACTTGTACACTTTTGTCAGCTTACAGCGTTAGATAACCTGCTATAGTACTTGTTATTTTTACCATTTTTAATTATTTCAAAAACGGATTTAAGAAACACAAAATGGTATAAAATTTTACAAACTCTTTACTTGTGGTAATAAGGACTCTAAAAAATAATTTGGTCAATTTTTGGATTTGTTCAGATATGGAAAGCTTTTTCTTAAGTTTGGATTTGTGGATTTTGTGTTATTTCAATACCTATATCAAAAACATCTACAATAACCTGACGTTTTGGAGAGTTAAACTTATTTGTTTAATCGTAAAAAAACAGCAACAAAAGTGCTCACTTCAAAAGTCTCGTCTCGCGGCCAGCCCTAGATATATGCAAACACTGACTCTTTTTACTGGACTATTATGCCAAATAATATGCACACACACTTTGGTTTTATGTTTTCGTAATCAATTTTGACTGCAGTATCTAAGTTGTTTTCGTATAATGCGCAACTTTGTTCTCAAAACCAATTTATACTGCATCAATATTGATATTCATTATACAGTTATACCTAACATACAATAATTTTTTTTTTCAAAATAAAGTAAATATGCTAAAAAAAATATATTTATTCTTTTTCGAGATTTCTGAAATTCACGATGTGACATGAAAAAATTAAGCGCCACAAAACCGTTACATCGAATAAATAATAAATTAGTTTTACAGTTGACAGTTTGACACGTTAATGGAATTTCATACCTGTCTACGCTCGGATATATGCCCATATACTTCATATTAACTTAACTGCGGGACAGCAAAATGGTAGAAGTATTGTGTGGGTTAGATGTATCCCATATGGAATATGTACGGTGACCAGCTGTTATTTTCTTACAATCTTTTTAAACAGAATGTTTAACTATTTGAGGACCATTTAAATGCTTTTTAAAAACGTGGAAAGTACCAAGCCTTACTATTTAAACAATATATGATTTTAAAGTCCTCATCCTCAAATAAAATTTAGGTGAGCATTTTTCGCAAATTTTAAATTTTCTTTGATTCTGAGATTTTTCCCTACCTACTCCCTCAATATTTAGCTTATATTAATAAGAAAATAAATCATTCACATTTATATAGCTACGTGTAAGAATATGGTCACCATATATTTTCGCGACTTAATATATGATTGTAAAATGTGTGACACATAAAAACATAATAAAATTGAAATCGCCACCCCGTTGCTTTCCATATCCGTTTCATTTTTCTTTATTTGCGATTTTATTTTTTGTCATGTAACCATAAATCATAAAATGTCCAAATCATTTTTCAGTTCATTTTTATGACATGGCTGTTCGTCCTATGGGTTGAATAGATTGGAATTGGAAATATATTACAGTGACGACTACACGAATAAAAAGGTAACTCAATTAAATTTTATTTTAAGGGAAATATTTTTGATTTAGATGGGGCTTATACGCTTAAGGCTTAACCATTGTATTGAAAAGGATTTTTATACTGGTTTTGTAAGTTGTTTGTAAAGATTTCAATGTGAAGAATTTTTGAAGCTATATGCGTGGCTTAAAAATTAAAAATAAAAACGTTTTTTTTTATCATATTTGTGAGATAGTGGAATCATCCAAATTGTTGTTCTGGTTAAGGTTTAAAGTAGGTAACAACAGTCAATTCCATGCTAGAACCAGCGGCGAGTCCCACCGAAATGGGTGAATAAAAATCCTGAACCAAGACCAAGTTATGCAGGTGTGCTTATTGCTTCAGCTTCGAATGTAAAAATAAAAATATTTGTCGTTGTATAATTTTAAAATTGGGAAAAAATTTAAACACGACTTTCTTAAAATAATCAATTTATTCAGAAAAATTTCGAATTTGTTTCGAAAAAAATTTAATTTGTTCGAAACAGTTTTTTTCATTTACAGCGAAATTTACATTAAATTCCTGAAATTATGAATCTTCTTTGCAAAATTTAATTAAAATATTTCAAGCATCCCTTTCAATCTCCCAAAAATTATAATGGATTTTTCGGAGACACACATTTTGGGTAGGTACCTTTAGGTAGGTAGAGATGGTAGCTGCTAGCCCTGGCCTTGCAACTCAATTAGCGCTGGATAGCGCCGTGTCAACCTTGATTTTCTTCCCAGAAAGCTCACTTGGGTCATCGAGGAATGCTTTCCCAAAGAAAGTCATTCTAAAATAGGCTAAGGCGGGGCAATTGCAGAGAAAAAGAACCACAGTTTCCTTCTTGTGGGTCTCTACAGCTACGATAGTGAGAGTTGTAGGGGATTCCCAGCTTAGCATAGTTGCCTTCCAAATTTGGGGTAAGGGATTAACGCTTTTATCGACCACATAAAATTGGAAATATCGCTAAATTGACATTTTTACTTAAGCCTAAATTGGGAATATCACGCAATGTAAATTTTTCTTGTAAAGTTAGAAGTTATTTTCTCAATTTTGGGTTTTGTAAAGTTTAGTCAAACTCTAATCGGTTATTTCATGGATTCATAAAATCAAACGAAAAAGTCGAATTCGATTCGCTGCAGTTTTATTTTCTTACCAAAAATATGCTTACTAGTACTGTAAGTCCTATACGGTCAATTCTTATAAGATTCTTTCTAACCTTTGTTTTTATACGGCACAGGATACGTTGTAATCTCACAGTTGCCTAATCAAAATGTTTCTTTTCTGCAATTATTTTTTTTTTCGACCTTCAATGTAATACCTAGTGACTCTTAACACCCTGGTTTTAAAATTAACATGTATTAATAAAGTGAGTTTACCAGGTATAAAATATCTATTTATTTGTGTTCCAAGTCCGCTCCGTTTAATAAAACTTCTTGAGATAACTTTATTTTGCTTCTCTTTTATAGACTCAAATTCATTCAGGCATCATTGTTAAACATGAATTCTAAATCCAAAAAAAGGGTTGATCCATACGCATCAATGCTCATAAAAAAGACTTAAATTCTTTTGAAAATGTGGTAGTCCTATATCTGCTTGGATGAATTCATACAGATGTAAGAACAACGTGCCTAGAATGTAATAAAATTTTAATTTTCATTCAGGTATAAGTTTGAATATAAATTTAACAGAATGAATTTATTACATATAGGTAGGTAGATATGGAAATTAAATTTAAAAGAAGATCCTTGGTTTGTATTCATTCATGCTAAAAAAAAATTAATAATTTTTACTTCCTAATCAAGTATGAAAAGTATATCAAACACGTAATCGAACTTGCTTTGTATTCATTTAAACACAAATTGTAAGCCGAAGGATTTAAATAAATTATTAAATAATATTTACTTCCCGAAATTCCATACCAACTCACCTTATTACTCATATTCATATTTTAGTAATAACAAGGGACTCACCACACATAGGTAGATTGTGTTAACACAGCACGTAACTCATAAGTGGTAGAACTAGGTGCCTATTTGGGCTCAATCAACAATATCCTTTAGTTAATATTCCAAGAAGAAGTGACTAAAATTTGTTTGCCAATCGATAAAAATTAGTAAACATCAAAGAGAAACCAGCTCTCTGTATTATCCTTGAGAATTCCTTACGAGCTATATTCCTACGTGATTCGAATGCTCCATTATCATCATCATCATCATGATAGATATGGAGAGAAGAAATAAAAATCCTTTTATTGGATAACTGCAGAAAATATATTTTTATTTTTTATTCCTCAATCCTTCCATCCGGTGTAATCATGGGGCGAATTTTTGATCACCGAATTTCATACACCTCACCAAACACCAAATTGATTTCGATTTTTTGTTTGATTGTAAATCTTTAGCAAACAACCTTTTTATGAGGTTTTTTTTTTTGCACCACCATATTAATGTTGAAGGTTTTGAATGAAACAAGGACACTTGGGTGAGGTATGAGCACGATTTTATTTTCTGGAGATATACAATATGCACAGATGTCTCACGACTTCCAGGCCTATCATGAGACTGTAACTAGTATAGTGCATAATTGTTCAGCCTTAACAATAAAACTTTTTTCCAGCTGGGACTTGAACCTCGACTAAGCTCGTTTTCAAACCACATGGACTATGCATTGCGGTACTGATATCACGAGATCAGATTTATCCCACATTATTCCATTCCATTTTTTTACGAATCCAAAAATTTCCATATCATCCATCCATATAATATAGCTCCATCGTTAGCTGGTGGTCCAGCAACTTCCTTAAACCTCTTGGAAAGTATATAAAGACCAGCCTTCAAAATGATCGGAGACAGGAACATCATCGATACTTTTACGTGTCTTTCACTCTTTTATCGTTAATTTTACGGTAAGTGCTCTAATGAAATAGCCAGTTGCATTCCTCCCCTTAAACAATTCAACCGTAATACTCGTGCTTCCAGGAATGCTCATCACTTTACTCTTAAAGTAAAGGGATTCATTTTTTAGCCATTCTATGCGAATGTGGAATACCCTTATACGCTCTGTCTTTCCCTCTCATTGTGATGTACTGAAATTCAAGACTAATGTTCACCGACATTTCCTTTCAGATCCCCTCCTACTTACCTAAAGCTCGCACTGTGTCTCTGACATATAAAGGGTACATAAAATCCCTTTTAGTGCGCCATAATTATAAAAAAAAAAGAATTACTGTTTCTCTTTTGTGTCCTGCTCATTATCCTCAAACAGAAAGTCTAGGATTGCAATAAAGAGCAAAGGACTCAAGATGCTTCCCTGCTGCAGACCTACTGCAATCGGGAAATCTTCGTTGATTCGATCAAGTACAAACCTTTTGAAGGATTCTGATAATTTTTTATTCCAGTTCAATCAGGGAGTAACGAAATACTTAAATAGTTGCAACTATACGTAGTCTGCCAATATTTGCTCGTGCTCTCTCGGTGAAAAATTAAAGGATAAATACTATTTTATTTATTTGTAAGGGGTGGAGGGGAACGGCGCATTTTTGGTTTCAAATCCTTGTTTTCGTTTCCACCACGTTCCTTGGTCATTTAAATCTAATGATTTTTTTTTGTTTGCATAAAATACTTTTTTGCTCACTATGTTTCAACATCATTGCCAGGAATTGAAAACACAATGTTCTTAGAAGTCGGAAACCCTGCATATTATTTTTTAGAAAAAAAATTCTATGAAAAATATTTCCAGTTTACTTTTCTGTCACAATAAAAATTTATTATGAAAAGAAGTGTGTTTCCCTGCCGCCGCCGCTGGCTGGTGCTGGCTTTATCATCATTGTTGCCAAGTTTTTCTACGTTATGGCTTTGCTATCCTTTGTTGTGGTGTGATGTCGCACCTAATTAAGAGCGACTCACTTTTTGGTGTGTGCGGTAGTTGTTCGTGTGTTTCGAGTTGATTTTAAGTTTTCTCATTGCATGACATTGTTTTCAAATTTGATTAAAAAGTTTATTGTTTTGCGGCTTCTCTAGCAACTTCCTATCGGCTTTGGTGGCAGAACAGCAAAAATGTAAAAGAGCATATCGAGGTAGGCAAGCCAAACAACAACAATTAAACATTGGGCACAGACGTGCATACACATTATACGTCAGCTTGCATCATAATTAATTGAGTATACTTGTTTGGTTACGTTCGAAAAACTTTGTACCTTTAAGCTCTTTTTTATGTGATTATTTATAATATTATCACAATTTTTTGAAACTTCAAAAGCAATTTGTAAATTTAAAAATGCCACTAGCAGATTCGCTCGGGTTGCCCTGTGGTCATAATATACCAACTTTACACAAATTAATTATAGTTCTATCTGTTGAAATTTTTTCTGAATAAGGCCCTTAGTTAAAAATGGTAAATGTAAGAAGTCGTGGAAAATGAATAAATTGGGTTTTAAAAAGTTAAGAACCAATTTTTGTAACTGAACTGACATTTAAATAAATTCTACCGAAAAATATCCTCGGTCGAAAGGAGTAGTTCGTGGTTTCATGCGGTGGCGTGCTTTTGCTTTCAGTTTGCATACAAATCATGTTTAATTCAAAACTAGCAAAAACCAGAAGCATTAGTGTTTTTTTTTTGCATTCAGCTTTTTCAGGTGAAATGCTCAACTATCTTTTTCCAAAAAAAAAACAGCGCCTGTTTTGCATGGATTACGGATTAAAGTATCTGAGAATAATTAGTAACCGCTCATAAATGAAAATTAATTTAAAAACGATTTTAATTTCTCCTCGGACATTATTTTTAATTCAATTAATGCTCAAGTGGATCTGGCGGTGGATGGGCAAAACAACAACTGCGGACACAAAGTCTGATGGTCAGAATTTTATAGCCCGCATTAGGTTCTTCTATATTTTAAAATTATACATGCCTGGCTCCCTCTCATACCTACTCCAAACAAAAAACCAACAGACCACATTTACTTCTGGACCGCTTGGTGCGCGGTGCAAGCGCAAAAAACGCAACAAATTAGTTTTGTGGAAAATCGTTTGTGAGCTTTTACAGATACCTACATTTTCTCTGTGGGAAATAATTATGATTCAGCTGTATTTTGTGGGTTGATGGTTATGTTTGTTAAACTGTTCTGCTATTAATTATGCTAAAGCATAATACAAAATAAAATATTATTTTATGTTAATTTTTGAGTGAGGATGCGCATCACATTTTAACAAAGAATGTCTGTTTTCAGGGAGAAATATTTGTTCATATTTCGAATAGAAAAACGCACCGGAAGGGTTATATCGCATATTTTTCCTGGCGAAAAAATGCACAAAGTGTTTTAAAAATGGAAAGTTAACTACAAACCAGAGATCAGAAATAAATCTATACCTTTTGAAGGGTTCTCTAATAACTGTTAGTTGTTGTGCTTTTCAACCAAAAAAAAAATCGGTCGAGGTCTGAGAGTAGATAATCTTCATTTTTTTTAGGTTACGTTTAAACCACCGAGTTTTATTTTTGAGAGAAAAAAATAAATTTTATCAATCAGAATGCCTGTTAGTATAACCGTTAGTATTTTGAAAACCTTGATTAATGCGGATATGCAGGTTATTAGGCTTTTTAGTCATCTATTTCAAAAATAAACACGTTCTCACCAAATTCGAATTTGTCCTTGCATTAACCATTTTCAATTTATTTTTTATTAATTTTTTCGTAAAAAACTCAAGAGAAAAATTTTTGAAAATAAAAAATAAAGTGTCAACCGATAACATACTTTTTGTTTAAAATAAATCTCAAACCGTAACCAAATTATTTTTAAAGAAATGTAGTTACTCTCTGAAAAAAAACCAATTGAAAATAAAGATTGACAATTATTTCTGATCACTACTACAAATTGTATTATGTTCGTCCCTCAAACCATTCGTGCTCAAACGTGACTTGAAATTTGATTTTGTGTTTTAAGGAGTTCTGAATCTGCAGTTTTTTGCACAAGTTCGAAAAATTTTGTTGGCAGCATGATGTATGATAAACAGTTTAGTTAGGTTTTCCATTATGAGATGTCTACCTTCTAGAATGATACAGATTTTTTTTCTTACAAAAAAGCCAATAGAATTAATTGTATTGGTTCTTGTAAAACTTGTCAATTTTAAAACTTCACATCAGGGATTTACTTTTTTTTAATAATGCCTCAAAAATAGTATCTACCTATGGGTATTGTATTGGGTACATATGAAATCAAAGGAAGCTCATCAAAAATAAATTTCAAACCATGTTCTCTTGTTTCTCCTTGGGGTTCCTTTGATTTTCCATTTTGACTTCCTTTTTGATAAGATATTGGCTATGGGATTCAATTTCAATTATTTTTTTTTACAATTTTCTTCGGCAAATAACTTTATTCGTCCTCAGGGAAGATTTATGTGAGATACATTGAAATGACGACTATTATAATCTCCTATCTGATGTTATCTCATAGATGCCCTTTGGAACTTAGTACAAAGTATAAAGGTTATGTCGTTATGGTAAACTTGATTCTTTTGTTTGTTGTTAAATTAATTTTGTTTTCAAAGAAGAAGGAAATGATTACAGAAAAAAAAAAACAAATAGTCATTAAAGTAGTCATATTTCAGTATATAGGTAGGTAAGTTTTTGTTGATTTCACATAATTCAAGGTAAATAAAAGTATTCATTTTACAGATTAATCTACCTATACTCACCATCTTAGTGGCTAACACAATTCTAACACGAAGCACCAATAGTGACCTATTGGAAGAAGTGGCGCAATAATTGTTTAGTGTTCAGAAAAGTCTCCTGTTAATATTTCAACCTTCTTCACATTTACTTATGATCCATCTATCTAGGCCAAAAATAACTATAATGAATAATGAAGGAGTCATGTATGTATGTATTGGTACCCCAAAATTTTGTAACAGCCTGAATTATGGATTTTATTACTTTATTGTCTGTGAATTGTACTAGCATTTTTTTAAGTAGTCATAATTCCTAAAATTTTGACGCCCTCTATATTTTCATACAATCAACCAGTTGGAATATTCACAATTACAAGCCAAGCATTTTGTATGTACTAGATTTTCAAAAACAGTAAAATACAAAATCCCGGTCTGTTAGCCTAGCTTGTGACCCAATTGGCGCTGTAGTGCGCCGTTTTGATACCATAACTCATTTGACATATGATTGAAGGGGAAATATTTATAGAGAAGCTTGACAGCGGAGTTTGCTAGAACCATTTCATCGCATTGAGAAAAAAGGTCAGATCTCTGATATTCCTCTCAGATAGCTCGTTTAGGTCCTGAAAGAATGCTCTTCCAAAAGATTGCATTCTCATGTCTCCCAAAGCAGGACATTTCTAGAGGAAATGCATGGAATTGATATGATTCTGTGTGGTAAATAGAAAAAAATTTCCTTTCTTAGCACCAAGAAGAATGTCAACCATTTCCCCAAGCTAACTATGAAGGGCCGCTCATCAGCCTGTTTATTTCCCTCGATACCGCTATGACCCGGAACCCACAACAGAGTGACATCGCGGTTAATGTTCAGACTCTCAAGCTATTCGCGACTAATTTAGAGGATGATGTGGCCAAGTTAATGGCTTTGACAGCTGTCTGACTATCTGTAAGGATAGCCGTAGTTCGGTTTTGGTTTAAGTTTTTTTTTGAGTTACTTACACGCTTTCCTTATTGCCAGCAATTCAGCTTGAAAAACGCTAGCTTAGTCGGGAAGCCGAAAAGATTAAGCGACATTTAAGGACTCAGAAAAGATCCCTGAACCAAAACCACACTCGATCTTTGAGCCTTCAGTAAAGATAAGATGGTTGTGTGGAAGCCTGTCCCAATACTTTCTGGATGGAAAAATATTATTAAAAGACATAAAACAATTTTTTACTAATTATAACAGACTTTTCTTTATAAAGATTGATGGAGCCTTGACAGTGAGTTTTTAAGGGAGATAAAACTCATTAGGCCCAAAAATAGTTACCACAATCCTAATTAGTAATAACGAGCACATAGACTTTGGAAAGTTGTCTTGAATTAGGTTCACATATTATTTCTGGTACAATACAATAACTTACCAAATCTAATTAAAGCCTTTGCATCATTTGATCCATCAATTCTCAGATGTCAGACTAATTTATACTGACAATTGGAGCATGAAATAAGTCTTGTATGGGAATGTAACCTATAACTTGGCTTCCCACATCAATACTCGTAAATTAGGCATCTATTTTGTAATTTATATGAATGTCAAGGGTGTAAATATCAGCTCTTACATAAATTCCCTGGGAAGAATTAAACTGTCACATACATTTAAGGCAGCATATGTCACATTTTATATGCCCCATCAAACCATGATTTATAGATACTGCTACTGCACAACTCACTTGAGTCGACCGAATGTTCAAAGCCATTTGGAATTTTAAAATCACCCCCTTGGTGGCGATTTTACAAAATCTGGAGCACCAGATATTATGCAATACATGCATGAGTAGACCTACAGGTTATTGGGGGTATAATTTGCATTGCCAACATAATGGCGTAGACCGTTCGGTCAATTGAAACGTACTTGTGCCTACAAATTTGCCATGTTCGAATGCATTCGAAATAACGTATCTCGTCATTATAAAAAATTTAGGACTGTTTGGGTAATGTTTCTCTTGAATAACTTTGTGGATTGTTTCGTCTCCGATTTAAGTTCTGCTAATGCTGAATCCTCCATTGATGTTGTTCCATGTAAACAAAATATGTTGCAATAAATAAATAAATAAATATAATATAATGATAAAGAGTTCCTATCCTGATCGACAAATGTGAGGTTTCTGGTGGCAAAATGTATATGACCCCAACTTGAAAACAAAAATAGAAACATTTTGTGGAAAAAACAATTATTGTTGAATTGTGGCAAATCTTCATTGTTATTAGTTGAAATTTGATTATGTGTTACGAGGGGTGGTCAAAAAGTTCACGGAATGAAGTGGTTGAAGGTACATAGTAGAGGACATTTGGTTGCTTTATATGTATGCCAAGTTTCGTTCATATCGGGTCATTATTATTATTGTGCTTTCGCTGCCAAAAACAAGTCAATCAGAAAAAAATATTTAAAATAGAAAAAAATTGAATTTCGAACCAAACAAGGAAGAATACCGCTGATTATTTTGGATGAGATGTCATCTGTTTACGGAGACTCTTGCCCAGGCAAAACAATGATCCATAAGTGGCTTTAACTTTTTAAGCAAGGCAGAGAGTCAATAGAAAGTGATCCGCGCTCGGGCCGGCCGATTGAAGTGACTTCGTCAGAAACTGTCCAAAAAGTCCAGAAACTTGTTCTGGAAGATTTATGGTTAACGAAGAAACAACTTGCAGAAACGGTTGGAGTATCACTTTAAATCATTTTCAATATTTTACACGATCATCTTGGCATGTCTGAGGTCAGTGCAGGGTGGGTGCCGAGAATGCTTTCATCAGTTCAGAAGGGGCAGCAAGTGAAGTGGTCACTTGAGTTTTTGAAGGCCTGTATCGGGAGCAGGGCTGAACTTATCCACCGAATTGTGGCTGGAGATGAGACTTGGGTTCATTGTTATGAGCGTTAGTCTAAACAAGACTCCATGCAGTGGACCATAAAGGGCGAAGCACCCCTAAGAAATTCAAGGTAACTCAATCGGCTGGAAAAATCATGTCTACAATCATTCTTTGCAGTATGATTTAGTGTTGGCCAAAAGCTCCATACATTTCCTTGATTCGTGGGCTTATCGCCACAGAATTCAGTCTTGAATTGAAATGAACTTTCAATCCAAAAATAATCCAACTATAATAATCTGACATAAGATCAAAAATTAATTTGAAAACCTCTTATTTCTTATTAATAAATTATTAAAATTTTTTGTTTTCATTCAACCGTTACACAATAAGTAAAAGTTTCACCTTTAATCTAAGGCTCTCTTCTTTTTGTTTTGCCTTTTTTATTTCAATATTCAAGACTCAAAAAGATAAGAAAGAAGAAAAAGGAGGACAATTCCATGCCCATGACGCACGCCAGTATTATACACCATCGGTTCCGCTCTTAAATCTCCTTCTCATAAAAATGTCAACTAACTCCCTTCTATTCAAACTCAACAATGTTGTCGTCTTCACAGTTTATCTTTGCTTTACCTACTTTATAATAACCCTTTGAAAGGATTAAAGTATACCCAATATTTTATTTTGCCAATATTGTTTTTAAGGATTTCTCAATTGCATTCTATGAGAATTTGAGGAGCTTTTGAAAGTTGTCTCTTGCGATTAAGCACGTATTTTAAGTGCCATGCTCATATTCTTGTACTTGTTACCATACCTATAGCAACCTAGCATCCTCTTGTGCCTCTTAGGTTTATAAAGAGATTTGGTTCTGTAAAAAGATAGGATTAAGAAGTTTTTGCTGGCACTTATTTGACAGTTTTTTTCTATGAAAAATTAACTCAAGTGAAATTGCAGTATACCTTTACTAGGCTGTCGAATCAAAAATCGACTATATTCTTAGATACAATTTATGTATATAAAATGTTTAATTAAATGTAAATAATGTTGTACATTAACATCATCAAAAAAAGTTATAAGTAAAAATTGTAAGTAAGTATGTATGATTTTTCGATTTTTCGAAGTTCGTTTTTGTAAATTTTGTCTACCTTCCGAAATATTTAAATAAAAAATTTAAACTTTTTGATAGAAAACTTATTCCTCTACAAAATGTCTCTCAAGTTAATTTATCAATTTTGTCTTAAACTCTTGAACGTAATTGTTTCTTTCTTCACATAATTTTCATTTAAAAAAAAAATCTTTAATGGTGATTTTCGAAACTTGAAACTAAATTTGTAAATATTTTTTCTTTGTCACATCAAATTAAATTTTTGTATACCAAGATGCGTTTTTCATTACATAAATGTGTTAATGGTGATACATTTTGGTTAATGCAAAAACGATGTCTGCCAATGACCACCATATTCGTGAAAATGCAGAATTTATAAACCCTCCGAATAAAAAAGTAAAAGCTTTATAACGAACAGGATTCAAAGACATCTGAAAGGACATGACCTGGAAAAGGATAATTAGAATGAAATACCACCTTCCAGCTAATATTTCCTTTTTATCCTTGTATGACGAGGAAGCTATGGCTTGATATGACTGAGTGACTGTCCAAAGTTAAGGATTATACAAAAAATACCCAAAAAGTTGGGAGGAGGAAAAAAAATACTAATTTGAGTCAATTTGTTGCAAGGTCTTTCCATCAGAAAACGTTTTCTGTGGTTTTTCGTATCACAGCTCTTTTCATGGGAAAGGAAGAAAAAACTGTTGAGTGGTTTTGAAGGTTTGGTGAAAGGAGTTGTTGGCTGGAGTGGTCTTATACAGACAGACGGTTGTGGTTGGTTTTTGATTTGTTGAGTGGTGGAGACTTTGGCTTAGGTAAGTGCGATGTTAAAAAAAAACACACATTTTAAGATTTTTATTGAACAAAGATGGTGACATATTGAAGTCTTTTTTCCTTAAGCAAATAATGATACATATTAAAAAAAAAATTTTTGTACTATTAGTTTATTTCCTTTTATTTTATTTTATTTTATTTTTTTTTATTTTTTTTTTTATTTTATTTTATTTTATTTTATTTTATTTTATTTTATTTTATTTTATTTTATTTTATTTTATTTTATTTTATTTTATTTTATTTTATTTTATTTTATTTTATTTTATTTTATTTTATTTTATTTTATTTTATTTTATTTTATTTTATTTTATTTTATTTTATTTTATTTTATTTTATTTTATTTTATTTTATTTTATTTTATTTTATTCTATTTTATTTTATCAGATTTTATTTTATTTTATAAAATAAAATAATTCAAAATCTCCAAGAAAACCTTAGCTTTTGAAATGCTTGCATTTCCAAGGTTAGCTCGTCGCAGAAGTGGGATCCGATTTACTACGTTACTCTCTGGGCCTAATATAGTATACCACAATTGTTGGCCAATAAACGAACGAAAATTATTGACTTCCTGGATATTTGGAGATTCCTTTTGCAACAATTTTCAAAACCAAGGAAATTAAATAAAAATAAAAAAAAAATGTAAATGTAAAAATAATTGTAAATATTTTGCGCTACGTTTTACAAAACAGAATCTTGCAAGTCAGTATTTTGATCATTCAGAACTTTGACGTACACACTACAGATTTTTGTTTTTAAGGTAAATTTAAACTATTTTGACCACGCAGAATTTTGTCTTAAAGAATTTTGAAAAAAAAACAGACCTTCTCCAATACGATAGTTTGATATTATAGGGCACCTTTTATTGGGTAAGGTCTACCCTAAAAACCTTTAATTCGGCGATGATGCCGATGCGGAAAGTGAATTTTTCACTTTCCCCGAGAACTAAACAAACCTGCTGTTACTGTGTTGTTAGCAGAGCTTTAAAATTATACATAATATGTTTGTCTTAATTTAAAAGTTGATACCCGCTATACCCACAGTAGAAAAGTGACGTAACATAGGCTCAACATTTTCTGAAAATAACTTCTGCACGACAGAAATAACAATTGAATTAATTTATCAAGACTTTATGTTGCTTGTAATAATTTTGTATAAGTACTACCTACTCAAAGCTTACCTAGAAAAAAGTGCTATCTAAGCTACATATACATAAGTAGCAAGAAAACCTCCTTGTATATTCAGCGTTCTTCATTGGAATTTTAAGAGGCATGACAGTTCTTTGATGATGGTGGAATCACATATTCATATTATTATATGTACTTAGATATGTAAATACTGAATATTTAAATTGCACTCGTTCTAATATAAAACATAAAAGTATTCTTGCATAAAGGATAGAATACATATATGATGACTGATTTTCACTGTGGGTGACACAAGTGCCTACTTTTCGAGTGAAGAGACCTTTTAAATTATTAGATATTACTTCAAACGTTGCGGGAACAACAAAATTATTTTTATAGGCTTCTTATGATTAATTTATTTTTATTTAAAATCGCTTAGGTACTCTTCTTGAAGGATATCGTAGAATTGAGCGTGCGAAACGCGAATAGGAAAATTGAAAAATTGTACGACTTAAGGTAAGGAATAAAAATTATTAAATAAAGTATATGTTAAAAAAAAGAGTTTCAACCTTGTTTTTTTTTTCATTTGGACTGGCTATCATCATCATCATCATCGGCTTGACAACCGGGGTCCGGTCCTGGCTTCCTTCAAAAAGTCTCTCCACCTATCCCGGTCTCGAGCCAACGCCATCCAGTTGTGCACCCCTGGTGTACGCCATCTCTCTAGTTTAAGCATGGTCTACCACGCTGCCGTCTACCATAGCATGTACCACAAAGGACTTTCCGAGCCGGTTCTTCTTCGCTAACGCGAGCTAGGTGCCCTGACCACCGGAGTCTACCGAGCTTAATTTTTGTCACTATGTCTGCTTTACGGTCGATTACGTACAATTCATGATTGTACCGTCTCCAATAAATTTAAAAGATTCCACCACTTCAGATTCATGCCCCACTACCTTGATTGTTTGACCAACTGTTCTTCTTAGGCTGGCTATACATATGCTTAAAACAGTAACATTCTTGTCTTTTGCAATAAAAAAGACTTCTGTCATAAAAAAAACAATACGACATCTTTAGGTTAGTTTTGCCCTTAATTTTTCAAAAGCGTAAAAATACAATTTACTAAATGTAACTAACTGCCAGAGGAAGTTCAAATAAACGTCGTTCGTGTCTCGTTAGAAGCGCACAGTCATTTCAAATAGGCAAACAAAAATATCTAGGCCACATTCAAATAAACATAAATTTAACATTCTTCTTGTGTTGCGAATTGTTCTGGTTCATATATAATAGAACTTTATCCTCCCTCCCCCCCAAAAACCAAAAAGGAAAAAGAATATATCCTTCTGTGTTTATTCTTTGAAAGGAAATTCCCATTCAGATAAACCAAATGATGACGTTACAGCTCAGAAGTCAGTTATTTTGCAAATATACTTTTACCCCTTTGCATCACCAAAGCACAAAAGAGGAGCAGGCTTATGCTTACATTTTGTATCTCCTTTTTTCTGCCCCCCACAAAACATCCATCTTTAGAGCACCCAATAGTAATATTAAAATGGAAAAAAAAATATGTATAAAGCGTATTCTAGACTTGACGGGATCTCATGTCAATGTATATAGTATGGAGTAAGTATTCTAAACGAGTACAAAACATATGCCTTCCTTTATTAAAGTATATGTTTATAACCCATAACCGAGCCACAAAAAAAAAAAAAAAAAAAGAGGGCCAAAAAAATAGTTGAGAACAATGTAAAAGTGCTCCAGAAAATATAAGGATTCAGGAGTTATTATAGATGTGAGCATCAGGATCAGCTCACAGCCCTCGCTGAATTCCCATTTTTTATCCTTTGTTATATTCATTGTTAGAAAACCCGGGATTTTTGCATTCTTCCGAAATGCATTGTTGTCTACAACTTGGTGGAAGGAGTCTACCTATTTGCCAGCAGTCATTAGGAATGCAAACAACTCCACACATATGATGGATTACACTCTTTTGGAGCACACACACATATGGCTGCGATTCAGTGCTGTTGGTTATGCAGAACAAATTATTTTTCAAATATTAGCACGGAAAAGCTCTATATTACATGGTTTTCAACATTGGCTGATGCGGAAGGAGGAAGCGCATAGAAAGTGCCGCAATTCACAGGACTAAGCGATACAACATTTGGTAGAGAATTTAAATTTTGTTTTCTGTGATGTGTTTAGTGTACACTGTACAGAGCTATATGATCTGGATGCTGGTTTTGGTTGGGAATATAGTATTTTGGGTGGCTTGGGAAATTGCAAATTGGCCTCAAAACATGTTAACTTGCTCCTGTAGCATACCAGCTAGTGTCGGTTGATGGTGATGCAGCATAGGATAACGCTTATAGGAAGTAGATGGGCGGCTAGGTTTGCTGCTCGGTTGATTTGGAAACGTTTGGCATACAATTCGCATGGGTGGGACCTGCTCAACCACATGAAACACCGCACCAAATGAATAAAACAGCTATAAAATCTGATTCTGGTGGTGTTGTGTTGCGTTGTTGTTATGCTCAGTTGTCATATGAAACAACTTTAATCTTATATGGGAGAGTTTTAATTTTGAACATTTTTGACGTTTTTATTTCTTAAAAAAACACTTTTTAAAGTTAATATCTTTTTTTCTTTTTCCTCATCACTATGGCACGACAGCTTTTAGAGTGGCTTATCCCCTAAACCATTTTGTCCAAATGTTGTAGGTACTGTTTTATGAGCTATGATAGATAGAATGTGGTTTTTTAAAGTTTATTCGAACTTAATAAATACGATTCTTATTCATGGTTTGATACAGCAAGTGTACATTTTTCTTATTTTACAATTTCCTTTTACTGATCTGGATCAATGCGAACCATTTAACTGGGGTAATTTACCCGTAATGGTTTACCAATGGTTCCCCCAGCATTAGGTACCTTGTTTTACTGAAGCAATTTATTTGTTTAATTTAAAAATTTTTACGAAACAAATTGGTGTTTATCCGAATGACAACATGTTGCTCTTGGAATTGAAATTTATTACTTTTTGGATTTGTTTCTTCTAATGTTCTGATGTAGTATTGTTTTGGCTGTGAATAATTTCGTGCTCTACAAAATAAAACTCTTATAGCTATTCCTACAAATCATTTAGATTGACATTTTAACTCCGTTACTTTGTACATTTTGATTTTAATTAATTTCATGTCAATTCATAACTTTTCCGCAGAAGGCTGAAAAAGTTTCGAAATATATGTACCTTTGCTGTATGTTGATATCGGAAGGACATTTAAAAGAAAATGTATTTCTCTTTTTTTTTACTGTTGGTGTAAATTTTTATTGAGAAATACTACAGTAGACGTTCGATATAGTGAAGTAACAAAAACCAGGCCTTTTCACTAGAATTTAATTAATTAATTACGGTTGAAATTCTTTTCACAATAGAGTGCACTTAAGGAGTATGCCCTTAAAATGATAAATACAGTGCGAGGGAAGGATTTAAAAGGAGGTACCGATGCATATTGGTTTTAAAGTTCTGAGCATTAAAGTGGAAGCCAAAGACCGAGCCGGGTAAAGCATTCCACATTCTCGTGGTGCGGCTAAAGAAAGAATCTCCGTACCTACGTACCTCCGAAGTTGGGCTAAAGGGTAAACTGATGCGCATTCCTAGCATTGGGAGTATTACGATTAAATTATTTAGGAGGAGAAATGGAACTGTTTATTTCACTAGAACACTGTTTGTTAAAATAGTGATAGAATAATGACAAAAACGAAACATACCGGCGGTGTTATAAAGAATGTTTCTATCATTGCTTTATCATCTCTCATTTCATGCTCTAGAAACTCAAGTAGGTTATTGGAGCACCTGCCCCAATATGAGAATTATACTGAAGTTTTGTGCGAATATAGGCTTTATAAATTACAGCCACATCAGAGGGGGTGCAAAATTTTTTGCATCGGCGAAGAAAACCTTGACGATTTGCAGCAATTTTGGCGATATCGAATATGTGCTCATTCCACTGAAGGTGGTTTGTGATTCACTTTCCGAGAACTGATAGGCTTTCAGTTTCCTCGATGCAAGTGCCACTCATGGACAGTGGCAAGGGGGATGGGTTCCGCTTTGGAAGCATTAAATTCTTCACGATTTTTAGTTCCCCATTGGACAATGCTGTCGAGATCAGAATTTAATGCTCTAATCATACGCTGCCGTTGAAGTTCCAATTCCCAAGAACAAAGATGTGTATTGTGTATCTAGAAATGAATATGAAAAGCTTAGAGTATTGTCGTCAGCAAAACAATTTAATGGATTAGAAGTTTAAGACCATAGATGGATACTTACTCTTGTGAGCGAGTGTAGAATGAACGGCAAATTGTCCTAAAAGACAGAATCTACAATTCTACATCCCATACTCGCATTGCAGCTGTAGCTCGAACGTTCTTGTTTAGTTCTGAGAAAATTTGTGTGTTCACTCGAGCGTCTACTTTTTTTCATTAAAACTATTACTTTTTGTATTTTTGTAAATAAATACAATTTTAAAGAAATTGTAAATTGATTTACTTTATTCAAAAATATAAGTCCTTTTTGAAAGTTCACTTTTAGTTACTTTTAGAAATTTCTAGTTTATCTATTTTCAACCAAGCAATTATAAGACCATTGAGATTAAAGAAAGAGTCCCTGATACAAATTTTTAGGACTTCACTTGCGGGATTCGCCTCCGAAATAATCGACAAGCACGACTAAATGCATGTCCAGGAGTTATCCGTGACAGTGACATCTTCTTTTCAGGTCACAGTACCAATAATTTACAATAATAATAAATTATTGTTGAGTCAAAATAAAAATATATTTCATTTTTATTATTGCCAGAAAGATATGTACTTATTTTAACAACTACTTACACGCTTTCATATTTTCTGTATTAATTTCTTTTAATTATAAATATTATTGAATAAATAAATTTCAAACCAATTGTTAATAAATAGCTATCCTTAATTAATAAGGAAAAATTTTTCCTCAACCAAATGCAACAAAAGAAAATGCGGTTGGTGAAAATTCATCTCATCTGTAGATCAAGCATATTACAGATACTATACCTGTGCATCTCCACCACAGCCTGTCGGTTTGTTTGTGAGACTTTTTGTTCTGCTACTCATGTCCTGTCGTTGTCGGTTCACCATCACCATCATTTCCATCATTTCACCTGAAAATTTTTAAAAATCTTTTTTTCACTCTGGTTCTCATGAACGACACGACGACGACACCAGTACTATCACGTAGTGACATAATAAAACAAATATTTTTAATTTCTTTTGATCAGAATACATTTTATATTTTATTCGAGTTCATTTCAATATGTGTTCAAAAAAGAGCTTATTGAATAAAAATAAATCAGAAGATTTCAATGTTGGTAAAGATCAACATGTGGATGTGGAAACTATATGGTAAACAGTCGGAAGCCAGTTGAAACAAAAGGTCGTTTTTCCCTTCAATAAAAAAGGTCGGGAAAAAAAATCCAATTATAAAGATTTTCAGAGGACATCATCATCACTATAAAATGGCTTTTTTTACCTTTCTTGTTCCTTTGCATGACCGGACGGGCACCAAATAATACCTTCCCAAGTAAGTGAAAAAAAATTAAACAAATCTGTTGTGTTTGAATATCATAACTCCCTTTTTTTTTTTGTGAAAGTTTTTCAATTTTTAATTAAACGTTTAAGAATTATTATTCATTGAAAAATAATAAAATCTATCAATCATTCATTGGAATATGTTTTTCAAATGCTAGCTTGGAGTAAAGTGGGCATAAAAAAGCATTTTTTTATGGAGTAATCATATTTACACCAAATTATTTTTTTTTAATTTTGCATATCATTTTCTATTAATAATAATCCCGTTCTATGAATACATATATGTTATTTAAATTAACTAATTTGCACAAAATTACTAATTGTATATTTATCTATTAGAATAAAACACAAATATTAAAACTAGAATTTCTCACATAGTGTTGATTTAGTTTATCTATTTTTTGTTTGTCCTTTTGGATATTCAATTTTATCAAAACTAATACCAAACCAAGTTCGCATTATTAAATGTGGTTTATTCGTTATAATTTGAATGCGGTTGATATTATTATAACGTATGTTCTAATCATTGTGGTTAATAATGTTCTGGGTTACTGGATTTCGTAAAATAAAATGCGGTGACATTTGCATAATAGGAAAATAATGAATATAATCATTTATCTAAATGGTATAATTAAATTCATATAAATTCTATGTAAATGTCGTCAATATACTGTGTCCAAAATCTGAAGGACAATTAGTTGGTTTTTGTGTTAAACCAATTCATATATGAGGCTATGAGTGCAATAGTGGCGTAACCCATAAAATTCACTTTAGAGTTACGAGAGATTTAAAAAACAGGTTTTCTTTAAACATTTTTTGTATTTCCCCTTTGACATTTTTGATTAATCTAAAAACGTTGAAGAGTTTGAAAAAGAACATATTTTGTAAAACAAGCTTTTTTGTTTTAATTAAACTTCATTTTGGAAAACTGGGCTACGCCACTATTGCATTCATGGTTTCATTCGAATATTTATAAAAAATTGCAAATGTTTTACTTTTTTCGAAGTGTAATTTAAAGCCATTCTATTTTGGATTTTGAAATGGAAATTTTCCTATTTGTGATACTTTTTTGAGAGATTTTGTGGAAAAAAAATCAGATGAAGTCATTTTCACAGTTTAAAATGGGTTTCTCTTTCTGGCCGATGAAATGACGTTAACCCATATCATCTAGGACATGCTGGTAACAGACTTGAATCAAGATTGCATAGTTCCATGAACATGAAAAATATTTAGAAGTTCAAAACGACAAACTAACTACATTCAACAAACCACAAAGTCATTTTACTACAAATTTTTGGAGGGAAGGGTAATAAATGTGATCAGAAAAAAATTGATTCAAGTAATACTTTTTCCAGTCAGACACCTAACCTCATTTAAGCCATACGGATTCCTCTAGGACATTCGAAGAAAAATTGAGTTTTAGATTTTAAAATTGGTAATTAACAATAAAATCATGAATTAATATAAAAAAGGGACACTCATGCGTATACTTGACCTTATTTATAAAAAAAAAAATAAAATGAATTAAGATAAAATAAAATAAAATAAAATAAAATAAAATAAAATAAAATAAAATAAAATAAAATAAAATAAAATAAAATAAAATAAAATAAAATAAAATAAAATAAAATAAAATAAAATAAAATAAAATAAAATAAAATAAAATAAAATAAAATAAAATAAAATAAAATAAAATAAAATAAAATAAAATAAAATAAAATAAAATAAAATAAAATAAAATAAAATAAAATAAAATAAAATAAAATAAAATAAAATAAAATAAAATAAAAACATTCATATTTAAAATTTGAACTGAAATAAAAATACAAAAATATATGTACCTACCAATATTAGTGTGTATCAATAAAGTTTTCATAATAGTCAGTGCTATATATAAAAATATACTTTATTTTATGCAATGAATATGAGCTTCAAACCACAAGCCACGTTCCTTTACGAATTTAGGTAACTCGCAACCTTTATATCAGAACATAAAAAAAGATTGATGACTTGCAGGCAAAGCAAAGCTTCCATTCTTTGCTGTTTGTGCAAAGATATTCCCTTATTCGCGGTCAAAAAATAAAACAAAAAGCACATGCAATTTGGCAATGTATTCTAACCAAGCATTACCGTCAAATATAAGAACAAGACAAAAAAGAAAAGAAAGAGGAAAGTTAATGCATTTTTCCTCAGACGGGACACTTCTATTTATTTCACCTTTTCCACTCTCAGTCGAAGGATTCTTCTCTGTTTAAAATGAAATGAATTTTTAATGCATCCATTTGTTTGGCTGAGGTAAAAATGTGGACTTAGATAGATGGAAGGATATTTTTTCTTCTTTTGGACTCGTTTCTTGGTTTTATTCGAATTTCTGGTGTGTTTGCTGTGCTGACTTCACATTCTTTTCTCGCAGTTAGTTACCAACAACTAATACCTACAAAACGGAGAATCAGAAAGTTGCAATAGGTAAGGAAAATAAGACTTGGATTCTTGGCCAAGTTCATGCAGCATTAATGCCATTAAAGACAATAGAAAAATGATATTTTGCAGCACCTGTTGGATGTTTATGTAGATTGTGTACTTTAGTTTTATAAAGGAAAAGGTGACTGTGAGAAGTGTCACGTTGCGTAGCGTTAGGGTGATATAATTTTGATGACACCTTCCTTCCTTCAAGAATGCGGATTTATTTTAGTTGACTTTGAAAGGAGGTGTTTTTGCTGGGAAGCAAAACTCAGCTAGAGGGACAAAATTACTAACAAATTTGTAAGCTTTCCTATTAATTGGAACAAATTTTCCTGAGTGCTGTTGTCCAATAAAAGATATCACATTGGTTTACCATATTATGCTTTTTTCAAACCTCAAAAGCTGTAGATATTCTCTGAAGCAATGCTTAACGTCAGGTTTTTTACATGGGTATTCCAATTTCAAAACTTAAATAAAAAAAACTTTTAATCGGCATACTTTAGAATGACACAATTTCCCCAAGGCTTTTTACATGCTTAACTGAAATCAACAATCGGGATTGGTCCATCATACGTTAGGGTTTTTAAAATTACGGTTTAAATTTGTTTTCTGAAGTTATAGCACAATGCGGAGTAATTTTTACTCCTAGTTGCTTAAAGTTACGAGTATGTGTTTTTAATTTTTTGTTTTTATTTGGGGAAAAATCAGGGATTTACGGAGAGTAAGAGAGGTAGAAGAAACATTGAAATTGAATTTGTTTTCAATGAGGAGAATTAGTTCATTCAGTAAACGTTGCAAATTTTGTTAAAAAACATGAACTTTCACAATTCTTAACCCAAAAAACTTTTGAGTATAAATTTCAATTTTAGCCCTTCTTCATTTATTAAAAAAATAAAGCTGATGAATAAAATTGAACAAAATATAGAAATTTAAACATTTTGTGGGTTAGAATGAATCAGTTTTTTTCTTTTGTATTTAGATCTTTGTCGGGCATTAAATTCTTTTTTTGCAAACATTTTTTTCTTTAATTTTTTCACACATTTTAAGCTGACTCAAAGGATCGCGATAATTGCAAAACATCAAAGTTTCTGATTTACTATTTGTTTAAAAATACAAAAAAACTTGTTTTGAAATTATTATTTTCGTATTGAAATAATCTAAGGTAAGACCAGAACAACATTCGAAAATCGTTTTGGACAACGGTTGAAATTATTTTATATTTTCATTTTTTTTGTTGCTTAATAAAAGTTGCTTTGGTTCATCTAAATCACTTTAAAGATGAAGAAAATCGTGGTCCATCCAAATGTTGGTGTTTAAAAAAAATTTTAAAAAATATACACTTCCATCAATTATTGGCCACACACATTAAATAAATATTTTGGTCAGTACTTGACGTGAGTAAACAACCTGCTTGAATAAATATTGGGCTTTGAACAAAATGAGAACATGAATTTATGGTCAAAGCAATTATGATATGACAAATAAGTAAATATTGTAATTAATTGGATTGCTGTGTATGTGGTTATTAGAAATTGCACTGCAACTGCATCAATAACCACAATATAGCTCTATAGTTATTTCACCATCAATTTACTCACCACAAAAGAAGAATTTTGAAAATCTTATTTTATACAATGAAGGCGGAAATTTTATTTTGCATCTTTTTTTTTATAAGGTCAAATGTCTCCTGAACTGCCTAATCCTACATCGTTATTAGATATCAGAAAATGGCACGTTTTAGTAATTTTATTTTATTATTAACAGAAATGATTCCTCGGGGTAAAATTAAGTCAGTAGCGTTGCCAATAAAGGGAGTAATTTTGCTGTAAAAATTACACCAAATTCATATAGAAGAATATTTTTTGTCCAATCCTATACACCCGAGAAGTAATGGAAAATTTATCTTTTTCAACTCTACACACAATTTTCTTGAATATTATAATTTTATGGTACGCAACATACTTATGAGGATTATCATTTTTTTCATGAAATGTACGTACGTCTGAGCCCATACTCATATAGGTCTATCGTGCTATGGTTATTGTTTGCAAAAAAAAGAGTCTTTCATTTTTATTTGGATTTAGATGAACATTATATTTTTTTTCCTTGAGCATATCAAATAAGGAATTTTTTTTAAGGATAATCTGATTTCACGCGTTATTTCCAGTACACCATAAGTAGATACGTATTCAGTTTTATCACTTGGAAAGAAATATATACATTTATGCCATATGCCATTCACATTATTATTATAAGGAATTTTATTTAATGTGGGTGGTGTACCTACATGTTTTCGTGTATATTATGTATAGTGGTTTTATGTATATATTTTTGTAAATTAATTTTGAATGGAAACAACCGAATGCTCACCTAATGTGTATTTCTGCTGAAGTAGATATACTACCCACTTTTCAACTTCCAAATGGTTCAACATCAAAAAAAAAATAATAATAATCAATAGATTCTTGGCTTGAGAAATAAAATAATTCTAAATACTGATTCACCGAGAGCTCATTACCAGAAAAATTCTCCATTAATTCATAAAACTTTCCGTTGCATGACCTAATTATGGGGGATTTGAGTTAGGAGCTCTCATAAAGTTATAACATCTTAAGTTCCATGCCCTTGCATTTAAATAATTAAATCTGTTTTAAGTCAAACCGGGGGAAGAGCAACCACGTAACTAGGGTTTGAAACGCGATATTTGCAGTGACCACAATCAAGTGACTTTTTTACCGCACGTCCTGTAGAGATCAAACGATGAATTACTCTGAGCCCGACAATGACATCAGTGTAAGCTTAACTTAGTTTAATGTGCTCTCCGCAAAAATGTCAATCAAACAGTTATAAATGCACCATGGTGCATTTTATTGTTGAAGATTGGTGATCTGCTGTTTAATGATAATTATCTATTCTTACATTAACATTGTAGTTTAATCAGCTTTTTGAAGTATGTAATTGGAAAAGCTTTTAAGAGTGCCGTTACTCCTTGTGACATAATTAATGCTTCCAACAAAATCGGACCGATATTCGACCGAAATGCTTTCATAGCTCTAATGTTTCTAACCTCCGTAACTGACCGACCAAATCCAATGTTGACCGAAATTTCATCTGAAACCAACAACGCAACATATTTGTTCGACTCTCAAAACATCAAGCGTCTGACACATCCAAGAATCCAATTGCAACTGCAGATCAGCCAACAATGGCTCAAAAGTCCACTTCCACAAATGGACAGGCAGAACATGGTGCCCATTGTAGCAGAAAGAAGTATTTTTCAAGCCTATTTGATTTAAGACAGCAAATAAAAGCTGGTCCTCGTAAGCCCACGAAACGCACTGCTGCAAGAAAAGTACATAGGACGAAAAGTACTTTAGGAAAGTGAAGCTGAGCTGAAGAAAATCCAAGGAAGTCTCCACGTTAACAATACTGTCATGGATAAAATGCAGCACAACCGACTAAGGTGGTAGTGTCATGTACAAAGAAGAAACCCTGGGAACCCAGTTCAAAAAGCGATAGCATACGATGTTCCAATACAATCGCGAACAAGAGGCAGGCCTAAGAACTCATGGAGAAACCAAATGCAACAATTGCATTCAGTTGGTCTTAGACATGGAACAGTTCAGAACCGGGAGGCCTGCCGCCGTTTCCTGAGGTCAACCCGGCGAACCCCACATGTGGAGCCATAATGTGAAGCAGCAAAGTGGGAGAGTTGTGATCATATCCGAGATCATGACTGTCGTCGATAATGGAGGAGAAGAAGAACGTCCCATTAATTTGATTTCCTTTCGTAACGAATGGTTCAATTTATTTTTGAGACTTAAATCAAAGGTTTATGAGCTTTTTTGCATGCTTCAAGTCCCAGCCTTTGCTTTTATCAAGGAAATAGTACATCCTTAAATCCCTTAGTTCCCTGCCAATTTTTTTTTATTTATTGTTAACTTTTGAAGAAAAATATTTAATTTATTTATAGAAAATAAGTATTACCTATATTAAAAAAAAACAAATACATACAATACATACAATACATACGAAAACAACAAAAAATCCAAATCACAATTGAATTCTCAAATTCAAACCTTATTTAATTTAAGTAAAAAGTCAGGTCTCTTCATAGGATGATTTCATTTCCTTTTCATATAAAAATAAAAAATAAATAAAACACGACCCCTTCGAAATAAAGGACAATCTTCAGTGCTACATATTTCCGTTCTGGATATATTCGTATCTTGCTATCTATGGCAAAATAAACGGAAATATAAAACGACAAAATGTTATCAATTTTTCCCTCAGCTCGTGACTCAAATTCCTATAATAATCCTACACTTCGTATCGTTTAAGCGAACAAGGATGCGAATTATTAAAATCCAATTTAATACGATACTCGCCTATTTCTGGAAAATGTGATGCAATAAAAACCAATTTATTGCTGAAGCTATACCTTTTTTTATTTGTAGGTTTAGACCAACCAATTTTACTTTACTTTCCGCCCAGCATAGGTGTACCGGAAACAAACTTTTTCCCATTTTTGAATGCAGGGGTGATGACTTGTTTGTGCCGTCAAAAAGGATTTTTGATGATGAGAACTATTGAAATTTACAGATCTTGATGGCTTGAAAAATAGTGTGATTGCAAAAGGATTTCTTATTAAAACATTTTTTTTTTAATCTGCAAAAAATATAATAATTTTAGTTTTTTATGGCTTTGGATAAACTTCAAAATTGTGGCTATATTTAGTGGAAATAAAAAATAGCTATGGCCGTGAAACAAAACATTCACGAAAGCTGATATTTTTCATATTGTCTTCGTGTAAACAAAAATAACAAATGAAATGTCACGATACACCAATTGCTTTTTTTTTTAATTCACTGTTTCCTTCAATTAATTTCCAACATAATTCTTAAAAAGGGGTACCTTCAAAATTACTCAATAATTTCCTTGGTTTTTAAGTCGTCCCTTTCATGTCTATTGTCTAGTCACACACGAACCAGATAATCACATAAATTAGAAAAACTGAAGAAACAAACAAATTTAATTGAAAGGGTTCCACTTGTAGAATGTTAAGTTTCCAGGATGTTCTGACGATGTTCTTTCATTATTTAGGTACGTGAAACACATGGATTTATATATAGGTACCTACTTACGTATGTATATAATGTCAAAACATGATCCAGCACAATTAATTTCCTTTGATTCTCCGATTTATCATGATTCCCAAATGATGATGGTGATGGCACCGGATTCATCCTGCCATTCCATCAGAATTTAACTCTAATCCCACAATAATTTGAAATATGCCTTGCTTCATCCTTCTCGTCGTTTTTTTTAGTCCTGGACATGAGCTCTGTATAGCCATGTATACCTACCCCTTACATACGTATACCAAACCAAGACGGAATTGCGGCTGTAAGGTTTTCAAATAATAAAGCAAAGCTAAACGGAAATGAAGGTATAGCAATAAAGTGGTTTTTATTAGATCGCATTTTCTAGATGGGTTAATATCGTATTAAATTGGATTTTCAGAAATCGCAGAAAAGTCGTCGTCGTATATACACTGTTGCCATTCTATAGCGAAAATACGACGGAGTCGACCGGAAACATTGATAACAATTTGTGGTTTAATATTTCCGTTTGGTGGGAGAGGCAGAGAATATTGTAGTTCGGCAGAAAGTATGCGCTAGGACTTGTTAGTGTCTTTTTTTTTATTTTTTGATCGATTGTAGTTTATTTCTTTGAAGTAATCCATGCTGAGTTGTATCCTTTGGGCTCCTTATGATGATATTCTTGGAGAAGGTGAGGCAAGAACTGTTGAAATTTATGGGATATATTGAAGTTGTTAAAGGAAAAAAAAAGACTGTTGAATACCTCGAATATTTGTGGGCTCTTAAAAAAAAAGTATTTTTGGAATTGAATTGCGGATTTCCGTTACACACCAACTTGAGAAATAAATTTAATAGGCTACAGTAAATTGATATGTTGCTTTTGGATGGAAGTCAAGAAACTCAACCTTGATTCAGCTTAAAAGGTAATAAAACATAGTGAGCAATATAATTAAGTTAACTGCTTTTTAATGAGTAGGTACATTAAATGGAAATAATATAACTCATTAATATCTCACGGAATTTGTTAAAGTTTCAATTTCAATTTTCGTTTGGGAGTTACTCATTTTGACTCATATTACTCCAAAGGTCTGCTATTAACTGTTACGAATAAACGAATAAAGTTTTCTGTTCTCAATTTTCCTGATATTTGTTTTATATTTATGCTTGGTTGTATGAAAAAAACGTATAGTTTTAAGACTTAAATTTTGTTATCGTTAAAAGCGTTTGGTGCATCCGGCCATGAATATGTTAATTTAAAACCTGCATTTGAAATAGATTTTGACATGGCTAAAATGTGTAACCAGCTGGATTTTTATTGTTCCTTTAACTTAGTCTTAAGCATGCAGAAAATTACTGTGATATTCTCCTTCCTTTTATTTAATTGCGCTTCGTGAATTTCTTAAATTGATTTATGAAGGGATACATTTTCAACGATACATTTTTAAAAAAAATTTTATTTCATTAAAATTTTTGGACCCTGCCGTTAAGTGTGAAAAACAACAATATTCAAGTAAATTTGGGAAGGTTCACAACATACCCCTTTTTTACTTATTATGGGTGGTATCTCAGTCATAGCTACAACTAAAGTAATTTTGGGTTCATCTAGAGGTTGAAGATCATTTGAGTTAGCATGTTATTTTGGGAAGTTGGGTAGGCCCAAAAAAAAATCAGTTAACGTCTCCGAAACTTGAAATTACGCGTCCAGGAAACTTCTCACGCAAAAAAAAATAATTATTTGTGTTGTGTGGCTCCGTCTTGTTGCAACCATACTTATATCTCTCTTTAAATTTCTTCAAAAATTCACCGATTACTTGCGCAGGATAAATTCAGAAATATCATAAATAATTTTATAACTGAAAATACTTCAAAAAGTTTAATATTTTTAAACTCCAAAAAAATTATCAAAATTGTAATTGTTGTAAATGTATTTTGGGAAAATACTAAAATATTATCGGGTAACAAAATAATTGTGAGTGCTAGCCACGCTGTTGCAATACTGCAGAGCGCAGTTATCGGCTTTTGTACTTCTTCATTCCATACCATATTTATATTGATTGAAAATCAGTTGATTCTCTTGTTGGATTATGCTTTTAGTAATATGGATTAACCTATTAAATTTAAATTATTATTTATTTAACTATCGTTACATGCTCTCTGCTTTGACTTAAGATAACCGTCATTATTTATTATTTATCATTTTTATTATACATAACTGCAAATACTCGTATTGAGTACTCTCATTTGTTTCTTCTTATCGCCTTTCAGAAGAACTCTATTGTTAAATTTAATTACAAAATTAATGAATTCCAATAAAATTTACTTAATGTCAATGTAAGAAGGCTTTAAAAGCCCTTAACAAGGAATATCGCATCATAATCGTTGACTTTAATGTGCCACAAATTAATTAAGAAGTAGATTATTTCAAATGATAATCAACACAGTAAAAGAGAGTTTACCATTAAATGTATATCCATAGGATATGATGATAGGAATAATTTTCTAATAAAAAACTGGAGTTGTTGGAAGGATCATTGAAGAAAATGGAAAATAACTGGTTGAAACAGAATTCATTTTTAGGCACGAAACTTTAATAAAAAATATTTGAACTAAAGTTAAATATATGACGTTTTTTTATCTTTAGGTATAATTTATAAGAAAAGTGGAAATATTTAAAAAATTTAATTAACGACGGATATTTGGTCACTGTAGTTTTATCAATGCAACAACTAGTTTAAATTATATCTGCAACGACATCATTTTTCAATCCTAATTCAATAGTGAAAGTTATTTATTTGTGAAATATTTAAGTTTAAAGATGAATATTTATGTATATACCTATGTTCAACTCTAAAAGCTCTTAAGTACAATGGTTTAATTTTACTAATTAATATTCAATTAATAATGTACAAAAAGAAACTACCTCAGCATGAAAAAATTTACCAACTACTTTTTACCTTTTTGTTCTATCTGGTGATAGCTTTCCCATTAATGCTGAAGTTTGGTTGAACTTGTTTTCTTAAATTCTTAGATAAGAGGACTTGATGTTTTTGAACTTACGATTTTTACGAAAAAGTTTTTTTCGAAGTGATTGTTTCACATCACTTAATGTAAAGTTCACCTTCGTGACTACTTAGGTGATTTATTTAAACTGTTTTGAAGTACTTTTTCAATAAGAAACTCTTAATGCTCAACCCATATGAGAGTTTTCGGATTGTAAAGTATTTTTGTTTGAAATCAGTGAATCGAAAAAAGAACTGGATCCAATGCCAAAGAACTTTTTTGATTGATTTTAAGCTAAAGCAAACAATGTATGTCACTCAATTATTTAAGGACACTGTACTGTTATGAAACTCTTATAACTGAATTATTCAAAAATTTTTAAAAAATATTTCAACACTCTTGTCAAAAATATTTTTTTTATTTTACCTTATGTTATGACCAGAGCATTAAAAATGCCTTTTCTCCATTTGCATCCTTGTGCACTTTAATCCCTTACCCTATTCATCAGCATTTGCCTTGCAGATATAGGTAAACCTTTTGAAAGTTTGTTTTTCTTTTTTCCTTACGAGAAAAAAGATTTTCTTGCTTTTCCTATCAGGCCACAAAATAAAAAAAGAAACGTTCCTTCCATTGAAATGTACAATTTCACATATTTTATAATACCTTCGGCTAGTTCTTAATGGGCACACACCCTTGTTCTCTTTCAAATTGCAGTAGGTGCTATCTGCCATATCGATTTTGTTGCAATGGTAAAAGGCTAAAACTACAACATGATGGCAATCGTTGAAAGCAATATTCAACATGCTTTCATCGTCCAACCTTCAAATCTCAAAAGGAATATGGTAGATTCGATACATAAGGACATTTTCTGTTTGTCTTGATGCAAAGTACCTATACAAATAGTTTCTTTGAAATTTTTCGACAATCAACACAATAATGGTAAATCGCATTTAAACATAGGTATGCTTTTATTTTGCGGTCCAAATGTTGTATATGGTCTGTATTGGAAGTTTTAGTTCTCTTTTGTTATCAATCACTAAGACCTCACCTTGTTCTTTTGCTCACCACACTAGTTGATTCAATAAGATTTTGGTAAATGCATATATAGTATATACATAACTCTAAAACTTAAGAGAATTTCAAAGAAGAACCAGTGTGGAGGATTTTTAGTTATACCTACTTAAAACAGTAAAAGTTAATTTAAAGAAAAAATTTCGGGTAGATTAATAAAATAGAATAAAATTAGAAATATAATTGAGGCCATGAGTGCAATAATGGCGTAACCCATAAAATTCACTTTAGAGCTACGAGAGATTTAAGAAACAGGTTTTCTTTAAACATTTTTTGTATTTCCCCTTTGACAATTTTGATTAATCTAAAAACGTTGAAGAGTTTGAAAAAAAACATTCTTTGTAGGGCAAGCTTTTGTTTAAGGTTTTCTGGTAAAGACAAAAGAAAGGTTACGCCAAATTTATTAGCTATACTATTTTTTATTTCTCTCAGAGTTCACATTTTAACAACAAAAAATTGCATGTACATTTTAAGTTATTTTTAATGATTTATACTGCTCGTCTGATAAAACGTCAAATAGTTCGATCGGAACACTTGTTGAGGTTTTTGAATTATTGTAAAAAAAAGTGATGGATTGATTATATAAATTCTCTTTTTTACATTTACCTCTACGAGTAAAAAATTGAAGTGTAACCACTGAATTTTAAGCCATTCAATTTTGGAATTTGAAATGGACATTTTCCTGTTTGTGATATTTTCTTTGAGAGATTTTGTGGAAAAAAATCAGATAAAGTCCTTTTCACAATTTGAAATGGGTTTCTCTTTCTTGCCGAGGAAATGAAGCTGACCCAATCATCTGGGACGAAGATATCCTTATACAATTTTTTATTCTTCTCTATTAAACCAAAATCTTGGTTACATGGCAAATAGGAATCACAACTAACTAAAAATTTATGGTCGATTTCTTCAACCATAAAATCGTGATGGGATCTTGAAAATTGGCACAACAGTGAAGTACATTCTTAAAATAAAGCACAAGGCAGAATCAAATTTCTTGAGGCCCCCTTGATGCTGTAGACTCATCCCAAACATACATGTGAACTTTTTTACTGCCCATATTATTTATACCAAAGCAAATGGTCACAATCCATACCAAAGCGAACAGTTTCTAAGAGAAGTATGAAAGTTACGCCATTATTGCACTCAAACTATGATCAAATTATAAAATGCAATAACACCTTTTTGAGTGCTATCTAGTTTTGAGTGTTAATAGCTGCATAAAACTATTTTTGGATTAAAGCAGATATACTAAGAGACCAATTTTTATGAAAAACTCATTTTTGAAAAAAAGTGGGTTACACCACTATTGCACTGATAGCCTCAAAAGTTAACTAACTCAATTTTTATTACATGTTTGCTGACATTTTGTAAAAACATTGAGCAAATCCATTTCCATGGCTAAAGATCGTGGTTGAATCAGTTGAACTTGACCACTTTCTTTTTAGTTAGGTACTAAGCCACTATAAGGTTCAAGAGAAAGAAAATGTATTCCTACTAAATTATCGTGGCATATGGATGTCATCAACCCATATATTTTATGTACATAATAAATTCGAAATATTAGATACATTTCCCACGCATTCAACTTTTTCCATTTACAGAAACAGAGACACTTCCCTTTTATTCTGATATTGACGAAAATCTATTTCGAATTCAATCACCATCAATCAAAGCTATCTTATAGCCATTTCACCACCATCACCATCGAGAGGGCTGACGAACGTTTGATTCCATTCCATTTCCTTGATCGTAATCGGGACGAATATAAATTTGTTTATATACTGCTTCTGCTGTTACTAAAGTTTAACAGTTGACTTATTTTTTCTTTCACATTTGTCTATCTACTCAATAACTACCACCTTCTTTATAAACAGAAAAAGTCCTTGTTGCTTTTTTTTATTTATTTTTTTTATAAATCGACAGAATTCCCGAATTCCATTTCAATATTCTTCGGCAAATTATTTATTTCGTTTGATTTTGCCTGGAGCTGAGAAGGTTGGGGGTTGTTTGGTTGTTTGGTTGGATGGTTGTAATGGAAGCATGGTGATTGCATTCACTCGGTTTTGAGGTTGGATGTTTGTTTTTGAATTGGTTTCAATCATAGACATCCAAAGGAAGTTCTTTTTACATTTTCTATTTCCCTCGGAAGAGCGCAATAAGCTATGGAATTGATTTAACATTCACTTTGCTTATTCTTTGGTACAAGGTTTCTCGCCACAAAAATGTAACTTTTCGATTTCCCACCCACCAACATTTTTTTTTTAATTTTTGAAAAACATTTTCGCTTCGTATACATTCATTTTGATGAGAAAATATTTATCAGAGCTTTGTGCTCAACAACTTGTACAATCAAAATTCTTTCTTGGGGCAAGTGAGATTAATTTAAATTCAATTTGATTAGCATCGAAGTATCTTAAGCCAAGAGTGTGGTATATGTGGGATGTTTGAATGTTTTTCTTTTTATAAAAATAAAAGCAAAAATGTTTTCTTTGATAAACAAAATAAATGGTCGTGTTCAGAAATGTATGTAAATATCTAAGTAGCAGCTTCGAAAGTGGGAGGGGGGGGGGAATCCGTCCGGCCCGATATTTTGTAGGGGCCCGGGATTTACTATCGGCACAATTACACATCAGTTGTCAATTTTGTTTTTCCATATTTTGTTCAAATCAATGATTATTCCGTCCATATTTTTCGAAAAATTCTTTAAAAACTCAAATTAAAAAAAAAAAATCTTAAAAAATTCTACGAATAAAATTTTGTAAGTATCTCTCCTTAACAAATACAAAATTCACTGCCTATCTAATTAAAGTGCTTAAATCAATTCTAAAAAATAAATGGTTTTATATCGTCTATGGTTTTCGAAAAAATTAATAAATCAGTGTAGATTTCAATTTATTTTGTGGAAAAATTCCAACCAACCAATTTCAATATTAACGAATTAAAGAAACAGAAATGTTAAAAAAAATTAAATTAGTTTGTTCCGATTAAGAGATTTTGAGGAAGTCACTGAAAAGGTGCCAATAATGATGTGCAAGACTCGAGTAGGTATCTAGAAATAAATTTAAAAAAATCAAAATTTACTGAAATCCCAAGACTTCCTCTAGATTTCATTGAAATCTTCGTGAAACGTTGGTCCATTACCACCAATCTGAAATCTCAATTTTTCAGCTTAAATCTCAGTTTTCGTTTTGGTGGGAATACAGTGTGTCGACAAAGCATACAGTTTTAAAACTCGGCAAATAGAGTTTAGTTAAGGCAATCACAAACGAACACATTTTGTGAATCCTTCTTTTTTAGCCAAACGCATTCTAATCAATTTCGGAATCACAAGTATTAGCATTTCTTGTACATCCTTTTTGGATGATGATGATGATGACGCTTCAGAATGGTGATGTTTCCGACGAATTAATTTTTTTTTTTTGACACATGCATCGGAAGCATGTATAACAGAGTATCTACAGCATCATTTTACTTCAACCACTCGTTAAACATTTATGTCATAATGTATGTGTTCCCGTCATCTAAGTCCAGGACAAAAGTGCATAGTAAACTTGTTTTGTGACAGCCATCACACACGAAACACGACTTTCATTTCAATTTTCGCTCAACACGGACGCGGATATATTACGTACAACGTATACCTACCTAAACACCAGCACCATTCGTCCTTTTGCATTTTTGAACTCAATGCGTACAAACAATTGAGGGAACATCCATTTACTCTATCATCAGCAATCTATGTAGGAAAATTTTCGTTTTGGAATGGAATTGATAGAATTGGTCAAATCCAATCGGCCGACACGATGACCGCGGGTATGCAGCGGGCCATCGGTACATTTGATCAAAAATCCGAATTTCATGTACAGACTCATCAACTATAACAGAGGACGATTTTAGTGACTTCGAGAGATCCTTTTAGTGGATTGACATGGTAAATCAATTCAAAATTGCTGACATTTCCAGCGTCCATTCCAAGTGGGACATTCAGCGGTGTTGGCTTTCGAAGAGTTGATCCATTGTTTGGTTCATTTGTGAGAATCGTATTGATTTCGGTTGGGATATAGGTATTCAATGATATTATGAAATTTGCATGATGATGGAAGGTTCACTGATGCAAATGTATTTCAAAACTATTCACCAAGCAACGAGATAGTCGTTTAGTTTTTTTTCAAATTTAAAATAACTTCAATTTCAATTTAACTGAAGTCTATTGTTTTTCAATTTTAATTTAATTTCTGAAAATAATTAGAAATCCTTTCATTCATTTCCTTGATGTATCAAAGCAAAGCAAATTTCAGGGAATATATTGAGGTTTTTAGACAGTTTCGTTTTTCGTTCATCAGTAAAATAAAAACAAGAGAGTTTGACAAGGCTGATGCATTCTAAACCACAAGAAAACTTCGTCAAGTAAATTATATTGTTTAAGTATGTTCACCTAAAGGAAACTAAAGAAATAAGGAAGAAACTTTCTAGGAAAAAAGTACCTTGCCACATGTACTGGATTGACTTGGGCTACGTTGCACTGTAGTACCTCAGTTTGTCACAAAAATATGTTTCTCTATTATTATTTGTTTTGTAACCACATCCTTATCTTGCCGACTTGATGGAAAGAACAAATTGGTTGGCCACACGTTTACTAACGAATTTTACTTTTGAACTTGTATGTTGGGAATTGGGATTGAGAAATGTTATGTGACGAGTACCACATTTGTATTATTTGTATTGGTCATTTTAGGGTTATATTTTAAATGAAAGTCTTTTATAAAGGAAGATGGCTACTACAACTGGTGCAATCCTTTAAATACCTTGGGTCAATTGTAGCAGCTGATGACAATATAGAAGAAGAAATACGCGGGCGGCTGCTCAATTCCAAAAGAGCTTACTATAGTCTGTCAAAGCTCTTCAAATCCAGAAATCTCATTATAACTTCAAAACTGCTGCTCTACAGGACCATGTTCCTGTCAGTATCTACTCACGTATGGATCCGAGACTTGGGTGCTTAGCAAAAGACACTCCGACCTCTTAGCCGCGTTTGAGAGAAAAAGAGAATTGTTCGCCCCATATGTGAGGGGGGGGGGGGGTGTAGACCAGGACGCCCGAAGCCTTGGGGTGGATGGCGTCGGCTTGAGACTGGGATACGTGCAGAGACTTGTTGAAGGAAGCCTGGACCTTACCGCGGTTGTCGAGCCGATGATGATGGTTACTACAATATAATTTATAACAGTAAATATATTTTGTTGGCAATTTCCAGCAAAATTAGATAAATGTCTGTACTGCCCCAAAACAACAAGTAAAGGATCGAGAGGTACCTAACCGATATTGTTCTCGGTCTCGTTACCAACCCTACTTCCACTACTTCTAAAAACCTCATTACATTTGTTTAAACATTTTTTATCATTTGCAAATTGCAACTCTTGCAACAAAAACAAGGTAGTTCCATTTTGAAATTAGAAGAAAAATCCATTAATTTGTACAATTGCTTAAATCGAATAGTTTGGTTACTGCTTGCTCAAAACCACACGATTACACTCCTTACAGATAAACTAACCCTGATTTAATGCCTGCTGAAATTATTGCGAACGTTGAAGGAAATGGGCGATACCATCCGACTAAAGTTAATTCAATTTCAAACTTTGCTTAGCAATACAAAGTACCTACACACATACATGTGTCTGGATTTCCAATCCTTCTATTTCCAACAACTCTCAAGTATACACTTAAAGTACACGCCCCATGTGTGAAGTTAATCTTGATTGAAATTTGTGCAACGAATGGTTTGCTTCGAATTATAGTGAGAGAACAGTCTATTTGAAACTATAAATCTCTGCGGTGGTATATTGAATTTCAGATGGATACATTTCATTCCAACATGCAACTTCAAATACTGTGCAGGAAAACGCGATACATTTTTGATCCCCTCATGGCTGCCATAAGAAGGATTTTAACAAAGTGTATCTTGTTACAATCGCGCCCCGTTGACAAAATAAAAATAAATTAATAAAAAAAATTATACGAAATATAATCATGACTTTCTCCAGATGCATACGGGAGAATTATCGACAAGAATCTCGTTTTCCTAGATAATAATCTTGTTTAAAGCAATGTCTTAACTTCTTAATTAAAATCACAAATTCCATTTTTATTTTCTATGCAAATTTTTGTAATTTCTTTGATTTTATGGGCAATTTTTTATTGCAACAATAAAGCCTTCTGTATAAAAAGTCCTCCTTGAGCTTATTTAGGTGGCATGCAATCTCATACAACAGGTGGTGTGTGTTCTATTTTCATCGCATAGGGTAGGTGCATTAGTAGTTGGCTAGTCACTCGTATTCATCACTGTATGGAAAAATTTAATCACAGATAACTTTACTCAAACGTCGCAGCTCCTAAGCAGCTCCCGGGAAAAACTTCAAGATGTGTGTATGGCAGCTTCTAAGAAGAAATTGTCTAAAGGTTTTTTGAGAACTTGTCACTGTTTCTTCCTAGGAGATGCGACATTCGTGATTAACTTTTAGTTTTAATGTTTTTGCAGCACAAATTTTGATGCATATACATATGCTTCCAAGCTATGGTTTGTTGATATAAAGATTCGTCATTAATAATTTTCAATGGTGGTACTTTAGAATAAACGAAAAAAAAATACAAAAACAAGAATTTCATTACACAAAAGTAGGAAAGAGAATAAAATTCATTATTTGAATAGTTGCTTAAATAATCCTAAAAAATAATTCCAGCTCAAAAGTGATCATGTAAGAAGACAAATTTCTGAAAAAAAATTTTAGAAAAAATGTTTGCAAGTTTTTAATATTTAATATACCTAAGTACACTTAAATTTTTTTTTTAAAATATATATCCATTTAATTGATAAAGATTTCCGTATTATAACTACGCGCTTCTTATCAAACGCATCATGTTAAGAAAACGCGCTTTAGATGGCCGATTACTGACACACTTACCCTATTTCTCCTTCAATTAGGAACACACTTTATTATTTTTCTTTTGTTTATTTTAGTAAGAAAAAAATATGCCACGAATGCATGTTCTTGGAATTATGATTTTTATCGGACTTGCTGCTAAGTTGTTAGCATAACTTTAACTAGTTAAAAAAAAGTTGTTGTGTGTATGGTGTGTCTCCGTAGTTGTAAAGGTATTAATTTTCTACACATGTGTACTTTCACATGGGTACCTATACTTATAATAATAAAAAGTCAAAGAATTACGAGGAATGCCAATATTTTTTGATGGAACTTTACAAACTATGATTAGGTAGGTAATAGGTATATCTTTAGTTGACTTATTTACCATCTCTGTTTTTTTTTTTTACATAGATACAAACTTTTAATTAATATATAATTTTTAAAAATATTTATTGTTTTATTCAAGATAATTTTTAGATCCAAGCTAACTGATGTGTGATAAATGTATGTGACAGCACCTCATTCCAAGAATAATTTCACTAGAAATGCCACTGTAAATTGGAATTTTCGAAAATTTAAAGAACCTTTGACAAAAACTGAAGTTCCTGGAATAATAAAACCTTTCTAGATATCCTTCTCCAGTATTCACAAACAATATAAAATACAAGGCTGTCTAAACACCAAGCAACAGCAATAAACCAGACATTGGAAACAGCAAATGATATGATTGCGTTTTTCCAAGAATACTAATATAGAACGAAGAAATATGAGTATTCAAAATATTACAAAGGCAGTCTAATGATCCTTTACTCTCGTTTCTGAAATTTTTTTTTTTAAATTCAAGAACGCAGAAAAATATAAGAGCGCACTTTGAAAACGAATGCAAAATAATGATGTATATTGACAAAGAATATGGGTATAACAATCCTTTCATACGATGAGCGATGCTTTTTGAATTTGAAAATAACCAAAAAAAAATAGATTTCCATTCGATTTGATTTCTCGTATACCGTTTTCTGAGTCCTTTCATGTTCTTTTTTTTGGCGGATATGGAAAAAGAAGCTTTGTTATCTACTGAATGTGAAAAATCAGTTGGGTACGATTCAAAAATGTTGGGTTAATATCTTCTATTGTAGATGGATTTTTAGCATGACATCAGTGATATAGAATTTGTATGTACTCGTTTATGTGCTGAAAAATCTTCAAAAGTATCCTTGGAGGCAGGATTGTACCAATTAACTTCTAGTTTGAAGGCTTTAATGGGAACACGTGACATGCATGCTGCCTATGGTGTTCTGTTCAAATTCTATGCACGAGGTTTTTTTTTTATAAAGGATGCTGAAATACAACGTAGGTGGTTGTAGGAGTTTTTTTCTTGTTCAAAAGTTCAAGCCATTTTGTAAATCATTTATGCAAACAGGAAAAAAAAAATCCTCCGAGCTCATAAAAAGAACATAATTGTTAATCAGATATAAATTGTTCATTGGAGTCGGTCTGACTTCATATGAATAAGGACAATTTCTTTCGTCCAGTTAAAAAGTATTTCAATTTTGTTTGTAAAATGTAGGTTTGTAAAATCAAAATATATATATTTTTTTTACTGGAGGTGAAGTCTTCACCAACCAAAAATATTTAAAACAACAATAGTTTCAAATCTCTAAGCTCAAATTGTATGTTATTGTAGGTACTCAACGTAGAATTTCTTTTGATTCGCTTAAAATAACTCCGGAGAAAGTTTTGGTTCTAAAATAAAAATACATACATAATATCAAATAGGAATTTATAAAAAAAAAAAAATTTTAAAGATCCTTTATGAAATATAATTTATTTTACAATTTTATATTTTACTTTTTCTGAATGTAAAGTTTTATATGAAGGTCAAGTTTCTACTAGAAAAAAAGTTGTATACAATTAAGGCTTTCAAAAAACATATACAATGGTGTTCCAGTATAACAAACGATCCAGAGCTATAATTCGTTATATCGAAGGTTTTAAATTTTAGTTAAATGGAATGTACAGTTGTATTTTTCATTATTTTATTTCATACTTCATAAAAAAATAAATACAAACTTCACTAAATGGAATAAAAAAAAATATTTAACTTCAACTACATTATATAAAGAAACATTTAAGGAATAGACTTATTAGTTTTGTTCAAATTATCTACATACAGTTATTTGTATACTCATATTTAAGGAAAAAATCGTATGCATTTGTTTTTTTGGGCGTTGAATGTTAAAGACATGAAACTGAGAAACCATGTAAAATATTCCAGACGCCTAAAAACGTAAAACAACCAAAAATGCGACCAAAAATCCGTTACAGTTTCGTGCATCAATATTTTGCGAACAGGGCAAGGAGCAACTATTTACATGCGCTAACACGAGTACTTAGGACATAACTAAGCAAGCCAAAAAAAACATTTGTGTAATGGGAAATTGTATATGTATCTTCACATATTATCATGAACATACATACTTGTTAGTAGATATTTTTTTTTTCATTTTCTGAAATTCGTCATTTGTTCGTAACATAAAATACCTAATGGACTTGAAAAAAGTGTTAGTAATAGCGGTATTCGTTATACTGGACCACCACTGTAGTTATATTTTATTTATTTATAAGAAAATTGATCGCAAATTGATGTGACAACATATAATATTTATCTCAAATGATTTTGATCACATTTTTTGTTGTGGGTTTTTGTAAGAAACTGAAATTATTTGATTGAACCGAATTTTCAATTTGCTCATAAACGGTTTGAAGGATTACGATGGAAATTTGTGAAAAAGAGGTTCAGTGTAATTTTAATAATATTGTCTTAATTTTCAAAAAGTATAATATTTGTTTAATATTTTGATTTTTAGTATTTATTTTGTTATTTTTGGGTGTATATTACAAAAATATTCAATTCTAATTTATTTTAAAAATTTTTGAACGAATCGCTCTAACGATATTTAATTTTTTTCTAGATCAGATGAAATCCTCACCTTCAAATATATTTTTATATAATGCATAAAAAGCGTGATATCTGATGTTTCAAAAATATTCGATTAATGGTTGGAAAGTTGAAATTTTTTGCCAAGAGCATTAATTTTAATTTAATCGATTATGATTCGTTATAACTTATAACTGTTGTAATTAAATTGACTGCTTCGAAAAGCATACCTAAGCAAACATCTGGTGTAAAAGTTGATTTTTCTTTAACTACATAAATTGAGTTTATTGCTTTTTCCTCTTAATGTTTTTTGTTTGAATCTAAGCAAAAGAAAAGAAATTGAAAATAAGACATTTCGTTGGTATGCTACATACTTTCTTATTGTTTATAAAGTAATTATCAATATTTCAATCAACTTTACTGTTCGGCTCGGAATTTTTACTAACAAAGTTCTTAATTGAAATTATTTCAATTGCTTTACATAAATTGTTTACGACCCTCCATTAGCTTATTCTATAAGCATGAATTTCGAGGATTTTTTTTTTCCATAAAAAAGTAAAATTTAGCAAGTAGCTACACTTATTTAAATTTTTGGTCTTGGGTACTCTTACAATACCTACTCTAAGAGAGTAATGAAGCATTTATTCAAATAAAACAGATGGACAAATCAATTTCTGAGAATATTGACTAAAATAATAACAACAATTTTACATACAACAAACAAAAGTAAAAACAAATTTAAAGCCACGTAGACTTTTCAAAATTTTAAAGTAAATTGAAACTTTTTGTTTATAGTTAGAAACACTTTGCTAAAGACTCAAAAATCATAATTTTGAATTCAAAGTTAAAGTAAATTCATATAAAGCCATTTGATGTAAATAAACTTTCTTGTTGGCTTATGTTAACACAAATATATTATATTAAGTACGTATTAACATCTGTATAGGTGTAAAAAAATTCTAGACACAAATAAATAATATACTATAAGTATTTATAAAATCTTGTTTCATTCAAGTAAATTTTAAAGTTTATTTCCTAATTTATAATCAAATTTAATGTTTCTTCGTGAATGATTTAAAATGCATTTACATATTCAAATAGGTTTCCTTAGTTTACCTATTTTTAAATTCATAAATGCAATAAGAGAATGGTGATGATTTGATAATCTTACCTAAGTAATTTTATTTGGGAGTAGGTGCTTAAATATCTAATGATATAATATTATGTATACTATAACACTATATGGAATATAATATGACATAAGATGATTTAATTTGTTTAAGGAGTCAGTAGATATTGAACTTAAAAACTTTAATTCAGGAATGTCATGATAGATACATATTATTGTTTGGAAAGTAACTTTGGAAGTATTGCAATTGATTTCGACCTTTTTTTCATTCAAAAGAACTCTGAATTATGAAACTATATTCAACATTTCACATTATTTTAGGCACCAAAACTGTCCATACAACTTAAACGTTCGATTTTGTGTCTCCTAGAAATCAGGAGAAGGAAAAATTATTTAAAAACTACTTTAATTTTAGGCATTTTTAAAAATAAAAATTTTAAATCTGTAGAATTCAACAAGATCAATAATACTATTTGAGATTAATTTATATCAGTATTAACTAAATATAAAATAATTATAAAAACTGTACTGAGTAGTTAAAGTATATTGAAAATATTTTGATTTATGTACCGAAAGAAGATCACCTTCAATACTGATTATTATATGTAATTGGTTAAACATAAAAATTGCATTGAGTAAAGACAACATATGCATTCAATAAATAAATAATAAATTAAATAATAATTTCTGCAAAATACACATAAATATGAATGTAATGACAACAAAATTTGTCAAAAACTTGCTTATTTTCTTATTAGGAAAAGGATTTCATCTCATAAATTGTGTGCGATTATTATCTATAAGCAACTTGCACTGAGTCTATACTGACTTTTATTGAATGCAGTCAATACATAATCTATTTAAGTCCAAAAAGTCATCTAAATTAAATTATGTGCATTATTTTTGATAACATGTATTAAATGCATGTGCTTTGTTCTCAACATCCTGAGATAGATCATAGGCGTTATATGATACATAATTTAATAATGACTACATTATGTATTGAATAAATCACTAAATGAATGCAGTCGGTATATTTCAGTGGACGAAAGTAATGTGCGCAGGAGTATATGCTATGATTTAATTATTTAATTTAATATTTCTGTACTGAGTGCATATTATTTTCCCTTAGTGTTGCATAAAATCGTATCAACTTTTTCAGGTTTCTTAATTTAACTGAACTTAAAGTTCAGTTTTACAGTAAAAAGTAAATTGTATCTGTATATAAAAATTAAGCCAAGTTAAAACTAGAAGTCATTAATCATCCTCATCTACTGGCTTTGTCTTTTGTTATCTAATTTTAATTCAATTGATCTACCTACTTGTATTTTCTTTCTTTGTTCCAATAAACTAATTAGCTAAAACAGTATGAATTGTATTACTATCAAAAATTTATTACAACCCGCATTTGAGTTATTCAATTCAATTGTGGTTAGAAAAAACAAATACTTACGTAGTAACAAATTTTTAAAACCAACATTATTTACGGGTCAGTATATACTATATATATGACTTTTGTTTGTTTGCAATTATCATATATTATGTTCTTTCGTAGTTTGTATTTTGAACACGAGAATCTGGATTTTTATTAAATTGACGGATAATTGAAATTAAATTTTTAAAATGTGTCATGAAACAGGATACAATAGTTTATTGAGTTGAATCGACCACAGGATATAACGCTAGTTCCTACTCGTCCATCAACAGCATAAATGACAGTCATTTGTATGAACTCTTTGTCTACAATAAAGGTGGTTGGTTTGAACATTGAATTTGTTAGCTCTTTTGGCAATGATTGTTTTTATATTGCCGCCAGAAATAAATTGCTCATAAAATATTTAAAAATATCTGGACATTATATATCATTGGAGGACTTTTATTGCAGGAATCATTAGAATAAAAGGAGAGGTATTAAACGATTTACAATATTCTGGGCAATACCCAAGTTTTTGCTCTGATAACATATTAACGTTCTTCTCCACAAAACCATGAGATGATTGGTAAACTCTAAAATATTTGTTTAAGTCCTTACAGCAAAAAAAAAAATGGACTAGAAGACAAGCAGCAACTAATTAGCAACAGCCATGATTAATATTTTTGCATTATTAGATTTTTAAATTTGTATTGTGGGAGTGCTATGTTAATGAAGTTAGATTCAATGGGACGAGTTCCACAAGTTTACAAGACTATTTGGACAAGAAGGAGTGGGAGTTAAAAAATAAACTTTACCTTTTTGAAAAGGTCTCAACTGTACCTTTTATTTGAAATGTGTTTTATCCTCGTAAAAATGTTTTTAGGTGAAATCGGTTTTTGTTATGGTGCAAGCGAATTTGTGGCTCAGCTAATTTTGTGTCAACTAATTAGCAACAAATTATTGCATCATTGGATTTTGGAATTTTTGTTGTGGTGGCGCTGTCTTGACGGACCTTAAATTATCGACCAGTTTTTAGCAACTTTTGCAAAGAACATGTTAAATTACTAAAGAAATTTAAACGAGTATTTTTTTACAATATCAGTTTTTTAAAAACCTCTTTTAGGATTTTTTTAAAATAAATTTTATCAATATGTCAGATAGCATTTCAATTTAATTTTCTCAAAATTTATTTTTCCATTGCCGTTAATTTTATTTTACCTAAAAGACTCCAAATAAAAATAAAAATGGATTTTTTGTCATTTTCATGCCATTAAAGCTGTAGTTCTGTTTTAAAAATTCGTTCTACAGAAATCGGTAGACGACTTTTGCTATACAAAAATAAAACTTTTTAAATTCAAACTTTTCCATTTTCCAAAAATAAGGAAATATTACCGGGGCAACATTAAAGCCTTTGAAATTTAATTTATATCATTTTGTAATCCTTTAGATTTTACATTTGCATTTTAAATACACCTACTTCGTCTTTTTGTGGGAGCCATTTTAATGCCTGAACAATCATTATTCATGTAGAAATTGCACACATTAAGCTTTTCTATAAATTTTCAAAACGATTAAGTTCGTACCTATATTTGTGTCATTCCATAGTAAATCACATTTACTTATGTATGTTTACCTGCCTAACATCCTGGACTTAGAAAATTCAATATTAAATATTGCTCAATTGCTCATATACTTTATAGCTTGGATCCGTAGGTATTACCTTAACATTTATATTATTATGCCCGTAGGTAAGTTTGATTTGTTTTCCAAGGCAATTGTATGTAAACAGTCAAGTACGTATTTAAATGTAAGAATTTTCTTATTATTAGGCATCTTTTAAAGACAATAGTTAACACCAAAGTGTGTCTTTTGTAGTATACCCTGTACAAATAGGCTTAGGGCATTTAATTTATCATTGATATTATTCATTAGAAATTATCATCTGATTTTAATATTATCTAAAACCTTAAAATTTAACATTTGGTTTCCTAGGAGAAGATAGTTATCAGAAAAGTCAATAATCTTCTGAATTACTATTGAGTAAAACATTAAATTAAAATTTCAAACTATTGTTGTTTTCTGACACAGGTTTATGGTGTTCCATCTAAAGACTGCCCCAAAAAATACATCAGTGAAATAGCAAAAAAGACTCGAACGACACCCAAATGAATATGATATAAGGACCCAGGGACCGCTTTTGATTCTGTTTCAATTTTGATAACACCGAAGTATTAAAAATTGAACATTTTCGTGGCTGACGCATGCGTTGCACGAATTTAAAAGCTTTCTGCCCTCTTCGTGAATATAAGATCAGCGTTCGATACCTGTAAGATTTGGTTAATTAAAGCAATATATCTGTCGAGATACGAAAACGTCAGTTTTGAATGGCGCTGTTAAATCTGAGTGGTTTGAAACCAAAACAAGGATTAACCAAGGCTGAACACTTAGCCCCAATCTATTTGTGAATTTTATAGATGAATTGATCTATTGTCTACCTGATGGAATAGAATTTGGGTTACCTCAAATTAAAGCCATTCTTTTTGCAGATGATGCAGTGATGATGGCAAACTCACCTAAAACTTTGAAGTTGATGTTTAACCAACTCTAAGAATTCTGTAAGCTGTGGAATCTGGTGATTAATCCAGACAACTCTATGGCAATTCGAAAAGAAAGAGGCTGAACTAGTACAAAAAATTTGTTTCTTCAAATAATATGCAAGCAGATCGTTTATTGCATATTGGTATTTTTTTAATAGTAGTTCTCATAATTTGTCCAAACCGTTAAATGGAAAAATTCGATTGCGGTAGTCTTTGCTAACTTGTAGTTAATCATCATTTCATCAGTTCTGGCCTCTTTCAAGAAGTCTCCTCACCTATTCCGGTCTCGAGCCGACGCTATATAGTTGCGCACCTCAAGGCTTCAGGCGTCCTGGTCTATGTAAGCATGGTCTACCACGCTGCCGTCTACCATAGAATGTACCACAAATGACTTTCCGAGCCGGTTCCTTGTTGTTAAAAACATAACTAATTAGATCTTTTAAGTGTTATGTTAAATATTTGGCACCAAATTTTATTATTACAATAACTAAGGACTTTAGGTAAGTATTCAACAAAATATACTCAGAATAAATAAAACATTGTTTTTTTGGGAACCCCCAAACCAATATATTAACGAAAATCATAAATCAGGAAACAATCCTGAAAATTTAGCCTTGCAAGCAATTTTTTAGTTTAAGCTATTTTTAATTCTTAAATTAACGTCAACGATATAACACATTAAAAAATTTTAACATATCCATCCAAATATCGACAGCCAAGTTTTACTTACATAATCAGACAATTTACAAAACTTTTAATTGCACTTGAAATTTCCATTAGAAGTGACAACAAAACTTTTATAATGCGATGTCTTAGTAGGAACAAAGTGTGTGCCATGAACGTTTTCGGAAGGTAAAAGGTAGGTACGTCGTAAAGGAAAAAAAACTTACATATTATACTACACTCCCTCATGTTGAAAAAATTATTTTAAATATGAAAAGTTTTTAAGGTGCAAATGTGCCATAAAATGAAAATAATATTCTGCTACCTACACTTGGGTTTTATTTGAATATGTGAAGAATAAGGACAGATACTTTTTTGTATTACTGAGTTTAAAAATATAACTTCTAATAAAATCGATAAATATTTGATTTCATTATTAAACTTGATGAATGAGTATAAAATTAGAAATCTTTGCAACGCATAAGAAATGTCCAAACATAAAAACTAATATACCGTTTTTGAAATATCGAATTTCTGATATTTTGTGTTACTGAAAATTTTGATATGCAATGCCTGGAAATTAAATTTTTGAATCTTCTGCATAAACAAAATTAATCGAAATTCTGCATAAGAAAACGTTATTTAAGGTAAGATTATACATATGCTCAATTTTAAAAATCCAAAACTTGCCGTAGTTCATACCTACATATACACGACGCATTTTAGCATATCGCGTGTTACTTTATATATTGTTTAATTTTGTGCGCTTCTTCAAAAGTTAACAGAAGGTTTAGTTATTGGGACATACAGTGTGAAATTAAGTAAGGTGTATTTAAAAATTTAAGAAATAATAACATACCTACAATAGGTGACCCCATATTCCAGTAAATCTGCCTCCAATATTATTTGTATTCGAAATCATATCAAAGTCAACATCAGGAACTTACCTACAATTGTATTAATGGTTTGTTGTTCCAGGCAAAACATGGCAAAGAAAATTACCGTTTTATCCGATATCCATGTCCTTATGATGGGCTTACTGGTGAGAAAATAACTAAAGTGTATCGACTGTGCCTTTTATACAATATTCGAAAACAAGCGCATAAAATATTTAAATCACGTTTAAGACGATACATTTATGAACTGTCACGTCTCTGGTAAATCCTTTTTCCTGTGCTAAGGACCTTTACTGTTGTAGTGAGGGCAGGGATGATGGGTGGGGAAGAAGCTTTATTCTGCGAATCGGGTGGTGGTAACGTTTAAGGCAGAAATTGTAGCTTGTGTGAAAGACATTTTTTCATTCACGTTCACTCTCGGCCTTCTTGCACGTGGATATTGGTGGTATTTTTATTTTTATTTTTATTTTTATTTACTCAAAGCTTTCATCGATATCATAAGCGCTGTATATACAGTATACTGTAACTTCATACCTAAAAGCGAGAAACACCATCAAGAGCAAACAATATCGTCACACATTATCGCTTCATAAATAACCACTGTGCTAGTATTTATTTTGTGTTTTTTGTAGACTTGGAAAAGCAGATCAATTATTTTTATAAGATTTCTCTAGGTAGGGGAAGGTGTACTTTTTTCCTCATGAATTTACTTGTTTGAAATGTTCTATGCAATAATATTTTCCTAAAAACTTAATTTAGGCTTTGCAGCCTCACTGCACGCACCTACCTATATAACAAATACAAATGTTTTGCATTCATTAATTTTTATCGCTGTAAAAAAAAGAACAAGACAGCTGCATTTTAGATTTTAACTCCTAACGTCTAACTCCTAAAACATTAAATTTAAAAATATTATTTAATAGATTCCAAAACCTCTTACCATGACCAACATTAAAGTGGGCACACACACCTAAGTAGTTCTTATTGAAAATTTTTATAAATATCAGTAGGTGGCGTTGGAATCAAGCAATTAACAATTTCTACATTTATAAAGAAAAACGAATGATATTCATTATTATAGGCCGATCTAGAGGCGATAGGGATTGCTATGGTAGAGTTTTTACCAAATTATTTAAGAATTAAAAATATGTGTTGATTCTTTGCCAAAAAAGAAATATAGTCTGGGGTTTAATTGAATATTAATAATTAATTCCCGGCTCGAGACCGGGATAGTGGAGAGACTTGTTGAAAGAGGCCAGGACCGGACCCCAGTTGTCCAGCCGATGATGATGATGAATATCTAATTTTATATTTTAAAAACACATATTTGAAAGAAAAGAATGCTTTGGAAAAGGATATTGAAAATATTCTACCATCTCAAATAGTAGATTACAAGATTACAAATGTTTTCATGAACAGATGGGGAAGTACCAAAGCTGATCCGGAGTGATTTTGCCGGAGTGATCCTTAGCCCAAAGACCAAAGACATTAATTTCTTTCTCCATCCTTGTTGTCATTTGATGAGAAAGTAAAAATACGTCATCTGCGTAGGCCCAGAATTTCATCAGTTCTATACGTGAAAGCTGCGTACAGCGTGTACATCATTAATCCCTAGCAGAAAAAGTATTGGTGATGGTATACAGCCTTTCCGGACCCCACTTTAGGTTTCAAACTCCTCTGACAATCTTCCTCTATGCGAAAGATGTATCATCAACAATAAAAATAAAATAAACAAAAACGAAAGTTTCAATTCTGGACATACCTACACTACATATACCTACATACATATGTATGTAGGTTCCTACCTCCATCATAACTTTTAAATATCTGAATAGAACGAAAGCCAAAACCAAACAGTTCCATCGTTATGTCCGATTTTTGTAAATTTTTTTTGCTAAAGGTGTATCCATTTTGTTCCTCCAACTGCGATTAAGGCCTCATAGCTCATAAATGTTTGTATATAGGTACCGCATTCAATAACAAAAACTTTTGAACATATTCAGAAAAAAAACCCTTGTTGCGGACCAATTTTTTTTTTGCTCAGCACAGAAACCATTTTCTATTGGGTAAAAGTTCACGGGTAATAAATTTGATGAATCACCGAAAATTCAAGCCCTAGAGCACACGATTCTATCCTTTTCATATAAATAAAGGAATATCTGTGGATGGACACAAAATCTATTCATTCACATGACCCATCTTTATTCACATTATTATACTGTTATAGGTAGAGAGAGAGCTGTTGAATCATATTCACTCATCCGAAGAGCTTCATCGAGAGCAAACAGGTCTTCAATAAATAACTTATGTGCCAACTTTTAATTAACGTACATTACATTAATGAAACACTTCTTCATAGTTCTCCAGTTCTCCTGGAGAATCTTCTGGAAAGGTTTGTTGATGGAAGGCGGGGGATGCGGGTGATGGTGTTTGGATATACACAAGCATCTTATATACAATGAAAATTAATGGAATGAAATTATCATACTTTGAGAATTTCATCCCACCACCACCATCAGTGAACCATCATAACATGATAATGGAGTGCTTTTCTTCTAATTAACCAATTAAGAGAAATTTCCATAATTGCAAGAGAAAAATAAAGTTTACCATTTTTGCTTGCGGAGCGGAGGCTGGAGGCGGGTTGATGGTTTGGTTGGTTGCCGAGTGCTTTTCAAGGCTTTTTTGTCTTTTTTTTTTTGGAGTTTTGGAGGGGGGAGGGGTGAAAAATTTGTTTTTTGAATATCTTGCAATATCTCAATTCTTGCAGCTGGGGTTGTGCTGGCAGCATTATCTATGTTCTTTTGATATTAATATCTACATTATATTTATCATTGGAAAACTAAACCGGTTCCTTTGCGAGCCTGCTATTGCACGAGGTGTTAGTTTTTGGATAAGGGTGAATGAAAATGATTTAATTTTGAATTAAAGTGCTATAGGGTGAGTGAGAGATAAAATGTTTCCAGATGTAAGAGAATAGCTAATAGAAAATAAGTTCAAGAAAAGTGCTGACTCATTTGTCAGAAACATACTTCAATTTCTGAAGCTTGTTTTCACAGAAGAGAAAGCGCGGTCGTCCCATGAAATTATCTTCTTGACGAAAGCATAACTAAGTTAGAGCGGGTGAAACTGTACCGATGTGTTTTGTACACCGGTTCTAAGATGGCATTTTGCATTGAATGGTTGAAATGAACACATAGTGTCAAATACTTGACAATTTCACCAATTCGCAAAAAAAATGTTTTTTTTTCTCCTAGTAATTATTACTAAATTTTATGAGCTACTGGCGATTATGGGTAGATCCACAAGGAGTCTACTTTAGACTCAATGATATTATTTTCTCTTTATCAGCCTAAGTGCAATATCACCCGACTCGACTAACATTTCTTTAAATCAAATAAGACTTCTTAATCGTTCTCAGTGTTGGATCTGGCCAGTGCTGTCATTCGTAATACTGTTTTTTTTTTTACTAAACAGATCTGCCAAATTCTTTATGAATAGTAGCTGTTTCTAACCTAGTTGTTAACTTGAGGCTCCAGGCCAGATGGACTCGGGTCTAAGCTCTGACTATGGATAATGAATATGCCCAATTGATTCCTTTTCTACCTATAACCTAAAAACTACTACATTGTTGAAGTTGAATATTTTTATTCCTAATCAAATTATAACAAAATAGTTTTTGAAATATCGCTTTCAAAGTACATACATAGATGACAAATTAAATAAATAATTTCTAAATATATACTTATCAGAAACCTTAGGTGTCATCATAGTTCTGCTTCAAAGCGAAAAAATCTGAAGTTTTCAATCTATGGCCTTAAATATGTACCTATTGACCGCCAACTAGATAATCATAATCTCAATAACATTGTTTTTTTTTTAAATTTATTGTTCAAAAATAAAACAGTTAAAACTAATTTTTAATAATTTCAGTCAATTGGTAACACTGATATCTGATTCAAAGTATTTTTTTTAATTTTTTACATCCAGAATAATTTTTTATTGTTAGATAAGAGTGCGCATATTTTTTAATTTTTTTTTTTTGTTCTTGGGAGCTTTAATTACTTTTGTTCCATGAATATTAAATCCATTATAAAAATGGAATGTGAATATGTTTAATTATCATTTTTATTGTTCCTGGTCTGCGGACACTTTTGCTAGTTTTGCTATAAAAAAAGATATTTTTTGGTGGCACTATAGAGAGGCCATGGACTCATTTATGTTACAAGCTTAATGAGAGTTTATTAGACCATGCATTTCTGCATTTACGAATTTATTTGTTTTTTTTTTTCTCTCCTTTATATGATTTGTGTAGGCATCTGTGTTTTTAAAGTGCATTTGGATATTGAATGGGTTTTCACCTGAATACAATAATGAATAAAGGTTTCTAGACTGAAGACTTGCCTCTACGTATTTTTGAAATATTAAGTCGAGACACATTACATTCGTGTTGCAATAAAACCATACATTTTTTATCCAGATTGAATTTCTTGCTTTTGCAATGAAAAATAATTTTTGCAATGTTCCACCTGAATTACAATAATTAGATTAATAAAATGAAATTGTATCTGGGAATCACGTATTGTATTGCCTACGTGTGTATGCGAACAGAAATTGTTATTAGAATTAAATTGCTGATTGTGTCAAAAATTTATTTTATGAATTGAAAAGGATAGAACTGAAGAGGTGGGAAAGGACGCTAAAAAATATTAATTCCAATTAAGAAGGTACACTGGTACCAAAAAATATTTGGACATTATTTTTTTAGATTTTTATAAATATTATATGTAACTGTTATTGTAATAAAAATGGTGTATAAGAATATGATTTAAAATAGCTTTCCATAAAAGTGAACCAACCATATGGTTATGATTCCAACTGCTGATAATAAGTGTGTAGTTAAAAATGTGTACTAAGATATTTCCTAGCTCCAAAATTGTCCTTGATGTATAAAATATTGCTAAGGACTACTTTATCGCCTTATCCTTTTATAAATAGATAATAAGTGGGTGGCATCAAACTTGTAACAGAAGAAACTTTTTTTTTTAACTGACCTACAATATTTATTTAAATATAGCTCCGGGCAATAAGTTACAACGAAGGAATTTTGTTGAAATTAATAAAAATTGATGAAAATAATACAATATAGGTAATCTCTGGAATTTGTAGGCAGCAGCATGAATAAACTTTCATAAATAAATTTGCGAAGTTTCTCCTTCTTTTGCCTCAACATTTTCAATCGTTATTGAAAAAGTTATACTTTTTTTTTAAATAAAAAGGTTAATAAAATAGGTTAAGGCAAAAATTCAAACAAAATTCACATTGAGGCAAGATTATTTATGTATCTAATGCAATAGTCCTTCTACTGGAATATAGAATAAAGATATAAATAACTTCAATAAATATTTGTATTTTGTGTGTTCAATTGAGAATAACTGCCAAATTATTAAACGTGCAAAATGTCATAAATAATACAAAATTGCTCCTGAGTGGCATTTACTAACAGCTAAAAAGTTAACCCACCGAAGAAGGTAGTTTAGCGAAGGAATAAGCGAAAGAATAAGCAATAAATAACGCGTCGTTCTTTTTTTTATTTTCTCAAAAAATGTAATAAACAAGTGAAGTTTGTTAACAATTTCATACCTGATATAAGTATGTAGGTTTCAGTCTTAACCTTTTGTTCTGCATAGTTTCCAAATTTAAATCCCTCGAATCATAGATAATGTGAAAGCGTTGGATTAACTTGAATTAACACTAAGATTTTATTATTTTATTGAATAATATTTATATTTTTGTTGAAAATACTTTATTTTTATTGAAAATAATTTATTTTTTGCTGCCAAACGTTATTTACATATTAATTAGGTAATTGAAAGATAATATGATATACTGTCGATTCCCAAAAAAGGCAAATTCTAGAATTAACCGGTAAGACTTAGAGTTTTTTTTATCACAATTGGTAGATTTGTAAAATATTTTCTTTTCATAATTATTTCGCAGTTTTAAAGCCATGCAAGTTAAAAAAATAGATATTTTTATGTCAAAAAGTTTGCTGTAAATCGGAAAGTGGTGTGTACATTAGCGCCCGCCTTTTGACTAAACAGACCCTAAAACGGAGTTGCGTGAGCCAAACAGTGTCACCAGAAAGGGTATTTTCATATCCGTAAAAACGCTAAAAGGATAAGCGATTTTTAAAAAAATACAATAATTGATTTGTAAAAATATTATCAAAATGCATTAAAAAAATGTAAATTTTAAATATTTTGTATTTTGAATGAAACCTTATGTAGGTTGAAATTTAAAAATTTATAACCATAACTATTTTGCATCACAGTACACATGCTAAAGGTAATAACTTCCGAAACGTAGCTTTTTCAAAATCATGTATCAGATATCAAGTTTTTGAGATTTTTATATCAGAATTTACAAAAACCAAATTCTAGACTATTGATGTCAGATTGATCAAAATGGCAAAATTGACAACTAAAACATACAGACTTTGTTTTTGTAAATTTTGAAATTTAGGTCTCGCAAACTTCATTTCTGAAGCGTGATTTTAAAAACGTTTTCGAAGATATTATCTTTGATATGTGTACTGTGATTTTCTTTTGACCCAAGGAGAATCAGGATTTATTTATAATTTCAATATTTAAACATGCTCTAAACAATATAATGAAATATCATTATCTTTGTTTTTATTCCCAACCACTTTCTTAATCGCCTTAAGTAGAAGTTAAAAAATTATATAATTATATAAAAAGCAGCTACTGTAGATTTTGCAGCTATATCTACAAAAGAATTTAAAACCCTTTCCACCAAAAACACACAAACACCCTTAAAACTCAGTTTAACTCATACCCGTGTCGGCAAAAATTAGTAATGCCTGTTCCTCGTTGATGCTGTTAACGGAAACTCTTTCGGGTACGTTAGGTTCCTGCACCCACCAAGTGAGTCTCTTTATCACCTCTCTCCAAAGCGTGTGAAAAAAGTGAGAAATTTTCACCTGAGTGGTTTAGCGAACTTTCTGCTTTCAAATATAATTCACATACGTAAAAGTTCTAGTTATGGTATTAAACTCTGTGTGAAAATGTTATTTCCACTTTAAACACAATGGCATTATGTTAATATGGTATTTATTCCGAATGAATTATGGCAAAAAAAAAGAGTAGGTATAAGCTAAGGGTCTTGTGAAAATGTCTGAACACCTACAAATTATGTTAATTTTTACAAATAAGAAAGAAACACTTAAAAAATTGTGTAACAAGTTTTAAGTAGAAATTTCCTTCAGTAAACATAAAGGCAAAGCCAATATGTTTAGTTTTGATAGTGAAAATCTTTTGGGTAGGTAGGTTTGAAAGCAAAAAATTATAAAATTTTTCTGAAGTAGCTATTATATTTATCTTTTGTACATTTTCGTAGGCATATCGAATTGCAAGAACGAACTTTTGTCTAGTCTTTCACGCATACAGGATATAGGCAAAGACAATTCAATATAAGTTCTGAAAAGGAACTTTACTATCCCTAAATATGTGGACAAGAGTATTAATTCGATGCAAATTTGGATTCATAAGAAGTGTCCTTTTTTGTGCTTTTTTTTCTGATGCTCAATAGAAAAAATTTGAATACGACATGAACGAAGCCCTAATTTCCGGACGATTCTAGGAACCGGACACAATGACATTTATTTTTGATAAAAATAAGAAATTTTCACATTAATATAATAATAATATATTTAAATACATGCAAAGTTTCAAGCAAATTAAATTGATACTTCCGAGTTATGCTAAGGCCTGAGAGAACTGTTGACTTGTTGAATTTAGTCCAAAGTAAATTCACAGACTATTTTTGTAAGTTAACTTATTAACGTTGTTTTATTTTGACAGCAAGTGATTTATTTTCAGTAAAATTTACAAAACATTTTTATTTTAATAAAACTCAATATTTGGCCAAATTATTAGGTACTAAATATAAAAGACAAAATTATATTAGTATTTTAAGACTCTTATTTGATGGCTATGCGTATGATTCTTGTTTTTAAGAAATAGAATTGTATTTTGTTTTTATTATTCAGACAAATTTTTTTAAATGAGAAAATGTCTGTCCGGTTACTAAAAAAAATGGATTCAGATTTCGGAGGAAACCATTTTGTATAATATTCACGATAAAAACCTTTTTATTTGAAGAAAAGAAGAAGAGTTTTAAGAAAAGATTGCCTTTCGTAATTAAGACTTTTGAACAACTTATAGAAGATACCAATATGACCCTTGAATTAGCCAACATGCTTGTTCTATAATTAGGTCAAACAGTTTCAGTGTATGAACATAAAAATAAAAGGTCATGTCACTAAAAAAATTCAGGATTTGGAGACCATTGATCTTTATTCCTTTTCGTATACTCGACACTTCTAAATAAGAGACTTAAATCATAGTGTAATTAAGGTCACTTCGTCCAGGGGTAAAGTCTTATATTCTGAAGGCTTTTTGTGCATCGCTGCGGAGGATATAGGTGGAAAAATGCTATTTTTTATCGGTTTTCAGTTTTCAATTTAAAATTTGACCTTTGGCAACAAAATCTAAAAACCAAAAGGAACAATCAACAAAAACAATTTTAAACATCACAAAGTTTGATAAACTGTCAAAAAATTAACCTGAATAACATTAACATAATTTCACTTTCCGCAAACCAACAAAATTAAACTTTTCTTTATTAAATATTAAAACGCTGAATTAATAAATTATATTAATGTAATATTATTAAAAAATACCTAAAGTTTCAGAAAATAAATACTTTTGGGGTGAAAAATTTATAGAAACCCAATGCATTGAAGCCACGATTACCCTAAATCCACATAAATGTCCGCAATATGGAGGAACAACTCTGTTATAAGCTTAAAGACCAAGCTACGACTTTTCTACTCCAATGTTGAATCCGTGCTTCTTTATGGGTGCAGCACTAAAGTCACAGCTGCTGTCACTAAAAAGCTGTTGCCAGATGAACTTAATGCGAGAACAGGCAGGAACCCATTAATTCTATCATACGAAGACGTTATAGTGGCAGTGGATTGACCATACGGTCCGAGAGTGTAATGATGCCTTGCGAGTCAAGTGATGCAATGGAACCCTTTCACTCAGACAGGCAGGCGCCCAGGCCGACCTAGAAGCACTTGGTGAAGAACGGTAGACGAGGAATCAGCCCAACTAGGGAAGAGTTGAAGAGAGCTGAAATACATCTCCGGGATCCGTACACGATGGCGCGTAGAAGTATTAGAAGCATGTGCCCCGTAAGGAGAAACCAACCAAATAACATAAACACTGATTTGTATTGATAATATATTTAGCTAAATTATAAGCTGTTTATAAATTGCTTTCAAAAACTAACATTATTCCCAACTGTTATATTATTTAGGAATTACGAAGAAGCAATAATGTAGGTACACTTTGTAATTCAAAATAATATTAAAAGGGACTAAATATTGTGCATAAAGCGTAAGCACACACATTATCCTTTTTGAAAAATGTATCTAGGCAAATACAGATACGCACGTTAAACATAAAGCGTAAAGAAATAACATTATTGTGCGATACTAGAAAAAAAATAACCCAGAATGAATATACAAACGAAAATAAACGACTCTTTTCCAAGCAATAAAATTACAAAGGAAGCATAATGTATGTTTGTGTCGTAGTCGTCATAGGCAGAACCATTTTGGCGTCACAAGGACAACATACAGTAACAAGAACAAAGCATAAGGCATTATAATATTGAAAGAGCACAGGTGTAATAAAATGTAACGCATGCATACGAAAGTGGTGTTTTATTATTCTCGGTGTGAAAAGTAAGAGAGAGATGGGTTCAGTTGAGGTTTTGAGATAAAAAGTATTTAAAAAACAAGCAAGCAAAATGATTCAACATTCACTTGGACTCTGAAATATAATTAAATTTTTCTTCATTTCAGCTTAAGAAATACCTAATTAAGAATTTCAAGCGACTTTTTTTCACAGTGTGTTAAGTTTCTTATAAAACTTTTAAAGGTTTTGATTTAACTGACTGATAAGGTAAAATCATGATTATTATATAATATGCATCTAGTAGCAGTATAGGAAGTTTATAGCAAATGCTTTAAGGTTAAATTTCTTATTTTCAACATTACTCAATACTTCTTCAGAATTCATAAGAAAAATATTACATTTTTTCTATCCATAACCGAACCTATTTGTAGTAAATACTAGATTCATCCAAGTAAATGCTTAACAATGCATCGAAAATCTTAGGGCATGTACCTTAGGGCAATCGGGTTAAGCTTCCTTGAGCTTCTTAAAACCTATGTATATGAAACAGTCTTTGTTGTTGTTGACTATGTTATTGTTGGTTTGGGAAAGCTTTGATTTTTTTTTGTATTTCTGTCTTGGAATCTTGTTCAGACGAGCTTGCTCCCATCTTTTATCCGCTGCATCACATAAAGCCAGGTTATCCGGTTGCATGTTTTGTTCTTCAATGATAATTGTAGTTTAGTTATTGTTAGCATTTGTAGTTTCTGTGTCTTCCTTTTTAACTTAGGTTTTTAACTTAAGTTTTCTATTGATTTTTGAATAAAAATTCTTAATTATTAAAATTTGCACCATCCATAATCAGAGAAAACCCTAAGAAACGATTGAAAACATTAGAAATTAATATTTTTAAAGGTGTCAAAATGTAGGTTCAAAACTACCCCATTTTCCCTTACATTATATTTGCCTGACACTCAGCCTTAATTCTGCATGATACAATCACATCATATTTTTTTACTTCATTTAGCTCACTGACGTTTAAAGTGACCCCGAAGATCCCTTGTCATTGGATAAAATAAAATTGTCAAAACGTGACATCCTAAAATAATATGTAGGTATTTTAATATACGTACAAATGTGATAGGCGTTCTAGTATTCTACGAACTCTCAATCAAAATGTTGCATCATAAAAAAAATAGATATGGGTTGATGGTAAGTAATTGAAATTATTTCAGGATATCATTTTTTATCAGAAGCATAATGGATTCGTCTGTGTAAAACATATTGTTTTAAATGTGTCAATTTTCATTGATTATTTTTTAATCGATCATTCAAATATTAAATGTTATTTAGAATTACAATTTTTGCAAGACATGACTGGCTTAGATTTTGAAGAGGCGTATACATTTTACAGGCATATACGTATGTATTAATCACTAAAAACGTGTACCTATAACGTGACTTCTTAAAGCAGACTTGACAGCTCGGAAATCTGCTATTCGTTGGCTTAAGACATTCGTTTCCAACTACTAAACTATTGTCATTTACCAACGAATAGCAGATTTTTGAGATGTCAGTCAGCCTTATTTTTCAGAAGTAAGATCATCATTCTATTTTTTCGTCCGAACTTCAACAAATTACCACTTTCGTTCACGTTAATAGTTTGCACTTCACTTCCGTAAGTAAAAAAAGCTATACTCTGATACTTCGATGATTTTTTGTACGCGCTTGTTTACGACCGTCCTGTTCGCTGAGATTCCAAATCTCCACCTTTCTTAGTTTAATCCAATATTATTGAAACACATTTAGTTATGACAACGGGGAGGGGTGGTTTTTTTTCATTGAATTTTACGGACCAACGTCATGTGAGTCAACAATAAAAATGAAGGATGAAAATTAAATACAGTCAGAAGGTGACTTTTATTTCATTTTATTTTATGAATTGAACATTTACTTTTTATCCACACATATTTACAAATTATTCTTATTATAGTACTCATATTTAGGTGAAACTGTAAAAAAAAAATATTATGGTTTTACAAAAATTGGGTTTAAATGAATATTGGAGGGTGAAAGTGCGATTATTTTACTAGACATCTTTACTTGACTGGATTGCGGTAATTTGGAAGTTTATGAGGGGTTTATGCAAAATTGAATGACTTTGCATGAACTAGAAGACAACGAGAAAGAAGCAAAAAAATAAGCTTATTTTTTTATGATAAAGTTTTAAGATACAAAAATTTTTCGCCATTTTTTTCTCATTTCTCAAGAACAACATTTTTTTATGCAATGATTGGCTCCTTTTATTTTTCAGGAGTTATTTTCTTACAGATGTAGGCTGTGCTGTGAAGTAATGTCCCATAGCTATATTACTATATTAGATATTATGGTTTTTTTTTTTAATTGAACATTATGTATTCTATTATGTTTTGATAATTTAATTTTTTCATAGCAAAAATATGGAAAGAAATATCCTAAAGATACATACAGTATATATGATGAGGTGCTATGTTTTGTTATTTAAATTTTTGCTGTTACTTCCTTAAAAAATTGTAGCATATGTATTCTATATTAAAAAGGCGAAATTTCAAATTTTAAGTTCATGTCGAAATGGACCTTGAACAATTCTAATTACACTGCTTCACAAAATAATAAAACAAATTTTTTACAAAAACGAAAATATTATTTTATTAAATTTCATTACCTCAGGTTTTCGAGAAATATCTTTATTGTTGTCTTAGGTTAGGTATACAAGGTGTTTAAAAAAAGTTTATATTTATTTAGCTTACTGCTTAAAAGCAACGAATCCAAGGGGTGAGTGTTTTACAAATACGGTGATTCCGAGACTGTGTAGAAGATTCTGCAGTATTCGAGTTTTCGTCACCTGAATGATGCTCGAAGCATTCATCTCATTCGAAAATGGGTCAATAAGTTTGAAGAGACCGGTACAACAATAGAAAACCAAAATCTGGGTGCCGCGAATGCGATGGTCTACATTTGTTCGATATTATTTTTAAGAAATAAATTTCCAAATTGTGTACATACATTACATTACTTTTTTGAATCGATCCACTAAATACCACCACAATCGCCTAAAAATAGTTTCAAAAAAATATAATATTTCAAAACTAATGAGCGCTTTCTTCCCATAACATTATATGTTTTTTTTTTTATTTAACTAAGTTATGTACATATTTTGCACAGTTTCGACGGCAAGGATCTTATTCTATTTGAACTCAAAAAGTAAGTTCCAAATCAATTGAAAAATTTAAGTCAAATACCTATACAGCAGACAAAAAAAAAAAAAAAAACATTAATTATAATTACTGGATCTTCCATTGACGCTATGAAAGCGCGTTGTCATTACAGAACCCTTTCAACCTTTCAAAATTTCATAAAAAACAAAATTCTTGGTAATTTTCTAATTATGTATTTAGCTTAAATAGACACCATCACAGAAGAGAAATCTGAAGAAAGAACAAAGACTAAACGAAGGAGGAATTTCCAAATTGCTTAATGAGTAAAATTAAATTAATTGAAATCAAACTTCACTACGCTCAAATTTATTTGATTGATTTATTGCGCCACTTTTATGTTGAAACGAGCAAAAAGGATTTCCAAATTCAATGTCACAAAATGTATCGATTTTCTTAGGAATTTTAATTTTTAACCAAACCATGCTAATATTTTGTTGCGGCCTCTTTGATCTTCATTTTATGATGAGGGATGGATTGAGAAGTACGAGAAATGATGTTATGTGATTGATTGAATATTCAAAGAAATATTTACCTAAAAAATTTAAATTAACCTTGATCGCATTTATCTTAAAGATGGAAGCAGATTAAAAATTTGTTGTTTGATTTTGAGATTTTTGAATTCTATACAAGCTACAGTACTCTTAAAAATACCGGGTGGAATCTTTTCAACACAAAAATATGCACGAGATATTTTACTTTCAACTATACTTTTGGTTTGCGGTTATAAGCAAAAATGTAAAAAGATGAGTAAATTTATCATTTTCAGTCTGTGGTCGTAAAGATATTTGAGTAAAAGATAGATTTTAGGCATAAATATTAATCCCTTGGCAACGAGCTATAATTTCCATAAAAGAAAACTGAACAAATGAAAATAACAGAATAGAATATATGTAACAATAATTGAGTTGTCTAAGCCCGTATCAAATATCAATTCATCGTTTTCAAGAGCGATTGGATTTCCTAAAGAAAACAAACCAATATAATCACGACCCCATTTAAAAAGGATTTCAATTTTAAATGTGAAAACCGTTGTAAAAAAAACACTTTTTTTCTGCGATTTTCAATTCAAACTTCAAAAAGGCTTTCTTTTTTTTCTGTCTCGATGTCTATGAATAACGCACACAGTAAGTATATAATACATAATAATTGGCAGTGGATTGGGTAAAATGGTTTTGTTTTTCTTCACTTTGAATTTGATATGATTTCAAATAGACAGGCGATGTCATTGTTTGAATTTTAAATGGAATCTGGAATTTGCATAGATTAAAGAGGAAACAATTGAAATCAATCAAAAGAAGAGGAACTCAATAAAACACTTAAAAAATCGATAGCAAGGATATTCTTTGAAATATAAACTTTAAAATAAGTTGAAGTAAAGATGTAGGTATAGATTTAACTGATGATGAACTGATGTTTCGAAATTAAATCAATAAAATGTCCACAAAGCTGAATTCCCATAAAGAGCTTTATTTTTGTTTCTCTAGCATATACTTTTTTTAAAACAAAAACTGACTGATTGACAATATACCTTGACAATATTTTTCTCAAAATATTAACGATAGGATACAGATGAATATTGTACACTTTACCAGAATTTGTTTTTGTAATTTCTTAGCCTAGTTTTCGTAGGCTACTCGCTTTGAACTCAGATTCGAGAAAAACGACCGAAACAATTAATAAAACATTATGAAGCCGCATTACATTTGAATTCATTACATTTCATTCTTCACTGAAGACACTACTTGACCACAAGGCTTCGGGCGTCCTATTCTACGCCATCTCTCCAGAGCAAGCATGGTCTACCACGCTGCCGTCTATCATAGAATGTACCACAAAGAATCGGCCTTCCTCATATAAGGGGGCCAACAATTCTCCATGACACTACTTAAACACACTAAAACTCCCAAACGTCCCAAAACTCGGATATATTGCTGTAACTCAATTCTAAATAAAGTTAAATTCTTTAAAAATCATTTTTAATATTTTGTGTCATCCCATTGTTGAAAAAAAGTTTAAAATCCACTTTCAACGTCTTTTTTTCTTCATTCGACAACTTCAGTTAACTTGCAAATAATTAAGCCAACCTTGCAAATTCTTAGTTGGCAATACTGACATCTAACAAATATATAAAATCATTCCCTGAAAATCAATGGTTAGCCCTTAAAAAAGCAATAAGTTCCGTCTCAGTTTGATAGTCATTATTTTGCTCGACTATTTTGATTGTTCAACACAGAAAACATGTGAAGTGAAGCAGAGCATTCATATAATCGTACATAGAATTTTCAGAAAAGAGCATTGCATCCATGCTGCAGTATCGGCAAACATAAGTACATCGCGACAAAGGGATCCTTCCGCTGCCATTGTCATCATTCTAAAGCACAAGGAACAGTTTCTCCATCGACATCATCACTAGATTCAATAACAAGGACCTATATATGCTATAGAGCAGTCCTTGTGCTCGATTCAATTTAAGACTTCATATTAGAGACATCCATCATCATATTCTCGTTCTATATCATCTATTGTGTATGCATTTGGACTGAAACTGAACATCGTCATTATCATCATAGAAATGCATATGGAACAACACAAAACATCTACTCCTTGTCATAAGCACGATTATTTATGAACAAGAGTAGTTATTGCGAGAGTCCTTCAACTCCCTTCCCTCTTCTATACTCATCATTTTCCTGAACGGGGATTTAATACAGCTGTCTTTGAAAATAACACATTCCATTTCCATGGGCTATTTAGCCCCAAAAAGCTCAAATGGGGGTTTTTATGAAAGCCACTGTTACAAGGATACCGACAATAACGAAGACGACTCTACAACAGACTGGTCGGTGAAGTTTAAGAGTCTTTAGAGCCCAATTTTGTAGCATAAATTCATCGTTTTGTGGAAGATGTGGTTAAGAGATGAGATTTAAACAGAAAAAAAATAATGATAGCCATCAGTGATGGTTAGGAGCACTTAACGCGAAATGAATCTGAAAGCCATGAATTAAGAGTCCATTAAGAATTGCATAAGAAAATGAAACCAAACTTTTTTTTTTAGACTTCAAAGCACCTCAGTCAGGGAGTAGAGAGTGGTGGCATGTATATTTGTGCAGGACAACATAACTACGACTAACATTTTTTATTTGGATTCGTACCCTTGCAATTTTTAGTAGCTAAATATAATTTAATAGAAAAAAAAATTAAAAAAAGGACACGTATACGCCACAGTGACAAAAAAGGAATAAACACCCATTTTCATTTATGGGAGCACTTCATTAAACTGATTCTTATTAAATTTAATTCCTTGTGCAATTTCACGCAAAAATAATTTGGCTGCAGTTCGCGTGAACGTCTAAGCCGATTTCATTTGACGTCTGAATATATTCATTTCGAAAGAATGGACACAGAATTGACCTAAATTCTTTCATACGAGCCTCGAATTTTTCGCTTTCTGGTTGCAAGAACTCTTAACCTTCACAAATCGGCCTTTCTTGCAAAAACTTTCATCCGGGCAACTTATCGAGGTAAGCTTTATCTTGAAAATTCTCTAAGGCGATGACACGGAATTTGAAAAATGAGAACAGCATAACCGTTACATATTGTAATATCAGTTCTGTGATTATTTTATTAGAAAATGATTTTGTGCATTAAATTTTACATTTAGGCATAATGGTTATTTTTCGTCTATCATTTAAGAATTAATGAATATTTTCTGTATACAGAAATACTAAAACAGAATTTTGAATTAGTAAATAGATAGATAGACTTTTAATTTCCCAAAAAGGTAAAATTCGATTCAATTTAACTAAACCACAAAAAAAACTGCCATCAGCTCCTTAAATCATAATATGAAAAGTATTCTTGTTTTAAATATTATTTTTTTTTTGAAGAAGGACAATTGAAAGGCTTAAGTGCAGGTGCATTTGTCATATTAAGATGATTTTAAAAGTTATTTTTATGAAAGAAATCCATTAAAGTTTTGTTTTTGTTCATCACGCAAATAATAACAATTGTCCTGTAAAATACGTTTTTTCTATGAAACACCCGTTTAATGAACGTAAGTGCTCTGGATAATGAATAGTTGGTTTTGTTTTGTTTTGTTTTGTTTTATCAAAATCCTTCTGTTTTCGGACCACAACTATCCACTTCATCTCTTGACCCAGCATTCTAAAATAACAGATTCGAACAGACAAAAATAAACTTAGGCAAATAAACTTATCGGATATTTGATGTTCAATTTTCACACAAGTGACGGATTCCTATATTTTTAAAATTAAATTGGCCTTTTAAAAACTCAATAGAGTGATGGATATATTATTTTGAATTATTTTATACTAAAAAAATGCACTTTTTTACAAATATTGTCTATAGAATGGTAGACTGTATGGGCATAAAGAAAAGAGTGATACATCAATCATTTCTTGGATAAAATATGTGTGTATGCATTTAGTAATAAATTTTGAAAAGTTCTTGTATTTATATGAAGTTCATTGTCAATATAAAATATTACTTTTGTTATAATATAATTTTTTTTCATTTTAAATTATACGGCTAGTTGTATTTATTGACATTTTAAGAAATCTTTGTGTTTCTAAATCGAAATTTTCGTATGAAAGAATTTTTTTTTTCTGAAACGGAAATTCGGAAAACTGAATTTCTAGTCAGATTTTTAAATACAGCAGTTTGCAGATCAGAATTTCATAAAGTGATTTCCTCAATAAATAAATGACAGTATAGCTAATCACAAAGCAGTGTTTTAAGCAAAATTGCCGATGAAGAATGTGGACATAGTTCCACAGTGATTTCACTATTGACTTTTCGTTACATTTTCAATTTGTATGAACTTATAAATAAAGTTAGTTTCACTTATTCATTGTTGTATTTTGGTGAATTCCAATTACAGCCTCAAGTTGACGTCATCGATGAATTTATGTCAAATTCAAATTCCTGCTGGTAAACATGTTTAGGTACTTTTCAATTTTTTTTTTTGTATAAGATATCTAAGTAGGTAGAATGATTAACTTAAGTTTGGAGAAAAATTAAAAATGGTTCATTATTTTGGTAAGCCTCGTATAAGAAGTGCAATCATCAAATTTGAAATGAAACATAAATACTTCATTTGTGTCAAAAAATGTTCAAATAAATTTATTCGTCAAAATACTTAGTTTCGAAATCCCCATGGCAATGTATTTCAACATTTGACTATCCTTAGATATCCGTCTCTGCACGTTACATTATAATTTACTTTATTTATTTTAAGAATTAAATAATTTCGATTAACATTGTAAAAGTGCTTGGATCTGACTAGACAACAGTCAGACTCAAAATAAACATTCAAAATTTCAGCAGAGGATGTAATATTCTGCTTAAAAGTATTTCGTCTTTCATTGTGCATATAATTATATATAAAAGTACTGCACAGTTTTTTTCTGAAATCTTTTATCCTGTACGGCAAGCTAGACGGCAATTTCTCGTTCTACCTTTTATAAATAAAGTTCGATCTTTAAATGGCATGTCCTGTAAAACTAAATAAAATGTTTATACTTCTACGCTAAGTGATTCAAATCCAAATTCCCTGAGGCCAATTTGAAAGAGTGGTTTTAAAACTATGTAAATATGTCCATCCAAACTGGAAGCTCTCGTTACTCTCTAATATAGAAGAACCTTTATGCAAATATTCGAAGATAATATATAAAGCAAAATAGTGTTTATGGAAATTGAATGCTGTCAAGTGCGTCTTTTTGACTTGACTTGCTACAACTTATACCACTTCTACCATTACGGGCTATTGAATTAATTTTATTCATTTCGAGACAATTATTTGTCACTTTGGAATAATTTTAAGCGTCCAGATTTCTTAAGGATAATAAACGAAGGTGTTTTTTGTTAAAAATTTAAATAAAATGTGGATTTAAATTCTAAATTGATTTAAGGAACTGCGATCTTCTACACATTTCTCCAAATTCTAAATCACACTTTACTTGGGTGGAAAAAACGGATGTTTCGTTAATTTAACAAAGTTCTTGTCGTTTTTATAAATTTTATATCTGTGTATACCTTCTTTTCATATCATTCCCCATCCCAGACTTTAGAGGAACCCAAAACCATTAATTTCAAAAAAGAATATTTTACCCGTCACTGTCATATTTTTGTAAAAGTCAAACTTTACGTAAACTTTGCGTTTTGTTGAAAAATAAAATCAGAAAACACTTGAATGCTTTTAACGGATGTGAAACTTCCTTCTGTTTGTTCGGTACCTCACTGAGTTCTTTAGTTTGTGATCAAATTTTTAGATAAGTAAATTATCCGGAAACAAACCATTAATAAACAGTAACAGTGGCAAAAACAAAACAACTTAATGATAAAGTTTAATAAACTTTTGAATACACAAAGGATTTTTTTAATTTCCTTTTACTCAGACAATATTTATTTAAAAACCAGTAGCTACAGTAAATATGTAAATTGGCAGTGGAAAAAAAGCTTTTGGTTGAAAAGAGCAACTTGAGGAGTAGTTTTGATATTCTTAGGAGGGCTCTGAATCCCAAACTGATGCTTCCAAACAGAAGTTTTTGAGATAACTTGAAAAAAAAATTGTTAAATCCCTACATTTTTTTTAATTTCTGGCTTACAACTTGAAACTACTGTGATCCAGAGAATCTGGTGATGAAGGCATCAAATATCTTCTGTGATCGAAAATGCACACTAACCTTGTTTGTCCAGCGCTTACACAGAGTTGGACAGTGAATATAAGAATTTAGAGAGTAAATGAATCCAGCGAACTCCACAAGTGGAACCTAAGGGCGGAACAATTTTTTTTTTTGAAAATGATGCCCGGGTAAAACTGAAGGTTTATAAAATAATTGCAAACGAATTATTATTTTTAAATTTTTCTCTATCCACCCGTTCATACGTCCCAACGCTTTGGTAGAATTATTCGTATTCGCTTCTAATAAGCAGCAAGCTTCTTTATGGTAGAAAATATGTAGATGTTAGTTGAAATAATAAAGTATTTAAAAATATTTACTGAGGATCTCCATTGATTTCACCAGAAACAGTACTACAAATCTATTATCTTATAGCAAAAATATTTTATATCTGTTTTAAGTAAAATCTTAGGTACCGAAAATATTTTTGAGAGACTAAAATCACCGAAAGCATTCCAACATGAAATCTTCTTTAAAAAAGGCTTTACAAACATATACAAGGTGATTTACATACGGAGTGACAAAAAGTCAATTTAAAAAACTCATATGTGGGATAGGAGTCAATTGATAAGAACACCAAATTTTGAAAAGTAAATCTGCCTATAGTAAACGGTTTTCCAATAAGAGGTGTAATTTTGAATAGCCTGCTACTTCGGTAGTTGTCACTTTTGAAGCTGTAATTCTTCCGTTAGTAGAAATGGAACGATACACGCTTCAACTACGCTTTGAAATTATTAAAATTCACGGTTTGTAAAACTAAAACATTTTTTGGTCGTCGTGAAACACTTTGTCGGTCCGTGGATAGAAATTGGTGCAGAAATTTGAGCTGACAATGACGGGACAAGTAAGCGATGTGAAGAATAAAACCCATCCGAACAACTGAGAATATTCCTCGTCGTTCTGTGAAATTCAGCATTCCACAAACGTTATTACACCGTATTTTGCATTAAGACTTAGGTATTAAGGCTTATTCAGTTAATACAAGAACTCAAGCTGGCCCAGCATCTACGCCAACAGCCCAGTGTCGATTTAAGACCTCAAAGATGGAATTCATGAAGGCATACAGCAGCCAATTTTCGATTTGGTGATAGAAAATTTCGTGAAAAGGATATTGCTGTATAAGCGTAGCCTCTTACCTCGAAGATAAGTCTCGTTTTTTTTCAAGCTATTTAGTTGGAAAATCAGTTTTAAAAACTGTTAGTTAAAAAGAATTGATCAGTTGATTTTTGCATGTTTTTCGGCTGAATTTACCGTATGCAAACCACCCTGTTTATTGAGAGACAATACAAAACTTTTTCGAAATAAGTTCATTAAAGCGAATATCTGAAGTGATGCGAAAGTGTTTCAATATTCTGTACGTACATGCTTACAGAGGAAGCCAAGACAACAATTCTCCAAAAATAAACCGAAAATCAGTTTTCATAGTTTCTTCCTCTTTTGTTGCATTTCCTTTTTTATTTGAGTTTGGGTAGTGGGTATTTGGTTACAAAAATATGCTTTACTGATTTTCTAATCTCTGTTTGAGTTTTATTTGACGTTGATTATTGTACAAGATATACCCGTAAAACTGTACTATCAACTGAATAGTATTTGTCTTCATCCAAAGAAAACCAATTGTCGGAAATGGTATTGGATTATCATATAAGAATATTTATGTGTACTCATATATTCTGTGTTTTGGATCCCACAAGGATTTAGTGCTTACGTATGAATTCTATAAATTGTATTTGGTTAAACAATGTTGTATGGTTTCATTTTCAAAATCGGGCAAAACTTTCAATACTTATGTACGTAACGTATGCAGGATAAGAGAATAGAAATATTTGCTAAAATGAAAGACGAAATAAATTTGTAGCGTAGGTATATCTACGTAGTTTTTGCATTGTTGTCCTTTGTTGTGTACGGTTTTATGTATATAGAAATATATAGTAAGTAAGTAATCCTTTTGCCATGTTTGATTATGTTTTTAGTTTTGTGATGAGATTTGAAGCGACTTTAGATTGTTTAATTTCCTCTTGCATTTGATTACGGCGTTTTGTGCTCAAAGGATTTTGTAAAACTTGTGTATGTGTATCTACTTACTATATTGGCTTAATTACTTTTTGTAGGCAAGATTTTTCTGAAACGAACGATTTTATGTTCTCTCATGGTTCAGTTTTCGTAAAAGCAAGCATTTTAGAATGCTATTTTTTATTTTTCTTAATTTTTTTAAAATTATTTACTCTTAAAACTATTAAAAAGCAGATAAAAATTATTTAAAAAAAATCATCAAAAGATACAGCACCTTTACAATTTCTCATGTATAAATTTCGTAACGGTAGTTTATGTAATTGCATCCAATTATATTATGACTATGGTTTCAGGGTATTGTAAGACATTGTTCTAAGACCCATTCAAATTGTTGTTATAGTTTTTGCTCGACACGTACATATATGTTTACCACTGTAATCGTTATAATATCCATTTTCTGTCTATGTGGCTTTGTTGATGAAATTCAATGCATCCACTTAACATCGTGCCGAAGAATATTTGCTTGAAATTTCGTACAGAGCTTTTGTATTTTGTTCCATACAAAAAAAAAAACGAATTTTTAATGTATAGCTCATCTAAAACGCATTGATCCTATATGAATCAAGAATCACTGCAACGATTGTATTCTCCATAATGGTTATAAGAAAACTGTATTTCAGATTTTGTTCCAAAAAAATTCCTAAACGAATTTTTTGTCAACGGCTTGCCAAATTTTGTTAAAATATTAAATTCTGGGACTTCTAACTATTTTAAGTATCATTTCTCATAATCTCACATGTGCCTTCCATTTCATTTTAAAAGATTTTTTTTTAAGCGTTTCGAAAACGCAACACGACTTTTCTGGATAACCAACCAAATTTTAAGATTTTCTTTAATTACTCAAAAAATTTCAAGTTTCTAAATCAGCAGGAACTGGTATTCATCGGATTTAGTTAATAGCCCTAAAGTAACTTTCAAAAAGTGTTGTCATGGTAGCAGTACTGTCCGATTTTGGTGAGGGTGTTACAAAAATACTAGATTCAAGACCTTATGGATCGATCATCATAATGATGCGAATGTTCTCGTTAGAATAAGCACAATTAAAATTATTGGAACACATTATTCAAGGGAGTAGTGCAATTGCTTTTATACTTCTTATAAAAAGTGTGAAAGTAGATTTCACTTAAAACCGAATTCTAGGTAGGTATAAAATTGTAAAAATAATTCCCCCAATTATTCCTAAAATTTTCATTTTTTCTAAAATAACTGGACTTAAAAATAAAATTAAAGAATAAAGTTTCTAATCCAAAAATGAAATCTTTAAGGAAATTTTGGTACTTTCACAATCACAATATTATATTAACAAGTAAATATATGTTTTATGTACATACATAAACTAAAGTAAATGAAAGTCTAAGTCTTGTTTTGCTAGAGGAAAAATTCCCTCAGAATTCCACTATTATGTAGAACACAAAATACAATTATGTTTCCAGAGATGAAATTGGAAGGCACATGTTGATTTTATACGCATAAATTTTATATCAAATCATCTGGCTCCATTTCGTTCAGACAACCTATGTCTTCATTGTGTGGATGACATCCTTTAAATTTAATACAACAGCAGTAGGTACTTACCTTACCTACCTATTTGAGATAATACTCTGGCTATACTGTTGCTTTAATTTGCATGGGATTAAGTTAAATGTAAATTGTAGGTAGATTGCTAGCACTGCGTATCTACCATATCGAAGCACTTATGGGTATATAGTCTAAACTAATCAGACAACACTGAGCACACCCGTCATCACTGAGCACAGACAAACAGATGAAGAGAGACCTTTTCATTATCTTAATGAATTATTTTTGGTCGGAAGTGTGTTTCGTCACAGGCCTTGCGGCTAAGAACTGTTCTGATATTCAGGTCAGCAAAACTGCCCTCAGAGACTTGCCAAGATGTTCTTCATTAATTATATCGGTTGCAATAGCTCAACAACCTTGTATATTGTTGTTGGTTCCTCCAGAGCTATACATATGTATATTCGCACTTAATTCATCTGATTATCGAAAATGATTGTAATAAAAACGAAGGAGTCCGTAGCGGAGGTTAGTAAAGCTCAGCTCTCGGGTATCAATGTGAGATTTTGGGAAAATTAATTTAGCCTAATGAAAGCTGGGGCCAGCATAAGAGACTGAGTAGAAAATTTATATTGAAACTAACCGCCAACTTTTTAAATTAGGATGTAATTTGCTTGTGTACGTGAGCTCAAGTTTTGTGTTGGAAACATCATCATAGAAGAAAAAGTTTTCATGAAAAAGAGCTCTTTTTCGATGAGTGCGAAGGATAAACTTTACTACATCAGACTATACAGGTCCTGGGATTACTATCAAATATAGATTTGTTCCCTCTCTGGGGAAATTGAGTTGTTTTTGTTGATTTGGCGTTTGGAAATACTGAATGCACGGCAGCTCTATATCCACTTTTAGAAGATAAAGTTTAGTCAATTTATGTTTTTTTTTTTTTTATATACTAATTTCGTCGAAAGCCAGCGTAAAATTTATTAGTCACGACCTCATCAAAAGTTTTTTTGTGCAATATTCTGAAAGTACTATCATCAGCCAATTAGAAGCTATCAGAAGTTGAATTAGAGAAACAACTCCTAAGCACAATGCGTAGGCAACGAACACCACAACCATACCACTTTATACCACTCGAGATAGGGATGATGGGCGAAAAGTTTACCATCTGTTGATTGGTTTTGATTAAACTTCTCAACACAAAGAGTCCTAACCACTCCAATCAAGGTGCTTACTTTCTAATTTCCTTTTTTTTGCACACTTTTGCCTCACAGCTAAATGGATTTTTTGGCAAGGATATTTTAGGTTTTCTGCTAGATACACCAACACAGAAATCCTTTTTTTTCAACCAAAACATAAAGGAACAAAATGCAGGCAACAGAGTAAACCAAACATAAATGTAATGCGCGTACCTATGACCAAAACAAAAGTTACAGCGAGGTCAAGCTCGTAGTCATGAGGAGGAGGAAATCTCTTGGATTCTTCTATCTCAAGTGCAACACTTTATAGTTGCTGGCCAAAAAATAGAGAGCAGCACGTTAACTAAATGATTTTTTGTATTAATATTAAAATAAAGAAAAAATATTTGAAAACTATTGAACGGATATTTAGCCCATGGATTACAATCTTGAACTCTCACACTTCTTAAAGAAAATTGCTTTTTGAAATCAAATACACGACATCACATATTTTTTATTTTAGTCAGCACACTTAAAAAATACTCAAAATTTGTTTTTTTCCCATTAAGTTTTGAGCTCAAAGAATGGGTGCAGACATTTTGTTTACAAAATATTTTTTCCAAGTCGAATTTTCATCTTCACTTTTCTAGAATGGATCTTCCCTGATTTTGTTTTAAACATTTTTTAAAGATTTCTTACGATTTTTAAAAAAATAATATTTTTTTTTTTGGCTGCGGTCTTGAATCAAATTGCATTTCCCATTAAAATTTCCCTAGATGCAGTTTGCAGGATTACGTACGAGTAATACAAGGAATCAGTGTTGCGAAACGGAACTCCATGCAATGAGAATAAATGCTCTGTGTGTAGTGCCGTGTTAATGGATGCTTTTGTTTAATCTGAAAATAAGAAACAAAACTACATACATACATCGAAAGCTAAAAAAAGCATCGAGGTGATATGCAATGCGGCGCGGCGCGGCGACTTGTTTGAAAAAACATAAAAAAAATACATACGAGTACATAATACATTATCGTTGCAACTAAAAGGGGATGTGGGATTTTCAACTGCATTAATTCCAATCGATCATTAAAGTCTGCAGTTCACTATGAATCAGCTATAGAGGAATGCGTGCAGTCAAGACCGGTTGCAGCAGCAGATGAAGATTTTTTTTTTTTGAATTCTGAACAAAAAGCGGAATTTGTATAGAATATTCAAAAATAAAGGTTTTTACCGTCATCTTAAATTTTTTGGAAAAAAAATGTTCCCAAGTTCAAAAATAAGGGATTTTTAATTTTCTCGAAAATGGCTCTACGAATTTTGAAAGAAAAAAAAAAAATTGTTTTAGTTTGGACAATATTACAATGTAGATTGTAGGTATCTTCCATAAAGCAGAATAAACATTATCCACAGTCCCCAAAAAATATTTATTTAAGTTTGATCCATCAACGGAATTTGGCGAGAGTAGCTATTTCTTCTGACAAAATAAAGTCGATTGCATTTTAAAATCTGCAATTGGAATTTTTCTGCAGTAAAAATACATTTTTCCTGGTCTAGTAGAAAACTGGGGCCGAATTACTTCTCCTGTTTTTATAAAAAAAATGTCAATAGTTCAGGACTACTCTCGATATTTTTCCAATCCGTATTATATTCGTATTTAAAAGTTAGTTGAAAAAAGCAATATAAGTTTTATGCATGACCTCAAGAATGAAATTTTAATACTTGCGTACGTATTTTAATTTTCTGCACGAAAATTTCCTCTCAAGATTAGATATGCATAACTTTTTAATGCGACAATATTTTTTACGAGATGTCATAGAATATTGTCTGGGATATCAATTTTTTATTACGTGCAAGGATTCTAGAGACTCAGCTTAATGTCCTAATTAGTATTTTCTATATCTGGACAGAAAATCGGGTTCATATTCTCTGATGTTACAGCATTTGCAATTCACACGTTCTGTGGCTTCATAAATTTTGCTATGAAGATTTTCTTTTTTTTTAGATTTTGGTATACATCAAAGAACCATAAACTCCAAGTGGTACATGGAATTTCAATATTCAAAGACTGCGATGGATTTATGCATTTTGTGGGAATTATTTGCCGATGTCCTGTCAAAGGACTACGATAAAAAATTTAAATTTTTAAAACACTTCTTTTGATTGGTGATTGAGATGCGTCAAACGTAGATATTCGAAGGAAATGGGAAAAATTTCATCTTTTTTTTATAAAGTGCAAATTTATTTAAGATTGACAGACATGGCGGCGATGATGTAAATTATACACATTGAATTTTAATGAACGTGAATCGACTTTTGATAGGCAATTTTTATGCATTGAACGCGTTATTTTTAAATAAGATTTATTTTTGAAGTTAGATATTGTGGAAGTTGTTTTTTTTTTAAAGAAGCAATTATTCGAAAAGACAAATTTTTATTAAAAATTTTATCACTTAATTATGATAGATAAATTCAAAATAAAAAAAATTGTTTTTAATGTAGTATTTTATTCAAACGACAGAAAAAATGTCCCTTATTGATAAAAAGTAAATTTTCATAAAGGATACCTACTAATTGGGCTATAAAAAGCAATGCTTTGTAATCTTACACCACACAATCGTTAGAGTGAACATTTTTTGACACCATTTTTTGATTATTGTTTTTTTTAGCAAACATCTACATATGTATGTATATTTGTTTCAAATTGAGATTTTTTCTAAATACCTACTATAAACTGTGTTCTTCACATTGACAATTTGAAGAATACGATGCATGATATTGATGAAACAGATGTGTCAAAATGGAATATTATTTTTGTTGATTTAAAAAATCGATGCATGAATTTGACGAATATTTATTCAATTTCAATAATTTAAAACGTTAAGATGAAGATTTTTTTTATCAATTTGATGAAAGTATTACGTGAAAATGATGATAAAAAGATAAAGTGTACTTCGCACGTTAATGCAAGAGCAAGAACTAATTGTTTAATCTTCTTTTTGAATTAAGTTGTTTTAGGTTTAACGTTTAAGCCAATAACTTTACTGAAAATAATTTTCAAAATCAATTTAAAGAAAAAAACAGTTCAGAATTTGTTTTGTGTTTATTTACTGAGTAGGTACATGCAGGTTTTTGTTTTCAATAAATGAAACCCGCTAGCACTTATAATTTTAGGGAAGTAGAAGAAGAAGAAATAACTACAGTCCACTGAAGTATATCTGAGTTCTTGTTGTTGTTTTAAATATTGAAGTATTTAACTGCACTGCATCGGAATTACAATTCACAACGTATTCGTATAAAATTATATGAACTGCAACTGTCACCTAGTCCGATATAGCAAATACAATTTAAGAATATTTTAAAATGCAGTTCCGCTAAAGTATAGCTCCATCTAGTACGGTTTTACCTAAAGTCCAAATAACGTAAATTTGTTTTATAAACCTTCAACTTGTTTGAAAATCCAATTAATGAACCGACTTTTCAATTCGAGATAATGACATTGTTTATATCGCCTTTGTTTGAAATTAAATGCACATTAATCATTTCTCAAATTATTGTTTATGAAAAACACCCTGCATAATACCAATATAACTGAATGAAAAGGTAAATTTGAAATAGAATAAAAAAACACATTAATAAACAAATTTTATTGATTTCAGTGCAGTACCTTCAAACATTGCAGAATTTTTGTTTTTTTTTATTTTGTTTTTGTAAATCCAGCCATATTTAGGTATAATCATTTTATTTTATGCACATCTGTCCCTAGGCCCCACCGCCATTAATTTACTCAATGTAGATCTTTCTTCTTTGTATAAGTTGATAGGAAAACATGAGTTTGCCATGCCATTTATTTTTTCTGAACAGGAAACAATATTGCTGTCCATTAATTTTTTTTTTATCGTCCACGTGAACATCAATAATACGGTGTAGAGTAGACGACGACGAAGACAGGTCTCTTCTTTCACTGTCACCATCAACACTCAATGAAGAAGATGAATTTTCAATAAAAAAATACTAAAAACGTTGTTTTAGAATGCGACCTTCATTATTAATGTTTCCATTTGACATTTCATCGTTTTGCCTATACCATCACAATGTCCATAATAATTTTTGAGAAGACACTTTACTGTTATTATATCTGCCGACTTTTGGGAGATAAGCGAGATTTTGAAAATGGACATAGGACATGGATGATAAAGAATAAGAAATCAAGATTTTAAATGTGGAGGATATAAATCATAAATATATAAACAACTTAGGCAAAGTGGTTTTGAATGTATGTACTTACTTAGTGTATTTTTATTTATTTTTTTTTTAATAGCGAAAAATGATATTTATTGATTTTTAAATGTTTTCACATGAATTGGGAGTTTTTAATTATCCATGGTTCGAACAAAAAAATTAATTCAATCAGGCCCCAGCAGATCAATATTTTTTCCATTTTCTTCTGCTTTCATTTCGTGCTTTTTCGAAAATTTTTATGCATTGAAATTTTATTTTCAAAACTTTTTCATGCATTGAAAACAAAAGATAACCATTTATGTTTTTCTCTGCTAGTACCTATTAGGGAGTAAAATGACAAAACGTCAATAGAACGGTAAGTAGTTTTTCGTTTTTCTAAAAATCGATTTTAAAACTTCTTTTTTTTTCTTGTTAAGGGGTTCCTAAATTGAAGTTATTTTTGAAAAAAAAAATCGACCATGGTATATTTAAATACAAAAAAACAACGCTTACGTTCTTAACTTGTCAATTGAAGAAAAACAGTTATGACGGTAGAATATGAAAAAACATTATTTGTTGGCGTTTCATATTGTATATACTTAGCTCAAAATGTCGAAATTTCAGGGTGCGACTTTGACCGCCGTGGTGAACACATGTGTGATCTGTCATAAAAGTTTGCTGTGTATATTACCTTACGTAAAATTTATTAAAAATTCCATGGGGCACATATTGCCCCGAACAATATTTTTTTTGTATAGAGATAGTGACTCTTATAAAATATTATTAAAGTGGAAATAAATAAAATTAACAATAAACGTTCTGCTCCAGTAGATCTGGAGCATCATTTAGTGCCAATAGAAAATAGTACACCTTTGGGTACTATTAACCTAAGTTTAGCTTATAATCAAAGCAAACATCATAACCCTAATTTTGATCTCACAACCAAAATATCAAATGTAATTAATATGACAAATATTAATGAAATCAACCAAGCCGGTACCAGCTCGGGCTTGGCAATGGATAATGACGATGAAGATCCTATGGATAGCAGCTGGACCACAGTGCTATCAAATTTAAAACATGCTGCCAATAATTTTGGCAAAAAAAGAAAACTCAATGATGACAATTTAGAATATCGTAATAATTTGTCGAACAACTCCTTTTATGCATTATCGGGCTTGGAACATTCTTCCATCATCGTACCCGATCAACAAACAACAAAAAAAGGCGCGAAAACAAACGTCACTGAATTAAACAGCACCAGCCACAACACCAGCCACAACAACAATCAATCCACAGAAGCAGAGACTTCCCCGGACCCCTCAAACCTTATTGTAAGCAATAAAAACTTTTGCCCTCCGATCTTTATTTTTGGTGCAAACTGTACTTTAATTACTGATTTAATTAATGTTGCTGCTCTCAATTGTAAAGCTAGTAATATTAAATATAAATTTGTGAATTTAGGTTATAGAAAAACTAAGGTTTATGTAGATAGCGTAGACGTGCATAAATTATTAATTGAAAAACTCAGAGGAACAGGCATTGGGGCTTTCTCATTTTCACCTAAAGAAACTAAACGGGCATCTATTCTGCTGAAAGGTATTGACGGTGACACAGATCCCGACTCAATTCGAAAGGCTTTGAACCAAGCCGTTCCCAACGTTAAATTGAGTAAAATCTCACAATTTACCACTACTAAAACAAAAGAGCAAGGTCTCAAATTAAATATATTTGTTGTTCAACTAGAAGTTGGAGAGTCTCTTAAAGATTTGACAAAAATAAGGTATCTTTTACATCAACGTGTATACTGGGAGAAAAAGTTTAATAGATCAGTAATTCGATGTTTTCGCTGCCAGAGATTTGGACACACAGGCGATTGTTGTTCTTATAATAGTCGATGTGTTCTGTGCAGCGAGTTTCATGATTCTGAGGTTTGTATTAAAACTGTCAACGAACTCAAAGAGAAAAATCAGCCAATTCCCGCACCAAAATGTGCCAATTGTTTTAAAGAACATTCAGCAAACTCTCTTGAGTGTGAAGCGTATATGAGGTACAAAGAGAAACAACAAATTAATGTTGAGCATAATAAGTTTTTAGCAAATAGAGCTAGAAATCAAGTTTTTAACTCAATAAATACATTTACAGACAAAAATATCTCTTTTGCTGACATGGCAAGAAATCCAAAGAGTATTCCTAAAAAACAGCCTTCAAATTTAGAAATGACAAATCTTCCCGTGAGAGAAAAAAAATTCTCAACAAAATAATATAACTGAATTTCTAGATGAAGCCAAGAGCTTGTTTAATATTTCATTTAAAGATCTTTTATACAAAATAAGAGAATTTTGGCCAAAGTACCAGAAACTACAAAACAAAGAAGACAAGATGTTTGCATATCTTGAATTTGTGGCATCAATTGTTATATAATGGATTCCACACTGAAACTTAAAACAATTTCGATTAATGTAAATTCCATAATATCTAATGAAAGAAGATTAGCCTTAGTAAGCCTTCTAAAAAGTCATAAACCCCAAATTTGTTTTTTATGTGAAACTGTTCTAAATACTAGACACAAACCTTCATTTGATGGATTTAACATCATACGCAATGACGATGGTAGAGGAACTGCTATCGTTATTGATGAAAAATTAAAGTTTAACACGCTCCTTTTCCATAGTGACATATTTTCAGCTTGCCTAGGTGTGTTGATTTGTACAAATAATTCTGGTATGATTAAACGTATCCTAATTGGAAGTATTTATATACCAACAAACGCAGGACAAGGACTATCTATCGAATTAGATAGATTAAATGACATTATTAAAACTTTCGATGCAACAATTTTAGGTGGTGACTTCAATGCACGTCACCCATCCTGGGGAGACACAGTGAGCAACTCAAATGGGAACATAATAGACAAATGGTTCAATAATGGGCCATATCTCCAACTCGACTTAATTTCTCCTTTTAGCCCAACCTATCCGCAGTCCTCATCAATATTGGATTATTTCCTTATATCTAGTTCAATATCTCAAACTACAAATAATATTAATAACAGGCTTTGCAAAACATTTCCTACGTTTTCAAATCATTTTGGTATAGAAATAAAACTTGATATTTTTGATGTTTATCCGATAATGGTACCACCAAAAACTTATACCAGTTTTGAAAGAACTGATTGGGATGTATTTAGAATACAACTTACCAATAGGCTCTTAAGAGTGACCGCACCCGTGGATGCAAATATTTCGAACACAGAAATCGATGCAATTTTAGAAAATATAAACCAAAATATAGTTACTTGTGTTGAGAATAACTCAACTATTCGCAACGCCAAAGACGTTAAGTACAAAAATATTTCTGACTTTACCAAAAATCTATTGAAAATCCGTAACATCTGGTTAAGAAAACTGAAGAGAATCTATCATAGGCATTTAAATAGACGGAGCTCTGAATACCAACAACTTCATTCTCAAATACAATGTCTTAGTCAAATAATCAAAGAGAGAGTAAAACATGAACTTTGTTTTAGAATTCAGGACACGTCTGAATAAAATAAGACCTTCTCCACATGCTTTCAAGGAAATTGATAAAATAACAGGAAGAAAAATATTCGGGGCAGATATTGCCAAGGATGTTTTGAATATCGATGGACAAGAACTGGTTGATGTTGAAAGTAAGCTCAGAGTGTTCAGGACCCTGTACGCGAATATTTTTGCAGAACGAACACCGTCTTTTGATTTAAATCTAAATAATGAAGTACTTTCCAAAGTTGATGAATTTTGTAACTCTAATTTAAATAACACATTAACAACATTTACAAGATTAAATACAGCATGTAATCAAAGTTCTTTACCTTTTACTACACATCAAAAAGTCAGTATATTTAGAACCAATTTGAATAACAAAAAATCTTTTGGTCTTGACAAAATTTCGAACTTTGTGTTAAGAAAATGTCCGAATTCTCTAGATCTTACTCTAACCTGCCTTTTTAATCAATGTATAAATAATGGATACTTTCCAACTGCATGGAAACAGTCCAAAATAATGCCTATTGCAAAAAAGAATAATGCAAAAAATATAAAAGATTTTCGACCCATATCCCTACTCTCCAACATAGAAAAACTTTTCGAAAAAGTTATAGCTGAATCTTTCGATGGGTTTCTTGATGAGTCAAACATTATACCAAACTCACAATTCGGTTTTAAAAAACAACATTCAACAGAGCATTGTCTTTTAGTGCTTAATAATAAAATAATTCACAACCTCAGACAAAAACAGTGCACAGTTGTCCTAGATATCGATTTAGAGGCAGCGTTCGACTCTATTTGGCATAAAGGTCTTATCTTTAAATTAATTCAGTGTAACTTTCCGGAGCCTCTCATAAAATTGATAATTAGTTTTCTTGATTCAAGATCTGCTTGCGTTGCCATTGGTTCGGAGCTTTCAGAATCTTTTCCAGTACTTTTAGGTGTAGCGCAGGGGACTTTGCTTGGTCCCAAATTATTCAATGTTTTTCTACATGACATGCCGTTTTGCAATTCAGATTCCGATCCTGAAGCACTTTTGTACGCAGACGACACTAAACTATTAGCCGCTTCTATAAGACCATACATTGCATTAGAGAAAATACAAAATGCCTTGCCGTATTTCAAATCTTGGGGCTTGAAGATTAAAACTGAAAAATGTGGACTCACTTGTTTCAGAAACACATATGGTAAAGGCCACCGAAAAGCTGTTAAAGAAAGCAAAGAGTTATCCTTGCGTATTGAAGACAAGATAGTTCCATTGAAATCAGAAACAAAATATTTAGGTATTCATTACCAAAACAAATTCAGATTCAACAAACATGCGCGGAACATATTAAATAAAGCGAAAATGGCCACTGCTGTTCTAAAAAAACTTTTTTCATCAAAACATTTATCCCAAAACACTAAAATACTTATGTATAAATCACTCATAAGACCCATAATTTGTTATGGTTTTAGTACCTGGTTCTCTATTTCTCCAACAGCAGCAAAGGAATTGGAAAAATTCGAAAGAACAATCTTACGATTTTGCAGTGGAAAATATCGTAAACCAAATAAAAAATGGTTTTCAAACTATACATTGTATAATTTAACAAAAGTTAAGCCTTTAATGATTTATATGACATCTTTATTAAAAACAAGACTAATATCCACTGCTAACCACCCAAATCCAATCGTCAAAGGATTGTGGGATACAAATATTGGAAATGACTTCTCACACCTCCACTACTATCAATCGCCGTTTGATCTTTTGCATAATAGATTCCGTACTTTGTTAGAACCTAGGTCGAATGATACACTCACCTTACCTTTTTATGAGAAAGCCTCATTGAATGTTCTCAGAGGATAAAATTTTTTATCTTCATTAACATATTATTGTGATTTTTCTTTTCTTCCTTACAAAAAAAAAAAAAAAAAATTATAAAATAAAAAATACATTTTAGTCAATAAAGCCATGAAATAAAGTTAGTTAATTAGTTCATATTATAATTAAAATATTATTCATTTGAGTTTGTATAAATCATAGGTTTCTTTTTCTAATATATTAAATTATATCACGAATTAAGTCACTGCTTTTTTAAATTTATATCAAACTATTAAAACTTGAAAAAAAAATTCCTTTATAGTTGCATGCATCAAATGGATCTTTTGTTATCGCTTTTAGTTTTAAGTTCTAGTCAATATTAGTTTTAAGTTTGGCCCTTAAGAGCCACTTGGTGAACGTATGTCGGGAGCAAGCGAAATTTATAATAGAGATACATCTTGAATTATGTAACTGTATATTGTTAGAAATGTTTATTATACATAACTACTATTATATTTAAATTTTTTGTAAGCCAGACATACTTTATATAGTCGGCAGCGGAATATACAATGTAATCAAAATTAAAATTGTTAATTTAAGTCTCAATAAAGAAAACTGAACAAACAAACTGAACAATGTCGAAATTTCAACTTATGAAGCTTTTCTCTTTCAGCGACGATAAGTCAAAGATTTTTAAACGGATATCTTGAACAACTTCAATATACCACTTGAAAGCAAAAAAAATAAGACTTTTTAATACCACGGCTTTTTGATTTTCATTTTAATTCAAAATTTAAAATATTTATTTTTTCGTTCTGTCTGACGATCTACGTGTCGGTCTATGTGTCTGTCTGTTAAATTTTCTTCAACTTCGCACTTAAGGTTAAAAGATGACTCACTCAGACAAAATTGATTTTATTCACCTTCAAAAATAACCGTACTCTCATATCGAAAAAAAATTAATGTTTTCTTCTTTCACTTCATATAAAAAAAACTATAGCGGCTAAAGGCTAGATATGGTAACTACACAAAATTAGAATTTCGTTGCATATTTGTCTGCCTACTTTTACCGGTATTAATTTTTTCTATTCCTTGTATATGAATGCAAAAATTTATTTAATAAATAGGGCTCGGAAAATTCAAAAAACTTGCCTCATGACATTTCGGCGGTTACCATAGTCATGGAATTGAATTTTCAAGAATTTCAAGAGAATCGGTATTGACGACTGAAGGCGCACTCTTTTACATAGCCCGCACTCAGTTCTTATTTCTGTTACCAGTAATTGCATTTAAAGTTTTTTTTTTACAGCAACAAAAATTTATAATTTGCTTAAAACTTAAAAAAGCTTTTCTTCATTATACACATATATAAATTTAAATATGTATATTAATTTTTTAAATTACCTTATCTTTCTAAAAATGCTTAAACAACGTATTGCTCAAATTTTTCACCATGATCTTTAATTTGATTTAAAGCTGATGAAAAATCAAATAAACCACTTTTGCACCTTATTACGGCACAGAAAAAATATAATTTTTGTGCAAATGGAATAATGTTTTGTTTGTTTTTGTTTTTGTTTTATCTCTCGTGATGATGGTGCTCTACGCAACCATATCTCTTAACTTCATTGTTGCCATAACCACTGTTGTCATTTCCAGGGGTTAAAAAAAAACACACACACAACAGCAAAAGTTAATTACGTCTCTGAGGAAATAAAACCAGAAAGCAAAATTATGTTTTTTTTCCTGTGGCTTCCGCTATAATGACATTTTTACGATAATAGGTACACAAAACGCATCCTTGCCACAGCATAATAATGCGAGAGGACACTAAAGCGGTGTTTGTGGAAAAGCTATATCTATATAGTATAGACTTACATTTACCTACCACTCTTATTTGCGCTATTCTTGCTTTGGTTTTAATGATAAAACCAGACCGAGAGTAGAGTTAATTAGAAATAATGGCAAAGGTGCAAACAAGACGAGTGCGCAATGAAATTAACTTTATTGCCTACAAACAAACTGATATATTTATGAGTTTTACCGGGGATAAATGGCTTATTAGTGCAAAGTTCTTTTATGAAAAGTTGTTGATCTTAATTACAATTTATTATCGTAACTGATGACTTTAATGCATAAATATACAATATACATACATACGTAGTTAGTGGGTAAACCTAGAAATAATGAATTATTTCTTTAGTAATGTATGTTTCAAAGCTACCAGGATGAATGAAACCATACGATTTTATTTCGTTTTGTTGAATATGAAGTTATCACCTTCATGTGGATAGAGAAAAATCTCAAACATTAATATTGTTTTCAATTTCTTTGTATAGGTAGGTAACTATATGATCGAATCCAAATGCTATTCAATGCAATAATTTCTCTATTAAAACTTTTACATATGCATAAATCACGTTTGTGACTGAGATATCCCTTTGTAAATGGTTTCTAAGTAAAGTTGTATTTTCTAAGGAAGATTTTCTTGTTAATTCCCATTATTTGGCATGCCCCTTTGCAGAGAAAATAAAATAGATTAAATAACTATAACGGTCGGTGGGCTCATCCTTCTTTTTATTCATTTTAACTCAAGTCACTGCTATTTATATGTGATTCATACCTTTCAATCAGGAATTTATATATAAAACTTACCCTCAAAAATTTTAAATCAAAGCCTTTTACAAGCATTCAAATATTTCGTTCTCATAGGTGCCTTGCTTGCTTTTGAAGAAAGACATAATATTCATAATCCTTGATGGAAAGTAATGGCTGGTTGCACCAAGCGGTTTTAAAAATTTAACAAGCTTTTAAGTCTGTCTTTCCATACAAAATACTAAAAATTTAAAATGTTAAATATTGGTGCAATGGAGTATTAGTGCATTATATTATTATGAAAGGCCACAAATGTCCGGTTGCACGAAGCACCTTTAAAAATATTACAATGGCATTTAACGGTTGTACCAAACAATTTTAGTTTTGAAAGACAATTAACGAACCTTTAAACTCGAATGCCATTTGACTCCAAATAAATTTTTAAAAGCGTGTTTTAAAGAAATACACCATCTCACTGAGTATTGATTCAAGTATCATTTTCTTATACTTTTTTGACATTGCATTATTACTCAGGACGACAGAGTGAAAGAGGGTTTCCGTGAAGTTTGACATCTCCCATTTTGCGCTGGTAAAAATGTTTCGTTCAGTTTATAAAAACAGATGATAAAATCCAGAGATGATTCGCAAAACATTGAAGGGTAAATTTATAGCAAATTTATCAGGCCGATGAATTTCATAAGAATTTTTACAAAACTAATTTTAGTGAATTTGCTTTAAAAGGATTAATTTCATGTCTGAAAAAAATACCAATTTAATTTTCGATTGCATGACAACAACCAACTCCAATTTCTAATTTCGTGTCACGGGTGCCATTAAGACTATTTAAAAAGGATGTTGACACCTTTATTTTTTATCCATGGTGACCAAGCCTTAACATAACAACTACGTGGCATTCAATTCTAGAAAGTGATTGTTAAATATTGGCAAGAAACACGAGAAGTTTTTCTTGCTATTTTCTGACTTTTTTTTCCTGAGCGGTTTGCTTTATTGATAAGAATAAAGAATAAATAATTATGAAGTAACAAACTCAATAGTACATATACATATACTATAACAATTTATTAATACACAATCAGACTATCATATTGATTAAATTTATTTTTGCTAAATATAATAAAATACACTGTCGTTGAGACCTGATGGTTTGACTGTTGTAAGGTACTGCAGGTATAATGTTCTGTCAATTTGAATAGAATTAAATTATGTAAAAAGAAAATCTCTGGAAATGTTTCGATTTAATTCTCCGAAATAGAGCCCTACCTTAAGCTAAGTATACGTAAACGATTTTTTGCAACAAAATTCACCAATTTTCTATGAATCATGCAAACATCCAATTTTATCTGTCAAGAGTGACAGAAAAAAAATTGGCAGCCAATCGTCTTTCAAATTTCTTTCTAAAAATTGGCCAACTTCTTTGCAATCGTTTGAACTCTTCTCAACACACAATTTTTCGTATTTTCAAATAATTGGACGATTGTCGACGAAATGGACATAGGAATATGTGCTTGCCAACGATAATATCCAATTTTTAGTTGCAGATCATTCAAAAAGAATCAAGTCATACATTTTTCAAGAAAACAATCGCTTTCACACGAATATCCGCGAGTTGATATTGAAAGATAGAGAAATTAATTTTCAAACTTTAAACTTTGAAATAAAAATTTTAATTTTGCTGGTTCAAACTGAAAATTTTTTAAAATATACTATTATTCAGTTAAATTTTTAATTTCAATATTTTCTGGTCTTTTAATTTGAAGTCAAAAATTTAAAACCAGAAGATTCTATGACTTAAATTTTAAAGATATAAGCAAAAATTTAAATTTTTTTTTATATTTTATAATATTCACTTATGTATATGTAAATGAAGTTTCATATTTCCATTTGTCAACAAAATTGTCTTCCAATAAGTCCATCAATTTTTTGTGATAAAATAACATAAAATGTCCGTTGCCTCTGGGATGTTAGCCTATAAGTTTTGGAAAAAATTTAAATAAGAATTTAGATTTTGCTCTTTTGAGGTGTGAACAGAGATTACTAGCCTTCCTCGCCAACACATCTCACTTCACTGGTTAAAGCAAATTAGCTGTTTATAGTAAAATGGCTTAGTCCGAATTTATAGTAGAACTCCTAAAGAACATCAATTAGACATAGAAAACAAAGGAAAACATTAACAACAAAACAGAAAATCATTCACTCACTTTTATTAGCTAAATCGATTATCAATGAAAGGTGACTCATCTCAATCATTCGAATTAGTTAAATCTCGACAAAGAATTAGAAAGCCATACTAACAAAATTTACTATTAATGATATAATTAGACTCTTATCCACTACAATTTTACTTGGAATATTTGAGTAACTAAAGCTACATCCTTATCACCAGTATAGGGTGATTAATATTTTCGCAAAACATTCACATTCGTTGGATATGCCTGCAACAATATAAGGAAACTCAATGGTGTGGTATCCTGATGTCACACCTATAAAGCTGGTGTGAATTGCGAAATTCCACATTTTTGTTTGCCATTCTCATCAGCCTCAGCAACAACATCCTTCCGCTTTTGGCCTCGGAAATACGCATTTCACATATCTCGTTATATCATGCACTTTGTCCTCTGGACACAAGCATAAATAATTGCACAAACAATGTTCGTTTGCAATAATTGTCATTATCCTCACAGCGGGAATCTGAAATTATTTTCCAATCTGTATAGGTAGAGCATCCCGTTTTAATCCTTGGGCATTAATGTTGCCTCTTTTAGCCAAAATGTCATAAACCCACACAAATTTTTTCGGGGGTGTCAGCATCAGCACTTTATAATTCATGACACATTTTCTGACGAATCGGATGGATACAATATTATCTGTCAATGGTTTATGAATCGTCCAATCCGCTCATTCAATTGGTTGAATGAGCTTTATGGATCATTAAGTTTGCTTAATGATTGACATTGTTTGTTTCAAAAGGGGTTAAAGTGTAGATACAATCATTCATTTTGATTCAATAAAATTTTTCCATTCTTTAACGACTAATAGATTGTCAACAAGTAGGAAAGGTGATTCGAAAAATTTATTTTAGCTATGTTTCAGTCAGGTAAAATATATGAGGGGTAACCAATTTTGTTTAGAATATTCATTTTTGTCTTCGTCTCCTGTTCCTAAATTTATCTCTCAAAATATTTGATTGACAACATTATAAATCCTAAATGTCTGTTTTTTGCAAATATATGAATTAACCGTCTAGTGTTTAAGACACAAAAAATGACAAGGAAATGAAACTTTTGCTCTAGCAGCTTCATAAAGAAGAAATTGAAATGTGAGTAAATAGTGATAAAAACACATTTTCAGATTCAGATGGTAACCCTTCTCATATGTTGGTATTAAACTCCAGGACTAAAAACATTATCTGATGCTTCTGTTGTGTATTTGAAATTAATTTGTTGAAATTAGTTACAAAAGTATCTTTAGGGATAAAAGGAAAAAAGTCCTCATATTGAATAAGGTATATTATTCTAATACAATGAAAAGATTTCTTCACCAAGCTTTTTTTCATTTGCAAGTATTGAACTTATTCTGTGCTATAAATGGTGATAAGAATCTTGGAGCCAGAAATATATACACTACACAGCTAACAGTATTTTTTTTTTTCTGTGGCTTGTAATAAACACAAAATTATAGAGATGTTTGTCTGTTTCTAATTGAAGACGACAAAATTGCCATCATCCCTATTAGAGCCAACATAAGAAAACACGATAACAACAATGATAAATGGCTGATGACCAACCGCATCCTCGAAATCGAATGCAGAGTCTAAAATAAAACAAACAAAAAAATTGTGTTACAGCAGCAGAATGAACAATGAAAGAAGTTCTGGAAATGGAGATACTTATCTGCAGAATATTCTCTGTTCGTTAGAAAAAAATAACCACAGCAATCTGATGAGCATCAGCTAAATGGAGAGTAAGCTAAATGTTCCAATTTACATTCAATCAAAAATTACCCTCGACCAGAAATGAAAAAATTGTATCAAATGATACAACGAATAAATTAAGATGTCGGGAGTACGTGTGTTTCCGGCATTTTCGATTTATCAAAAATTTAGGTTGTTATGTTCCGTGGTTTACGAAAAGATACGTATAAAGTTGTGCTAAAAGATGGATGGGATCAATAATGATAGTTAAGCTGCATACTTTTTCACGTTGAAAGATGCCCCAAAAACTCGGTTCGAAAGACAATAACCAATACCACAACCGACGCGACGACCGCGACGCGGAAGATAGGCCGGCGTAAAAACATTAAACAATTCAAAACGGGAGGCCTGTCGCTGTTCTCTGGGTCAACCTGGTGAGCCTCAAAGGTGGAGATAGGGTGAAGCAATGGAGTGTGATGAAAATGAAATGAAAAAAAAAATTAAAATTAGTGGACTCTAGGAATTCTGGAAAATTCTGAGCGGTTAAATTCAAATTTGTCAAAACCGAGGTTTTTACAGTAGAGAGAATGACATACCTATACTCACAATTTAATAAATAAAAATTTTCAAATTCTCCTTTTTTTATTAATTTGATCAAATTCCGAAAAACGCGGAACTAAAAAAATGGACAGAAGAATTAAAAATCTTTGTGATTATTAATTTTAATTTATTTCATTTTGGATAGTATATAAAACATAAAACAAAACACGACCGAGAAATAAAAACTTATCAGTTTAAACGATTTTCTTTTTTTTTGCAATAAAATAAATCCGGACAAACGAATTATCCTGTCTTGCCCTTTCTTAAAAATTAAATACCGCATAGTTTATTCGCTACTCAAAAAAAAGGAAGACATTTTTACTTATTACTGTATTTTCATTTGGTTTTGGCTTTTGCGAGGGGAAATTTAATTTTCCTCGAAAGGAAATTAGATGATGCTATCACAAGGATATTCGTAGACGTAGACTGCCTTTCCGTTTTATCTTCAGGGAAGGTATGTATATTTTGATTAACATTTTACAAATGGCCTCTTTGCTTGAATGTAGTTGTTAGCCCTTGTGTCCCTGCGATGCAAGAAACCACCCTCGCTAGTGGCCAAAATCCATGTCTCTAAATATGAAATGCTTTTCCACCTGTGACGAGGCCATTTTTTGTTTTAGTCCCCAGGCTATATTCTTTTAAGCTGAAGGCTGATGACGTTAAAACGATCATTAAACTTGTTAAAAAAGACCTTACGACGGAAGCGATTAATTAAATTCATTTTCCATCAGGACATCCATCATTTCTTTCAACGAGTATGTGTGTGTAGCTGTTTTCAAGTACATAGCTATAAAATTTTCAATTTTCGATGCTTTGCTGAGCGAACCGAAATAAATTAATTGTCATTTTCATCAATCAAATATCTGCAGGGTGTTTTCCATTTAATGTTATTATTAGTTATTTAAATGAAATCGATTTTGTCTCTATAAAAGTAATGATTGATGATTATTTTTTTTTTGATATTGTTGAAAATTATGGTTTCAGAGTTTTAAATCTTCAAAAATGTCTGAAATGAAAAATATTCGTTTGTTTTTATAACTTAAAAATTAATTTTATATTAACTATATTATATTTTATATTAAATGTATTTCGATGAAGCCCACATGTGAGGTGTGAGATAGAGTAGGCGAGTTGTAGTCCCAGTCTCCCAGAGAAGAGACAATGAACTACACTGTTGACTTTGGTTAATGTAGAAGAAGAATATATTTCTTCCGTGCCTGTAGTAGTATTATTATAAAACATTAAGAAGAGGAGACCCGGTCAATTTAGATTAATAAGAAATAGGCTTGCAGAAAATCAAAAAAAATAAAAAAAAAAACGCATACGCCAAAGTGTACCAACATCATTCCGTTGAATCTATATTAATGATGGCCACAAGATGAGAGCGAGATGAGATATGTAAAGTATAGTGTTGATTTAGAGAAAATTGAAAAATTTCAGTCTCGGTCTCGTATGACTATATGAAGTGTTAAACCTATGAATCCGTTGGTTCGTATAGCCATTTGGAGGTCTTGACGAAGTTCAGTAAGCTCTTGCTTGAGAGTTCTGATAGTTCTTCCAATTCATTAATTCCCCGTGCAAGCTCATAATTTCTCCGATTTAAGGCTTACCCAAACCGATCTGAAACTGACGTGACGATGAAAAAATAATAACAACAACATGTTAATCATAGCAACATGTTGCTGTTGTTGTTTCATCGTCGTATCCAAATGTTTCGCCTGAACAAACCTCTAATCTTTTTTTTTCTTCTGATGAAAAAAAAAATGAGAATTAACAATTATTTTATTAAGAGACTGGAAGCACATCCGAAATTATCAGTAAGTCTCTAAAAAAAATTGAGTCTTGTCTTATTCTCGTCTCGGATGCCAAAAAATTGGTCTCGATCTAGTTGCTAGCCCTAATCTTGATTATTTATAGATTATTTGATGAGGAATGAATGAATTTACGACAAAGGTCCTAAAATATTTTAATCAACACTACTTGATCATCCAACAAACATGTTCACAAAAATTGTTTAGAGTTATAAGTCGTTGTTTTTCATGGATAGCAAGACTTATGCTGGCCACGATACAAAAATCGAAAGTCTCAGTAGTCTTTTCAGTAAAGAAAATCATTCGAAAATATGTTTTTGTTGATTCGGTACCAAGACTCAAATTTGTCGGCCTTGGTTTTGAAAATATAATCCCACAGGTATTGCATTTCTAATATCCGTTTGTGAACAAATCTACCTCGCAACAGATTTTAATATATTTCTTCACAAAATTTAAATTTATTTTTCTTATCAAAATCCCATATAAAAAAAATAAAGTTCTTTTTTCTGTAACTGTCATCATTTAGGATAAAGTTTTTCTTTCCATTTTGTCATCCGCTCTTTCCTTCGTTTTATTGACCAGTTGGCTGCAAAAATGTTGATAACCATTCGACAATGTGTTGTCATAGTTCTAAAAAAAAAGAACTTTAAACAACTATCTTCGTCGTTGTGCTGACAGCAGACAGAGGACAAAGTATCCATAAGAAAGCATAAAAAAAAGAAAAAAAAATATCAATACGGATGCAAGAATCGTCTATAGGAAAAAGTTTTCTCCTAATCAAAACTTTTGCATTGGTCGAAGTTTATCTGATCTTTGCATGTCTTATAGTCTATCGCCCTATCAATTTGAAGCGTCCACCTTAAACATTTTCAAACAAAAAAAAAAAATGAACAAGTTTTTGAAAACTTTATAAACAAGGATGTGTTAGATATAGAATAATAGAATAGTAGAACGGAATGATACGAATTGCGCTTTTTTTCCTATATTTTGTCTAAAGATGAAAAGAAACACAAAACCACTGGATGAAAACTTTGTAAAACAAATAGTTCTAATCTATAAGTAGTCTTTTCTTTAGTTTCCCGTGGATGATGCATTAGAGGTTTTCCATTCTGACCTAGTTTTAATTTAGATTGAGTTAGTAACCAACCACACGCGGTAAGGGAATTGTGGTCACTTTTATTTATTTATCATCTGCAGAATATTGGTAGTTTCCACATCAGAACCTTCATCATTCGGTTTTTTTTTGTATGCATGTACAAGGACAATAAATGCTCCTGCTATGCTTTTTTGTTTCCAGAAAATGTTTAGATCTTTCAATACGCAATATGGTAACTGTTTCAAAAACAAACAATCAGTATTATCCTACTATCGAAATCGATGCCTGATTCGATAGTAGTAGATTCATCTAATATTTTTATTTCCAATTGAAGAATATGTTATCGTATCGAGACTGTATCGGTATTGGCACTAGGTTAGGTTAGGTTTAAAATGGCTGTCGGACAAGAAACCCAACACACTTAGACCCTTATGGGTCCATTGTGATACCATAAAACAAGCAAGATAGGAACTTACTAGTCGAACCACTCGGAGCTTCTAATGAATAGGGATAGAATTAGCGTCCACTAGATAACTAGTGTCCTCATAGAAGAATCCTTCAAGCTGAGAGAGCAGGCAGAGGGAACAGTTTCCCCTTTCCTTTAAACGGAGAACTGATCAAAGCCTCCATTTTACTTTAAATATTAATTCTCCTGGCCTTCAAAAGGATTAATATAAAACAACATCTACTCATATGTATAAATAAGGTAGCTAGCAATTTAAAAAATTTAAGCAATTTATGGAGATGATGCTTTTATATGCCATTACGCACGGCCATCATCATTTTATCAGGAAATGTAAACAAAGCTTTTTGCGTTAATAAACCTTTTCCAATAGCATTCATTAAGAACCATCAGCCTTGTCAGCTATTGTTATAATCTCTTTTGAAGATGCTGCGTCACGTTTGCCTCAAATATAACGGCAAAAAGAACGATAAAGTTGGCGATGTCCTTCTCCGAAACCATGTGTGACACACAACATACATGTAGCCAAAAGTATGAAAATCTGTACTGACGCGCACCTTAATGTTGACCCTCGCCTCCATTCATATGAGAATATGGCACCATAATGTGCTCCACCTGAGTCATAAAGTTTTACAGCTCATGATAAAGACATGTAGATTGTATAGAGCACCATCAGAGAACAACAAAAGCGATAAGCTAAAAATTGTTTTTCTTTTTTAAATAAAATAAAAAATAAAGTTAAAAAATGTGACATCTCTAATGAGAAAAGTTTAAAATAATTATGAGCAGGCAGATTGTTTGAAAGTTTTATTAATTAATTAATTACCATGCAAAAAAAAAAAATATTTTAATGGGATAAAGTTTTGGTCAAAACGGATGTGTTCCTTTTCATTCCCACACATATAACTATTTATACAAATAAATTGAACCTATTATAATAGTGACTTTGAGTTCATCATCATTTAACCGGTCTTTGCAATTGCAATATATATAACATATAAAATTATCAAAGAAAAAAAAAGTTTCCATTTCGATAGTTCAAAATTTTTGTTTGCTTTTTTAACTAGAAAGTGTGTAAGATGAGTGTTCTGAGAAAAATCAAACAATTTTTGAAGTTATGTAGCTATTCGCATAAAATCGAAGACATTTCCAAGATGCCGTATACCATTTTAACAATTGACATTATTAAAATATTGTATTTGTTAAATGTTCACCAACGTGATTCAGTGCTAAAAAATATTATCATGGGTTTTGGTGAGATTCTCTTTGATTTTATATGATCTTTACTTGTGATTAAAGGTCAGGTTTTGGATTCGTAAAAAAATTGAGACTAAGTGGGAATAAAATAATCCTGATGGTGTTATGAATGTTTTAAAATTTCAAATTTTACTAGGGATTTCAAAATTGGACTCAATTTTATTTTATGTTGAATTTTTGGTGATCAATTTTTTATGTTTTTTTCATTCAAGACAAAAAATTTGTATGAAAAGAAATTGGTTGGAAAACAAAAAACTGTCAAATTGAATTTGAATAAATAGGTTTTCTATAAATATCCCATTATTGATCAACCTTAAAAAAAACTTATAGAAAATGCGGACCTTTGATTTTTAATATTTTTTTTTTAATATTGTTTTTTGTTTATAATGTTTGGGTTATTCTATTTCTGGCAAATTTTTCAGTAATGATGTTTTATAAGAGTCTAGAAAGGCGTTTTCGAAAAAAGAAAAAACATAAAGAAGAAAGTTAAAAAAGAAATAACGTCAGGACAATTGTATGGAAATTCAAACATAAAAGTCGAAATCATTGAAACTTGAAATTGGTTTTTGCGTTGTTACTTTTTGACTACGTAGTATTTTCTATCTTTACTGCTCCAACAATATGTAGGTAAGTACCTACTATCATACAAAATAACAGCTTTACCAATAACCGCACCATGAAATTACTTCCATAAGTGTTATGTTTATTAAAAATTATTCTGTTGTTAAATGACAACGCTACTGTAGCTAAGAATATGTATTGTACACTTATTTTATATTATAGACATCATAGTAGGTACATTGACTATCCCAAAATTTTGAACAACATACTTTTTGTGTTCAAGTTCATTAAATTTTATAACGCTCTTAAAAAAAATTGAAAATTTTCATGAATTTTGTTTCGAAGCATATTCATATGTGCAATCAGAAATGGTACCCCTTTCGCACGCTCATAGCACTTAAGAAAGAGTGCTGCTGGTTCATGGCTGGCCACGAGACGAGACCAGGAGTGAAAATCGAAAAACTTCAGTCTCGTCACGGGCCTGTTATGACTTTTTAGTTATTTTGTTTTTAATATTTCAATTCTAATATTAATAAATATGTATGATAAAAACACACAACCAAACAAAAAAAAACTGTTTAATAAAGAGAAATTATAAAAATGTTCGGAAATTTTGAATCAAAAATAATAAAAATATTTCTCATCTATTAACATTTTTTTCAATTACAATTTTTTTTTCCACTTTGAAGATGTGTGGGAATGCGAAGTAATATTTTTAATTTTTTTTTATAAATCACCGATAGTGGGTTTTGTTGACGAATTTAAGTAAAAAAAATCATAATTTACCTCAGACTTTTAAATACCGACTTCGAAGTCTTTTTTTTTAAATCTTTTTTTATTTTTAATAATCAGCTGTTCTAGTACTCTAGTAGTCACGATTAAGGGGAGAGATAACCAAAACCATATCGTCATCGAATCACAACAAAATAAAATCACAGTAAATGAAATTAAAAATACATACGTGCTCCAATTTGTTTTAAAAATTTCACCATCGTTTTCTAAGAAGTACTTTTGAAAAAAAATTAAATTGGTTTGTAAAATTAAATTTTTGAAATATACAGTGAATAACAAAACAAAATACTTTATAAAAATGTCAAGGCAAAATCTCGAAATTCTCTTGTGTACCAAATTGTTTTAAATGATTTACCAGTAATTTTTTGTGTAAAATTTACGAGTGATACATTTTTTTTTCAATTCGATTGGTTTCCTAAAGTTAAAGTACAAAAACGTTGACGTATACGTTTTATCCAAGACGTCAAAACACAAATTTCAATCATTTACCTTCCTGTGAACACTCTTAACAAAATAATAATCAAAAAATAATGTTCGCCTTGTGATTGTGGGTTGAAAAAGACCACTTGACTCTTGAGAAAATAAACAAAAATGTTCTAAGTAACGCCATATAAATCATTCCTTAGATAAGAATGTAGCTATAATACCTCCTTTGTAAACGTACGACTGTTTCTTACCGAAACTAAATCACCACGAATATAAAGGCCCATTCCAGGAAAAGAGGAGGCAAAAGCAAATATTTTATGTATTTTATATGAAACTCAATAAGATAATTCCTGATACCTGGAACCCATATCTATTTTCCAAAGTTCTTGAGATTGTTTTTCTATATATAGCCCATAATTGGATATTTATAAACGTGACCTGAAACTTCAGAACCAATAATTTGGTTACTAATAACTTATATTTGCCGAGAACTAACAGTTATGTAAGCAATAAACTGTGAATTAGTCGAATATGGAATATATCACTAAGCACACATGCTTCAAATACACACACTATTAATAGTTAAGGATAAGTTTTTGGCTGTTGCCCTGCAGGCTGTGTCTTTCTTAAAGAAATTTTGTATGGCAGTTTTGAATATATTGAAAATGGAGCTTCTGAAGCTAAGTTAAAATTTAAAAACCGAATTTTTCCCCTTCTGAACAACAATAATAAGAATGGATACCAATTAATTCTCAAATGGGTATACAGCAGGGACGAAGCGTCCATATATTGAGTGGAATGAGTGCTTCCGTTAAGCAATTCAAAAAATTATACGATTTAAGAAAAGAATTTTTAATTCGAAACAATGCAAAACTAAAACTACAAAAACTCATAATATCCCTTCAATTCCACGGCGAATGCACAATGTCACTCCATTATACACTCACGCTTGCAAACAAATATTTGGAATGCATACCAGCTAGGCATTCTGATATATCGCCTACTCTCAACTCTCACTCAATCTCCTTCAAAGCAAATTTTTTAATTTGTTGGCGTTCACATAAGAAGTGAAGATTGAATTGAGTGAACTCATTATGAAAATTTGTGAAAACAAAAGTAGAGCAGGAAAGGAGAGATATGAGTTTTGAGTTATTTGCTTCTTCTTATTCATTGACAAAGGGGTAGAAAAGTTCACTTGTGTGTTTCGTGTTATGTTTTTAATCTGTTGTGTGCAAATCGCATTGTCAACTGTAAATGTTTTGTGTAAGGAGTTTAGGATTTCTTTTTTCTTTAGCGTTTTGTTCAAAATGATTACCTGCAATTGTATAATTGAAAGCTTAATTAATAAACCATTCTCGTCGAGAAAATTTGATGAGAAAAAAATTATAATAGACGGTGGTAGACCGAAGCCATTTGTTAATATCAACACAGTTACAAAGCGATGTACAAGGCATTTTTCAATGCAATTCTATGAAACTTTTTCGTGGTTATCGGGCTGTCTTAAAACAAATAAATTATACTGTTGGCCGTGTCTTTTGTTTGAAAATGAAAAAAGGGTTTGGAACAGCACTGGATTTAGTAATAAAAAAAATATGATCTTGAATAAATGACTTTTAATTTTAAGTTCAACGTTAAGTGCTTCCGCTTCCAAAAAAGTCACGCTTCGTGCCTGGTATACAGTATCGTTTTAAGGGTTCAACCAAAGTCTTTAAATTGAGCGTAAGAACTTAAGAATACATTGAATAGTTCTTGCGATAGCCATTATAATTCCAAAAATTGCAGATTATAATAATATAATTAAAGAAGGCTTGACTAAGAAAAATTGATAATCCCGCTATCAATGATTTTTATTTGTTTGTGTCATGTGAAGATTCATTTTTCGAATAGTTAGAACTTTTAATTTTCGTAAGAAATTTATATTGTCACAACACTTTGACAAGGAATGAGCCAACGTGTACTCCGTCAGCTTCATCTTAGCCAAACCGGTATCAATAATCTACACATAAGGTTCATACGGAAACTGCTTAGTTTGTGATTGTATGAAAATGCTTCACATGACTGGCGTGAAAAACAGCTCTGACGGGTACGAGGCAGAGTCACTGGTGAGTGAAAAGCAAGGAGCGAATTAATGAGGCTCAACAATTGAAACCTTAAGGTGACGCAGTAGACTGGTATGACATCCACAAAATTTTGACATGTGTTCTAATCTTTTTTTATTATACATCTGTGATTTTGGTTCAGATCCAAACCCTGAGCTCTTGATACATATCCCCGCAGCACGCACATATCATTTCTTTAACAAGAATTTCGAACTCATTTCAGCATTTTCGAATTTTTTTTGCTTTGATTTTCATTTCCAGTCACTAAAGGGCAGTACCAGGAGGAGGGGACCCCAATGATATTGACGCATTCAAGTACATTTACCCATACTCAATTCATCATTGCAAATGTTTACTGTACGTTCCTGCATGCCGTTTAAAAAAGGATTATATTTTAATATAATGGAAAAGTCTTAGTGAAGTTTCCCGGCCATGGCACCAACAGTATTGCCACTTCCTGTTTTTTTTTAAATGTTATATTTATCACAATTAATGAACAGAACTAAATTTTTGTGCAAAGTTCATAAGGAGATAAAAAAAATCCCTAGAAACCCCGAAATTAAATTAAAATTAAAATCTTTAAATCAGTGTAATACATGAAAGCACATCTCCACTGTGAATGATTTTGAGGGAAACCTCGTCCATTTCTCGTATTTCGTATATTTTATGTGATTGCACAATTTGAATTTCAAGTCTCGAAGTGAAGTCAATGAGTCCAATTTACTATTTGAAGTCGTTATACATTTTATTCACATAAAATATTGCATTCTTTTACAACTCTGGAGTTATGGAACTTTGTCATTAAAAAATGTTCCATAAATTATCAAGAAAATTGCGCTGTAGAGACAAAATTGACAAATTGGCAACCCTATCTAGGGTTTGTTAGCTTATATAATCATTTCCTCTCACTACTAGTCTAGTTTTTTTTTATGTAGCTTCTAGGTACAAAATGTTTTCCTCTCGCAATATTAAAACTGTTCCCAGTTGGCTTATCGATAAATAGAGAAAGTATTGGAATTGGATACTTTTTTTTCTTAAATCGATATATATGGGTTTGTATTTGCTTTTGTCATTGTCACATTATAGATATTAGTGTGAGAAATTTGTGTAGTGCAGGGAGCATCTCTTTATATCCTTACATAAGAAAAAGAGTTATATATTTTGTATTTGCACTCGAACCAAAGGATAAATACAATTTGTTACTTGTGATATTCAATTGAGGGAAAAATTGAATTTACAGAATTGTATATATTTTCTACTACCTAGAAAATAAAAACACTGAAGCTATATTGAAATGAAGATGACACTGAAGCTATATTGAAATGAAGATGACTTTTGATGTAAGGGAGATGTCATGCTTAGATCTTCTAAGTATTAAATGATATTTTTGATTTTCGGTGTACATTAGGGTGTTTCAAAAAAATAAAGTATCTTCGATACCTTGTCGGTTTGTTAAAAAAAAACACGGCTATACAAATTTGAGTCCAAAAATTGTACACTAAGACCTTTTTCAACAAACTTTTCGGTTTGATTAGAAAAAAAAATATTCTTACTTGAATTTTTATACCCAAGCAATACAAAAATGTTCTTGAAATTTTTCACTTAAAAATTAACCTTTTCGAAGGTTCAGCTAAAGAATATAGAATAAAATTCACTTACAAATAAATTTTATTAATTACTATTTTACATGTTAAAAAATTAACAAAAAATTACTGAAGAGTTCAAATTTCCTTTCGAATGGTACCTAATACTACTTTTCACTTCTTTACTTAGAATTATATTATTTTGAAAACTATTCTAATCGAAATGAATTTTTAATGAAAAAAAAAATAATTTCTATGAAAGTCTTGCAATCCCTGATCAGGGCCATCTCCATGCCTGAGCTTTTCAAAAAAACCGTTGAAATGTTAACCGAAAACTGTTTTCGCCAATCGCTAGATATTGAATTCCTGACTAAAAAAGTACCGAATAATCGATACTTAGGTTGGGTTAAGGTTAGGTTGAATTGGATGTTGGTTTAGAAATCCAACACACTTACATAGACCAAACCAGTTTGAGCTTCGAATGAAGCGTAGGAGACAAGTGATGTCGGAGTTTACCAGATCGCTGGGATCCTTTTAGAAGAAGTCTCCAAGGTGGAGTTTTCGTCCTTGTGGCACGGTGGGACAGATGCAAAGAAGATAAGAGATTGTCTCTTCTTCCTCTTCGTCTATGGAACTCGTGCAAAAATCATTTACAGGGGCTCCAAGTCGAAGTGCATATCCATCTATTAAGCAGTGTCCCTGTCCAGTCAGGACACCTATTCGTAGCTAATATGTAATCTACTAAGGGAGATCAATTGTTTAGAGCGTTTGGCACTAAGTTTAGGCCAAATTAGTTTTGTCACTAAACAGGGATCGATACTTTAATTTATAAAATGAATAGTTTTATTTTTATTTTGCCATGTCGAATATATTTTCTGTTCCTAAAACTATGCACTAAAAATAACTATTTGACATAAGATCTGAAAAATGGTTTTCTGGCTATTTTTTCAATTGGTTTGGCACGTCCAGGCTGTCATCAATCGTCTTGAACCTACCATTCCGCATAGTCATGGATTTATTTTATGTAAATTGACGAAAACAAAATTTACATGCGACCTGCCAAGTTAGTTTAGAATGGCCATGAACAGTGTCTTCGAAACTTTGGTTTATTTTTACTTCCACAAATTAGCTGTGGGCTCTTGATCTATTCCTTAAATAATCAGAATGCATTATAATAATATCTACAACTCACAGTTTTCAGTTTGAAGAGCAACTACCATCCTATGAGAAATTTGAAAACAAAATAAATCAATCCCTTCTAATGTAATGATAATGACATATTTAACTCTGCATAAATTAATTTAAATACTCACCTGAACAAAAAAGTCTAAAGCAATCAATCGCTTCGTCACCAGAAAAAAAACAACCCTTTTGAGTGTAGACTGTAAGGGTGCTGCTATAAGGCCGGAACTTTGTGACTCAGTTTGCACACTCCTATTTTAGATATTAAAACGAAAAGCTTTCACAATTAATTGAAACCGATTAATCGAATACCGTTGCTAGGTGGGGTGGGTGGTGTTTAGATTTATACACATTGCTTATAGCTCAGTTGAATGGGAATCTTCGTTTTTATTTATTTTGATACTGTAAAAGAAATCAAAGGATCATTCTCACGTTAAGCACGTATTTGCGTGCTAACTTCTAATTAATCGACTTTCTAGGAAATCAGTTTTATTCTCATTAAAAGGTTCCGAAATAATTTCGTTTTATTCTTTTTACTGATGGATTTATATATCTACCACCCTAGCCAGTGGCGCTGCGCCGAGTAAATGATATTACCTTTCGCTGATGGTTGAATGCTTTAAAGAAGTATAGCTAGGGTTCTATCAAAATTATTTAATTTCCGTAGGTTCCGCTTTAAAAATGTACACAGGATATTTGATTTGGCTGCGGACACCGCTGATATTTGTAATAGAAAAATTAATGTTTTTTTTTTTTTTGTATACCTTAATATTAAAAGCTTTTAGATATGATACGTATATGAATCGATGAACATGCATATTTCTTTTAATGAAACAATCAAATCAGCACGAAAAAGTGTTTTTTTTTCGAACCACCATACCTCTTTTTAATTTTAAATGAACATTTGGCTCCTATGTACAGTGAGTATTTGGATATGGTGAAATTACTAAATAATAATACACTACGACTGCAATTACTTTGCAACAAAAAAAGGTATTAAAAATGATTAAAAAAAATTTAAACTGATTTTATATTTCCAATGAATTAATAAATATTTAAAAGCCATGAAAGAAATTTCGAAAAAACTAGCCTTCACCTATCAATATAATTAAACAAAACTAACTTACTCATGGCTTTGGGCTACTTATATAGTGCATTTAAAAAAATGTAATTAATTTTTTTTTATTAATTAATTAGTAAGCTAAAAAAAAAGTGTTTTAAAACCTACATTGGACTACGTTTTCGTTAACAATTCAGTATCTATTGTATATAATATTTGTAATTGAATGTGTAAAATATAGTTCATAAAAACACTGCAATATGTAATAATATGTGCTGTCTTAATTCAACTTTTTTCATTTCGAAAAGATTTCATTCCCATTTTTTATTTTTCAAAAGTGAACCGTTTTCGAGAAATTTGAAATTTTTGAGAATTGGTTTTCTTAACATTTGTATGGGAGATGTTTCAATATTTTACTGTCTTATAATAGGCCGAACTAATACTTATACACTCTACAAATTTTATCAAAATCATCGAAGCGGTTTTCAGAAATTAGAAATTTTTTAAAAAAGGGTTTTTTACCATTTGTAAGAGAATTATCTTTATTTTCAATCATTACAATCATTACATGATGCGCAGTATACACAGATCCTCTTGAAATAGTTCCCATTTCGATACATGTCTCGATAAAACAATTATTCATAATTACGATACTAATTTATAAGAACAATTGTTTTTTTTTTGTACCAAATATGTATTATGATTCATGAACTTCTTTGAAATTCTAGAATTGGATATTCTATGTCGGACTGTAAGAATGAAAAAAAAATAATAACTGCAATTCGTTGCCCTTATTCTAATATACACATTTAACGTGCTATATGTATACAGCCGAGCTTTCTCTTGGATGCAAACTTGTTAAAAGTGAAATTGTTGAAACATAAAAGGGAAGACAAAAAAAAAACCATCGGGGAAACCATTGAAATTCAGAAACATCAGGCATGTTTTGTGGGCCAAGAAGTCCCAAACACGAAAGGCGGATACAATATGCTTGTGCGCAGTGTGGAAAATAGTGGGAAATTTTTTGAGAAGAATCTTTCAACAGGTACTTTGATTTTATGAATTTTGTTGTTGTACACCTGAAAAATGATAATATCCAATGGCAAAAAGATTTGAAAAAATAAAAATATTGTAATAGATTTTTTTAAAAGTTGTTGTTGTAATATTTAAGATTTTAGGAGAATAAAAAAATGTAGATGCGAATAGAATGCAGTTTTTGATTTTTCACTATGATTTGATTAAGTGAAGACTATTATGCGTAGGTATACAGTATGCAACAGTGAGGAGTAAAAAAACTGCGACAAAATGGATTAATGATAGGAAAAGAAACATAGGTATTTATTTTTTTTTAATTTTTTACTTTGAGCTCTGTTTTCACTCTTAACAATGAAATTTAATTCAAAATTTATGACTATACCAGTTGACTTAGAAACTTGATATTTTGTATATACGAGTAGGTACGATTTTTTCTAAAACAAGTGGAAATCTGGAGTAAAAAAAAGGGTGTCGAAATTATTGAAATAAAATTTCTTTCTTACATCATATAAAGAGTGAAAAATTAATTTTGATTGAATATTTTCGCTATCAAAAAACGTATTTTTCACTATTATTTGGAATAAACTTCTAAAAATAATTTTTTATAAATATAATTTAAATGCTCGATACTCGAAATATTGATGACATTCAAAGTAAATTACTCTATAGATTATTTTTCCTTGATGGACAAATTATAAATTATTATTCGGTTGGTAAGCAGTTAAGTAGTAAATTTATTTCTCTGACATCTAAATGAAGATCTCAATCTTCCGGCTCTGAATGATGATATAATTCCATTTCGGGGTTTAATAACCCAGACCAGAGGACCAATTTTCGCTTCTAAGATAGCTGTGAAGTGATAAATAACTTAAATAATAATCAGAACAAAAATTTTAATAAAAAATATCACTTTACAGCTATCACAGATCGAGAATTGGACATTAGGTCAAAAAACAAACTGCTAGCAAAATTCTAAAAATTATTCAATATTAAAAATGATTGCTCCAGCCATTATCCCTACGATTCATTTGTATCGTAAAAATACAAATTTATAACTGATATTAAGCAAAACATAGACTTTTCCACAGTTGATTTAAAAAAACGAAATTTTAAAATCAAAAACATTTGATGAAGTGAAAGATATATTCAAATCTACCTACATATGTACATCTCATGCATTAATTTCTCACCTGCTCATGGTCGATATTAATCTCCTTTCTTAATCGGGCAGGTGAAATAACACTTGAAGACACAGACCATTAGCTAGGTTCAACAGCATTTATCATCCCTAACGACTTCCATTATTTTCCTTTCAGAACCAGTTTGATATTTTATCAAAACCATATACAACCCCACTCTCCATCACCACCTATTAACTTTAATCACGAAAAAAAAACTACCTCCACAACAACTGAGCCAAATGTCCAAGACTGTACTTCAGCACTCGACTGACATGAAACATGACACGCCTGAGCCATGTTAACCTGCTGTAAGTTAATCGGGAAGAATTAAGTCAAAAGCCATTGCATATTTTCCTATGGGGTTCTGTATATACGGGGTAGTTTTTGATGTAGTGTCCTTATAGTGTATACTATACCCAGTAGCTATATGTAATTGTTTTCGTGGTTTTGCCTTGTAGACATAGACAAACCAACGTAAGACTGACACTAATATGGCTAATTGGCTTTCATTAGTCTTCACACTTGTGGCATATTGCGCGCGTATGTCTGTTTATGCATTAAGGTTGTTGGGTTAAGTTTCAATTTGACACGATTATGTTTAAGCCATAGTTTGATTGATTGGAATGGTAATAATAAAGCTTTGTAAATAGAGATCCTTCATTAAGTCCTAAGATTAGATACTTGATAAAATATAAGGTGATTGGAATGCATCGAAAATCTTAGATCAAAAGTTTGTATCAATAAAGTAAAACTTTTGTGATTTTCAATTATCAATTTGAAAATTATCAATTCTGAATTTAATACCAACTGACAACATTTTTGAATTCATAGAAAGATGACCAGTTTTTAAATACGTTAAGTATATACCTATAGATAGCAATAGTTTTGGGTATATATTTTAGGAGAAGTGGAAGGATTCTGAGAACTACCAGTAAAAAACTTTGAACTTTCAAGAAAAGGTCCTTAAATTATTCCAAAGCATTGTTGTCCAACCATGTGAGTGGTTCCGTTTTGCCTTTAATATTTTATATTGTTCCCAATAGCCGTTACTGTATTATTCTGTGACAAAGAAGACTCCACTTACACCATCGAAAATACAAGAATGAAAAAGGATATCCTTGCGTAATAAATTTTTCAATCTGCTATTGTTGTCCGAATATTCTCCACCCCATAAGATTTTCAGTTTCTTAAGATCCCTCAATATAATGGGGTTGAAATATTTTATTTTTATGTGCACATTACTTTTTGTTGTGCAACATTTCAGCATACATGTTATACCGTAACCGTATAGTTACATAGACCAATGCTTTTCCTGCTCTGACGTAAGAACCATATCCCCCTATAACCCCCGAAAAATTATCATTCCATCCTTTTCTTCGATTTTGGTTTTCAATTAAAATGGACAATGGAAGGAACATTCTTATTCTTTTTTGCTGGGGTTTTGTGTTTGTGTACCAAAAGGACCATAAAATGTGCATATAATGCGTTACTCAAGAATATTGTCAGGCTGTCGTAATGAATCTTTTGCCCGCAAACAGCAGTCTTCTTCTTCATGCCTCACAGTCGGAGTCAGTTGTCGCCCTGGGGAATATGTAAATAGTTTATAAGCTTTAGTATACATATGTATATAGGTGGAGTGAAGGGAAAAGTCTGTTATACATCGTTACCTCTTAAGTCTGTTCAAATGGAAATTGTTTCCAAGGAGACGCTGGCTGCCATCTGCCCCAACACCGCAAATTTAAATTTTCTCGAAAACTTACTTAAAATCTAGAGTACGTATACGAGTACGTACCGACATAAATTGGAAGTTGGGTCCAAAATGAGTATGTGTCTCTAACATGTTCGTTTTGAGGTTTTGAGGGTGGAAAACATCTTCTCTTATGTGTTCAATGTGCAACTAACTTTAAAAAATATTCTACCTTTACTTAGGGTTTCCAAATTAATGTACAAGTTGTGATAAAGTTTAAATTTACTTTTAGCAGCGAATGTGTAACTCTATAAACCATATGTTAGAGTCAACAGCTTACACAGAATGAGAAAGAACAAATATCATTCAAGAACATCTTTCCAGGGATGTTATAAAACGTTCCGTATTGTAAGTATCTGGAAAGTCTTATAATGTTTTTAATGTTTTTGTTTAAGAAACTATTTAACATCTAGGCCCCTATACAGTTATGTTAAAATAGTCATCCTGAAGGTGTGCGCCTGAATTTAGCTTGAAAGGCTTTATTCCGAAGTGAAAAGCTTCATTTACTGGACTATACTTACATAATCTACTTTTATTTTATGACGTAATTTTATCTATCAGTAAATCTTAACACTCTGTCGATTCTGAAAAAATAACACTGTCCAAGTGCCCATTGTTGTCATTATAATTTCATTGAATTTTTTTAGACCCCAGGCAATTATCACTTTCACTGAAAATTAACAAGCAAAAAGTAGGCGAAAGTGTTTCGATATGAAAACAAGCATGAATTCGTTTAAGGTTCACTGCAACCAAACACGCGATTGAAAAAAAAAAAAAATTATTGTTGCATGGTCCTTGTAAATGCAAAGCCAAAAAAAAGGTGAATAAATTCATAGCTGATAGAATATTATTAGGAATGTAGTGCTTTTTAAGTTAGAATTGAAACTTAAAAATTAATGGCTCTATTATGGTAGGTACGGAACTGATTTAAAATTTCTTCGCAGTTTCAATAAATAATTTTTGGTTTTAGAAATATCTAGGTTGAGCTATTATATTTTTATATTTTTATTTTTTGTAAAAACACGAAGTAAGAAAATTTTTTGAATTTTGTTGAATATTTCAGCAATATTTGAAAAATCTATATTTTTTTATTTTCGTGATTCATTTTTACCACAATACTTTGTAAATTTAAGTTGTAAGACACATAAAATACATTTTAATTTAATTTAAATTTTTATCTGGTAAAAACTTTGATTATGCAATCTAAAATAATTCATGCTTGTGAATGTAAAAAAATATTTTTGAAATACGAGGGATTGCAACTGTACCTACTATATGGCAGGTTTTGCATTCGTGAAAAAAATGTTAACCGATTTTGATGAACTAAGACAACTTTTCTAGTATCTTTGACAAACTTTTAAAAAACTTTTAAGCATCCAAATTTTATGGAAAGTAAGTATTAATTTAGTACAAAGCAAAAATTAACTTAAGTTTAAAAAAAAAACGGTTGGCAACTAAAATACAAATTTAAAAAAAATAAATCTTTTTAAAAAATCGTGAAAGATTCTCAGAATTTTGATACAACTGTTTGTGTGTATTGATATTAGCAAGACCTATCAAAAGAGCATAAAGTAATTAAACTTAATAAAAAAATAAAAAAAGAAAATTTGAACTAAGACAGTATTAAAGGTACCCTCCCAATAAAAAGTCAGTTCTCAAAAACTCAAGTTCCTAGAAAACGGGAAAAAAAATTCTGTGTGTGTTGGTATTATTACTTCCTTATATTAAATATATTTTTTGTTTGTTTGTTTTCTATATTGCACTTACTATTGTACCATAGAAGCAAGTTCGTACAAGCCAGTCGTATATTTTGTTTTTTTTTTTTCTAATATGGTAACCCTATGTCTATCTTTTGGGGTAGAATTCGAAATTCGTACGCTTTAACGTTTTGAAATGGGTTCTCAGTGGGTTACCATTTTTATCCAACATAAATTTTTTTTAAGATTTTTGTTTTAACTTCAGCAAATCGTCTCAAATTTTTAGCAAATATATATATATATAAACTCATATTTTTATATATATATATAGAAAGCAGATAAGTATATACATGTAATTAAAGTTTAATTTTATTAATTATTATCACATATGCGGAACAATAACATTTGAAGATACTTTGAGCGATGCTCGGACACTTTTGAAAACTTTTAATTACCCTTCAAATTTTCATAACAAAAAAACTACTTGCCAACTACTGTCGTTCTATACGTAACGTACATTATCCCAAAGGAATATAATAAGGCTTCGAGTTTCTGTTTGCTCATACAAAATATCAATTCGCTAGTCGCTAGTCGCGCAACCTCCTCCAGAAAGGGTTGGGAAGATTATTTTAAATTTGAAAAGTTTCAAACAGCAAATGTGCTGCAAAACAAAATTGCCACAAGCGTTGGAATGGTAATCTCTACTAATGGATGCTACAAAATAAAATGTGCTGCTTAGATTGGCTGGATGCAATCTATTTTTTAACGTTCTGAAAGGGATTTAGGGGGAGGGAGAACCTGTATGCTTGGTATTCAATGATATTACAAAGGATACAAACTCAAAACATAACATTTGAAAATAATTAGATACACGGGTGGAAGAGTTAGAATTTTCTTTTTGAAACATTCCTATGTATGCACATTGCACATATGTATATATATCATATTATTAATTAATTTCTCAAAAATCTCACAAACAAAGAGCTTTCAACAAGCTTTTAATTAAAACAAATTAATAATCTATTTTTTCTTTCTACACTAGAAAAAGAAATTAAGGAAACTATTTTTTTCCACTTTTTTTTATGTTTCTAAGGAACTATGAGCTTATTAAGATGAAAAAAAAACTCAATTTTATATGGATTTCTAGTTTTCAATTTATTTTTAAAATTATTTTGTGTGTTAATTTTATTTTTGTTTTTGAAAATTTTTGGCTGCGCTAATTTTTATAATTTCAAAATCTCTGTAAAAAAATTATTAAAAAAAATAAACTGAAAAAATATCTAAAGATGGCTTTTTGTTTCATTTCAACCCGACCATTTTTACAAAGATACAGCTCTTCGAAAAATAAACAAAAAAAAGTCAAAAAATCAAACCCTTAGTATTTTTGTCTAGTGTAGGTATATATAATAAAAATAATAAATAACAGCATTAATTACGTGTTATTTTCGAGTTAGCATAGTTATAACAAATCAAAATTTTAAAGGATTTTCAAAATACAGAATTTCTTTAATTAAATCAAATCAATTAACACCGTTTGAATTTGACGTAATAAATATATGAATTTTGCTTTCCAAAAGCGTTTTCAAATTTCAAAAAATAAAAAAAAAACAATAATACTCAAAACCAGTAATTTAACCTGACCAAGAATTTTTTTAAAAACCTATCCAAAAAATCAACAAATGATTCTCTTTACTCACCACAACAAAATAAACAATCCATACCAAAAGTGCTATAGCGCTCAGCAATGTACTATAAATCCTATCTTCTCAAAGGAATATTTCAAAATATCTGAGCAGCATCATGCGTAGTTGACATCCACAACCCTGGACCCTACCCCGCCTCTATAACTATTCTACCAAATAAATACACAAAGTGCTCCCTCGAAAATGTTCTCTCAAATTAGGTCCGCGCCTCCGCGCATATCCTTGCTGAGCAGTGAGTGAGCGTATTTCGAATATCTCATCTTAATTTCATAAATATACTACGTGTTTGTTCGCCTCGCGAGTCAGTCGCCACGATACCATTCTGAATCCTGGGCTAGGGTCTTTTGAAAAGCCAATCTTTTAATTAAAATACAAAAAATAGAATTAAAAATTAATTGATTTCTAAGAAAGTTTGGTTCGTGAAATTTTTTTGAAGATTCGGTAATTTGATTTAACTTTACATCGGTGCATAAAGACATAGTTCTACTGATTGACAATTCTGATAAATAAATATTATTTGTATTTGTATCTGTAAATTATAGACAATATTTCGGAAGGTTATTAAAAATAATACCATGAGTATGAACGTGAAAACTAAGAAAATGCGGAATTTTTCATTCAGTGAAAATGATTAGAAAGCAATTAATTGTAATGGTCAAAATTGAAGGAAACTGAAGTGGACCAAAGTCTGGCATTGGTAAGAAACTTTCATTGGTCTTCATTTCTCATTTGTTCAAAAACATATCTTCTTTTCTTTTTCTATTCTTCTTAAATCATCTAATGTCACCTCCCATCAAACATATTCAAATCTCCCTATTGATGTGTAGGTATATAAAACTCTGTATTACATATGTGTTCGTATTTTCTTTATAATTTACTTGAAATATGTAATGATTATTTATTCTTTTGTTGGTGTAAGGACACGCTTTTCAATTTCATAGTTTTTTTTTTTTGTTAATGACACGTTTCTCTTACAAACTTTTAATTTTGTTTCAGTTTGCCCGAAATTTTTTATAGTAGATTCTGTTATGGGTATTTGCTAGTATGAAAAAATGGTGTATAATTTGTAGATCCACCACAGGGTAAGCCCAGGCGTATTCACTATCTGACCCGGCAGACGTTGTTCTGCCCTCTTTTTCTTCTAGATGGGCGATCCATTTTGAAATCGTAGTCTTTTTTGTATTTGCACGGCGGCGCCGCACCGGCGCGTTGGCCACTACGGTTTGCTTTCTTGAAATCAATTCTCGATCGATATTCTCAACGAATTTGTAGATATTTGGCTCTTATATGTATATGTTTTTCAACTTGTGTTCTTCGCTCTTCAGATGATCCAGCAGACATAAAGTACAGTCTAGTTAATGAAATAGTTAATAGATCCATCGTGGTTTAATATCACAGCACAGAAGACTCGGAGTAAGGCTTTTAAATGTAACATCAAAATCGGTTCAAGTAAAATAAAATTGGACAGATCCTCAACTTTAGCATCTTCAAGGTTTATATAGCTATTGTTTGATCATTATTTGAACCAGGTGTTAATAACACCTAAAGTAAGATTTTTCAAAAATTACCAAACATTCAATTTTCTTACGGATTTTAATAAACAAAATTATTATTTTCAAATAATACCAAATGTTAGGGTATGATGATACAATACATGTTTTTGAAAACGTCTGAAAATTTTTTTGAAATTTAGTTTTTAAGTGTATCTAACATTTTATTTCTTATAAAAATTTCTCATTAAAAAAAAAATTGAAAAAGTATAAATTTAATATTTGAATTTTTGAAATAAGCCAAAACATATGTTTGAGAACATATGTACATATTGTACATATACTGTGAGTACTTTTAGTATAAGGTTGGTACATTTCAATCTTTGTCTACAAGATTTAGGGAATCTTTAAAGCATTCGAAACTAAAGATAAGCTGAGAAGAGATAATAATTTAATAAAAAAAATGTAAGAGTTCACAGTTTTTCTAAATCTTTCTTCCCAGTAATTTTAACATTTCATTCTCATTTCTCATCCAGTAAGTTAAACGCGAAGTAAACAAATTTTTGAATAATGGTTTTTAAAAAATTAATTTTCCACCCCAAATCTACTTCACCATATCCCTATAATCCACTTCCACCCACAACGGAACGACACACCATCGTCAACCAAAATTATAGACTGGTGCGTTGCCATCACACGTACATTTTCAGCGCATACATATTTCATGCACAGGGAGAGTACATAAAAAAAATTCCACAAATGTACGAGAGCACAAAAAGAATACAAATTTCCATTCCATTTGATGCGGATTTCATTTGAGATTTATCCAGAATATTCACCACCCCCGCCCCGGTCCTTCGAGTTCCCGGTATAGCCATCAACATCAGGACAAAGGTTATTTGCCTGAGATCCTAGATGAAAAACGGCAATGGTATGTTCGCAAAGGGAATGCGAAGCAAATCGAGGGACTTAGAGGCAATAAACCGCAAAATTTGTTTGTGTAGTTTTTTTTAGGAAGTATGGAAAATGTTTCATTTCTTCCAGGGAGGGAAAGAACCAACCTCCATATTCGACGGCGGCGGGCGTCGTCGTCGGTCGTTTAGTTCATTGTTCATCTTTTTAACAGCACCCATTCCATGTTATATGAACATAAGAGTAGCTGTCGCTGGTTTGCAGCATCTGTGCGACGTATATTGAAATTCCAATCCAACAATAACCACAAAGCCGCGCCATCATAGAAAGCAATAACAATTTTTCAGTTGGGGGTGAAGTTTGTCCCAATGCTCAATTTTTCCTGCCGTTTTTCCAACCTAAACGTGCCACCAACTATATAGGAGTATTTCCGAGAAGATGACTCAGATGATGATGAGCATGAAAACCAAAAACGACCTTTCCCGGTCTACAATAGCAAACATATAACCTTACAAATACATGTATTCAACATTTCAAAAAAAAAAGGCTCTAATTAATATCACGTCATCCTAGAAAATATATTGTTTAGCATCTTAATGTGCATAGCTTATTTGGAGAAAGAAAATAGCATAATATCAATTTTGTCGGTATTGTAGTTGCGTCCACCTCAGTTCTATATCAGGAACTTTAGTTTTCCGAAATAGTTGTGTTCGATTTCACCCAAAAAATAAAATCGAATTTTTATTTTTTCTAATTATAGCGAATTTGTTGGAATTGTGGAAAACGACCCTCAAACGGGAACTCGTTTGATTATATTGAAAACAAATGAGGTCTTCTCAAATTGATATGCAAGCAGGAACTCCTAAAAAAAACTTACAGTATATCAGGCTCAGTTATTGAATATCGATACAATTATAAGGTAGGTACAGTTAAAAAAAAATTATAATTTTTATTAGAAAAGTGTTACAAACTAAAATTCATTTGATTTTACTTTACATTATACGAGTATCTATGTAAATAAATCGGTGGAATAATTTGAATACCTAAAATCTTTGAAATTCAGTTGTTTTTTCGAAAGTTTCGATTTTGTTAAAACTTTAACTTTTGACGCTTGATATGTATGCTTTTATGTAAGGAACCAATTTTTACGTACAATTAACTGTTTGAGTAGGGAAAATTATTATCTTTGAAATTTCAATAATTTGATGCGCTGGTTGAAGTAAGCATCCCATTTCGTATGGTGCATTGGTGCTGGGTTTAATTTCAGGTTGAAACTGAAAAATTTTATAAGCTTTGCTCACTCCCAGCCGTAAATTAAAATATTAAACTCAATTAAATACCTTATAACCATCATCGTCCTTAAAATTTATATCAAAATAATTTAATTTTATACTTGGCCAATTTCGTATACAGTAGACGCTCGATATAGTGAATCCACCCAGTGAAGATTGCCTTCTAGAGCACTTCACCGGTCATAACACTCATTAATAAAAAAAAGTATTTAATACTTTTGTGGTTTACTGTAATTATGAAAGGAAATTTCAATATTTGACCAAATTATTAAACCATTTTTTATAATGGACATGTATGTTTTCATTACGAGTATGATCAGATAAATTGTGGTTTTGCTGTTAAAAATGTCTCGAAAGCAGTTTTTGAACAAGACTATAGTATTAAATTTTCAAATATTAAAAATTTTATTTTTATTTTAAAAAATCACTTCTACCTTTACACGTGCCTACATATTTCTTATGAATTATTTTATATATTTGTATTATTTTTTTGTTATGGACCTTATAATGGTGAAATATTTTTGTTTGGTTGAAATTTGTGTTTTACGTTCACATGAATTTTTAAATATATAAAAGTCCTTTTTGAATTATTAAAAAATCTTAAATAGTGAACGGGTTTGGTTTTTATAACTTCACTATATCGAGCGTCTACTGTAGCCCTCTTGAAACCTGTGAGGTCAATTTTGGAAAGACACCCCAATGGACCAAATGAGCTTATGATTTTTTACTATTTTAAAGTACTGAAAAGCTTTCCAGAAAAGCACTTGCTACTTTAAAAACAGCTAGTAGATAAATTCATGACATCTTACTCACCATAATACGATTGTATAATCATCTATACCTGCTTATATAGGTAGAGTAGAGATATATGGAAGATTATAGCCTCCCCTAAAAATCTGCTTATATTAACAAAGCAATTTAATATTTAAAATTATGAGGGTAAATGTTTTTCAATTGCTATTGTTATTCTGCAAGAGAGGTAATTAGTTGTTATTCCTATATCCAACAAGCAAATAGGGGAGAAAACAAGCAGGATATGCCCAACAAGGTCATGACGAAATTGGCTTAACAGGATAATGAGTTTTATTTTGTCTAAATTATAATCATTAGGTACATTGGAAGCTGCGACATGAAGCGATGTAAGACATCGTAATTTTGGCTCGGTTATATTCTTTTCTTCTCGGTCTAGTTTGACTAAGTCTCGCCTTGGTCTCGTCCTGGTAGCAATTCAAAATTTCTAAAATATAGTATTTTTTTTGGGAGAAGAATGAAAAGGTTGAAATATTAGACTCTCGTCCCGGTCTCGTCTAGGATATATAAAACTAAGTCTCGTCTTGGTCTCATTTTCGTGGCCAGCCCTATTAAAATATGAGACTTTTGTAACACGCAGTCCAGGGAACAACATCGAGAGGTTAGAAGTGTAACTATACTATTTCTCACCATTTTATTCAAGATATTTAAACATCATATTCTCTCAGAGCCAAGTGGCACAAATATGTTTAAGAAACAATTAAATTTAACTAACCAATTCTAGGTCGGACACATTCGCACATATCGCCACGGACAGACACTAACCACAATACGGATGCATACTATAAAACGGATGCATTTTATAAAGATATAAACTGGAAAAAAAATCCAACCATAACGACAGCACCAGAAAAAAAAAACTCTAACGCTCTTTACATTTGCAGTAAAATTTTATGCAAATCACTAGAATAAGTTTTCATTTTCATTTAAAAGTTTGCCTAAGTCGCGTATTCCTTCGATACCCATGAAACCATGTTCTTGTTCATCCTCGTTTAAGCCATATCCCCTCTGGGATGTTTTTATTTTTTTGATTCCATATAAATCCAGCTATTTAACTATTTTCATTTCAATGGCAAACTGTTTCGGGGGCTTACAAGCACTTTTACGGCACGGAATGGTAGATGCTCGATGGTCCACTCAGATCACTAGAGGTATTGCGGTGTTTTCTGGATAATACAAGGAATTGTTTCAGCGGTTTGGTAACAGCTTTCAATAATGTGTTCTTCATTCTGCTTCTGCTTAGAGCATCATCAACCTATGTGTCCACATGGCACAGACAAAAATGAACATTGTTTTGATGGGTTCATTGATCTCAATGTTCTATTTTTAGAGGACATCAACGTTTAAGTTAGATATTCCAATTTTGTCTTTGGGCTAGGTGCTTCAAACGCTATTGCGAAGGTGTTGTAATGAAATGAAAATTGGTCTAGAACTATGTAGTTGAGTAATAATTTAAATTTGTATAGATGCAGATAAAGTACAATATCAAGCTTAATACAAACAGAGTAGAATATAGTTTATAAGATTTTACTTCCTGCAATAACTTCATATTTAAACTGTAGAAAAGTCCACTAAAAAAGGATTATCTTTGAAATTTCTTGCTTTACCGAATTCCTTACATAAAAATAGTTTCTTCTATCTCTATATTTTTGTCTTAAAATGAAAGCAGAAACGTCTTTGACTTGGGCTCTTGACATTATCAGAACCTCTTATAGAGGCTGTTGCATGAAATATGCTAACGTATCACTTCTTCCTTGCTTCATAATTTATCCTTTTTTTATTTTATGAAGCAATATTTCGTGGTATTTTCTTAGTGACCAGCTGTAAACCGAGAAAAAGACCTCATCTTTAAACAATATTCAAGTTGTAGGTACGTAGAGATAGTTGTTGAAAATGCTACTAAAACATTCGACAGCGGTATTGTTCTTTGATCTATGAGCTATGATTTTTGAATATTCAGTTTATGGAATGGTCGTAAAGTCTACTGTAAGAAATTTCCGGTTCATCAATTCAGGTACACTTTATTTTTAATTTTGTTTGTGTTGGAATTTTACAAAAACTCTCTAAATATTGATAACTGTAGAACAACTACATAACAATTTACTCCTATTTTCGTCCAAAGAAGAGACAGATATCTATTTCTTTTAATAATATTTACAATCATAAGTATATTGTATAATACTTCAATGGAGTTAAATAGGAGAACTCCTACTTTTATGAAGAAATTTCAAATGTAGCCATATTTGATTATATTATAAGTGCAACTACTCCATGCTTTTTATATTGGAATACTGAAATCCTTAAACCAACGTATACTCCAATAACTACTTTCTTATTCGAGCAATTGATCCCTGCTTCTTTAGTACTGGAGCAAATACTCCAATAAATTTCTGACAAACGCTTTATATCAGCATTTATTCCAATGAAAACGAATCTTATTTCCAACGCTCTCCAATCCATCATACATCATATATTTCCCTTACCGTACATTTTTATAAGTAGGTATACCTTTATTTCAAAAACATCTTAAATTGCTCTCTTTCCATAGCACCTGTTGTTAGCTTCACCAAGATAAGAACCCACGAATAAAGTTAAGCCCGCATATCATCAGCTCCTTTGAACTTAACAGCCCCTTTATTTCTTAGGTAAATACCAACTCCATTGTTTGTTATATTTACTTATCGCCTAATTGGATTGGTTTTGCGTAATTGGTATTCCTATACTATACACTCCGTGGCACTTCTCTTGTACATGTCGAAACTTTTCAATTCATATTCCGCCCGGTGAAAAATTTCTGAATTAATTATATAATCACGGTCTTGTTTAATGTTGACGAACCAACCGATGAACTTGGCCTTTTCACAGGCAATTAGTAACAACTTACGTTTTTGGGCTACATTCTATGGATGGGGAAATATAGATAGGACCAACAAGTTTGTAATAGAAGTGAGTACTAACGAATGATGACAGAAACCACGCAATACTACGATGTGCTAGGATTGTAGATATTGACTATTTCTGCATCCTGTTGATGGAATGTGATGGGGGCTTTTACATTCGATAGGAAATAGTACAGCTTGGGGGGAAGTTAATTTGCACTATGACGATGCTCGTAAAAGCCAAGCAGAAATCAAAGTTACATGTCAATTGCCTTAAATTTGCACCATGAGTATCTGAATATAATGTAATAAATATGTCAGCGGAATTGCCAAATCAGTTCAAAAGTTTAATTTTGAATTCAGTTTACTTGCTTAATTATGATAATGACACAGTTCATGCATCTGAACATGCAGAAAAAGCAGTCTGCATGCTGTCGTGGGTTACTTTCTGTATCTTCAGAACCCAGTTTGACAGTTCTTCGAACCCTTCCATCACCCAAACTTCCAACCACCAGCTCTTAAAATTATTGAAGGGAAAATTTTAACAAATCATTTCCAACATTATTTCTTCCCCAGCCCAGAGTCATCCTTTCTCTTTTGAACACCCCTTTCTTAACTAAGGCAACTTATTCGATATCAACTAACAAAAATGTTGAAATGTTTTAATGAGCTTATGTCCTTAGTGGCTCTCCTCTCTGATGAGCAAAACATAGTGATGAGAAAGCTATAGTCTTAAATTCTTCTTACGCTGCTTTAGGGACTTTAGGGTTGTGAGCAATGTTTGGACTTTTTCCTGGCTTATGATTTAAAAAATCGTCTAAATTTTAGGATTGGCATCGTTTCACGACTAAATAACAATGTCACATTCAGTAGCTGATTTTCAATATCTATTTTGGTACAAGGAGTTATCTTAAATTACTTCTTCTGAAGGTAAAATTCATTTAAGATGCTCGTAAACAAAGTACATATGTATATTTTTTTTCAAAATTTTAGGTTTATACCTGACACTTTCAAAGCGACAGTACTTTTATTAATATTCTTTTATAAAACGTTACTTATTTCTTGAGCTTACGAATTACTAAGTGAAACTAATATAACTTCGATTTGGCTGAATAACTGTTGTTTGCTTTATCATTTCGCACCTGAATGGAATCCACCACCCATTGCAAAAATTAGTACGGTACTGCTTACTATAGTAAGAGTTCTGCAAAAGTGATACGTTTTCCAAAACCCCACTAAGTGGTGTTTGTGTTTCAAAGACAATGACGAGCATGGTGATGATAAAGGACGGGACGGTGGTACGAGTGGAGCTTTATTGACTCAATCGGATGCTGGCGGTGGGGATTGATGCTTTTACCGTAAAATGAAATCCAAATTTATTTGTTTTTTGGCGAAATATGTTTGCTGCATTATTTGCCGAACGTGATTGGTAATACTCCTGGCTGCTTTTCGCCTTTTCAGCTGCTGAGAGGCTGATGACGATGACTATCACCACCATCCAACAAGCGTGTGTCAGGTCGTTCCTACACTCTGCAGTGTATGATACTACGCTGAAAATTGAATCAATGCATCCTTAAAACAAACATTGCTCTATGATGTCCAAACGTACACTCTGCTGAGCTAATGTTGATAGAGCACTTCTGTTTTCGTTATCGCATAGTCTCCAATCATGATTCCTATAAAAGGACGAGTATCTACCTTAAACTTTTCATTGACTGTTGTAATGTAACAACTGCCGTGCTGTATAGTATAGGTACCTGCGGACTGTATTGGAATGTAAAGTGCTTCCACCCCCTGTTATAATAATACCCATGTTCGACAATGTGACATGCCTACTATATTATTTCATAGTTCATAAACCAAAATATTGGGGAATGTAATTCACTTTGATCTCACTTTCTGGATGATGGAGACCATTATAATGTTTGCTTTAGGAAAATATTGTCGTTTTCATTAATTTACATGTTCAAAGGAAATTAATTGGGGCTGCAGGTTGTTTGTCTATATGTCCTGGCCATATTGTCCATAATGCAATAACTTTATGTAGATCAAAATTAGGTATTTTATGAGCTTGTTTTTCAATAAATGTCTGCATATTGATTTATGAGAATATATTTAGACTTCAAATAGAAGAATTTATTTATTGTTTTAAGTTCAAACATTCGACATTTTAAGAGCATTAGTATGGTGTTTTTGAATTGAAAAGTTAAATTTAGTTTATGAGTAATGGATTCTAAGGGCTAACAATAACATTAAATAGAAGACCACATTGTGATGCGATTGGCGTGCTTTGTATTTTGCAATCTTATGGATGTGTGGTGTAGTGTCAAATGGGGGGTGGTAGGTGAGTTTATGACCCAGTAGCTCATCGACTCACGTTAAATTAAGTACCGAAGCGGGAGTTGGTTTTAAGGAACCAAGAAAAGACGAAGACGAGATTTACACTTTTGATGGGACCGAGGCGGAAATTCAATAGTCTCGTGGCCAGCTCTAATAGATTTTTGTCCAAAAAAGATTTAACTCAAGGTATGGTGTCTCATCTTTGCTTCAAACTAGCTTCAAAAGGAACAGTGGCTGCCATATAATAGTTGAAAAGAAATTTATTCATAAAATAAAATATTTTTCATCAAACTCATTCAACCGAATTCCAAGAACTTTTGAGTAAATAGGGATGACAACGTAAACAAGTAAAATTTTTGCACTTATGAAATTTTCAGCTCAGTAAACGACAAATCTCTCTAATTTTAGTCATCCTCATCCCAGATAGTAATTCCACGGCAAGTTACTCCATTCCAGCTGTCTAGACTGCACAGAGCAGTCAAATAAATAGCAAGAAGGTATTTCGAAATACTTTCTTCACTTGAACATCAAATACCTACAATTCATTCATTACACTATGCATACCTAGGTTAGAAACACAGAGACCGAGAGCTGCATCAGCAAACTTTTTATCCTTGCATAACTTTTACAAAACATGCAGCCACCCATTGACCTATTATCATTGTCTTTGCCACGCCCGTGCTGCACCCACAACATTATGCTAAAAGAGGATTGTAAGCTTTTCGCTACTATAACAGTACACAATATAGGGAAAGAGTAAGAGACAACGGAAATACCACAGGAAAAACCTCTAAAAGTTGAAACATTTAATTTCACTCATTGTGTCTGCATTTTTTTTTTTTCATTTTTCCAAGGACTGTCTAAAGTTTTTGCAAATATTATTTTAAAAGTGGAATTATTATAAGGTCATTGGAAAATATATTTGCCTGCGATTTGAAGTACCTGCAATGCAATGCCACAAATGACAGTGCTTTTGGAAAATTTTGCAGCATTCATTTACTTTTTTTCTGGGTCTGCAGATTTTAAGTACGATCAAAAACAAAACAAATAAGAAAGATATTTTTTAAAAATTTAAAGTACTCTTTACAAATTGTAACACTCTTCTCCTTTTTTTACTTGATTTTATTAATGAAATGAGTCTTTGGAAACATCATTAATAATTTTGATGGTATTCTTTTTAAGCTTCAATTCGTTGTGATAAAAGTTTTCAAAAGTTGTTAAAAATAAAACAAAAATAAGGCTCAAAGTAAACTTATACCTTACTCTTTTGAGATTCCAGGAAAATTGACTTAACATAGCAAGACGTGATAAAATACAGAATGTTCAGTTTAACTGAGTAGATTGGCACCTATACCTAAAATAGATAGTTTCAATCTGCTGGAACTTTAGAATATGACAGATCTGAATAATTGTGATAAGAACATATTTGTGTTCGTTATTTTTTTTTTAATTTGTGGCATGCAACTTGAGGGATGCTGAAAATTGTAATCATATCAGCTTTGAAAATGCATGTTTTTTATTATTATTTAGGTAACATTATATATCTTTTAAATTTCTTGTCAGATGAGATGAATATACCTTCAACTTCAACCTTCTCCACAACATTTCCATTTTAAATCCTTAAACTTTTGGTACATTTTATTTAAAACTTCCGGATCCCCATTTGGTTTCAAGGAAATCCATTCCACACGAGTACCTAAAGCAAATCTATGGATTCACAAGTCTGTTCTCTCAAATGCCTAGGGAAGGATAATACAATAAATTCCATAATAGTATGCTGTTCTTTAGATTCTTATACACATAAATACATGATATGACTTTAAAGTCCTTCTTGTATTTTTTGTGTATCAACAATATACTCTTTACCCTTCTAGAGGTATTTTTTGTGGTGTTTCATCTTAAGGCGATAAAGACCGACGACAAAGATGTCCTTGTGTTTGATTTCGAGTAAAGAGTGTGAAGGTTAACTGTGCGACAAAAAATTTTGAGAATTTAACCTTGAGAATGAATATTCAACAAAAAAAATATTTACTCAAAGTTTAAAGGCTTTAACAATGTTCCTAAATAAACTTTAGCACCAACATAAGTATAGTTAACCATATAAATATAGTCAACTCATAATGTGTAACGACTATCAAGAAAAAGTATAAGGGTCCTGTGCAAACAAAACTGTTTACTTTATTACTTGTGATTTCTGCACAAAACGTAATTTATGTTATATTTTCTGTTTTTCCCTAAAGAATATCAAATTGCCAATAAGAATATACATAAGGAGTACCGATTCATAGAAAAAAAAAATCGATGAGGGTATTTAGTTTTGCTCTGAAGCACAGGACATTTAATTATACAGGCCATAACGATCGTCATACATCTTTTCAGTCAATAACTTAGTAAACGCCTTATTTATGCGAAATGGTAAATTGTAAACCAATAAATTAAAATGACGGTATAGAGCGGAAAGATGATTTACAAATTTAACGAAGATACTAGCAGTTTATTAACGTAACTTACAATATCATGCAGTGGTTGTTTTAAATCCGAAATTTTTATTCTAATTTTCTTTTTGATTTATGTAAGCTGTTTTGGGGAAAAGTATTTGAAAATCTGGTGGCGGGAAAATCCATGAAGAAGGGCTAAAGTGACTTACAACACTCAACCATTAGCGTTTGCTTCTTATTGCAGGAATGAAGGGATCTCAAACCGAGATGAAAATTTTGAAGTCTTATCTCGATCTCGTCAAAATTGAAAAATGCATGCTTAGCCTCGGTTTCGGTTGGCTAAGACTAGAAGCTGCATAGTATTTAAATTGAAATATTTAGTTTTATGTTTTGATGTACGTCAAGTTAATTTCATGTCAATTTTAAAAAATTAATCTCAGTTTTATTTCATTTCAAAGTTATATACCCCTGAAAAAAAACACCCTATATCTCATCATCATCGGTTCGATAACCCGGGTCCGGTCCTTGCCACCTATCCCGGTCTCGAGCTGACGCCATCCAACTGCGCACCCCAAGGCTTCAGGCGTCCTGGACTACGCCATCTCTCCAGCGTAAGCATGGTCTACCACGCTGCCGTCTACCAAAGAATGTACCACAAAGGACTTTCCGAGCCGGTTCCTCTTCGCTCATGCGAGCTAGGTGCCCTGCCTACCGGAGTCTACCGAGCTTAATTTTTGTCATTATGTCTGCTTCAAGGTAGATTGCGTACAATTCATGATTGTACCGTCTCCGGAATCGCCCTTCCTCACATATGGGGCCAACAATTCTCCTTAAGACTTTTCTCTCCAACTCGGCTAAGAGGTCGGAGTGTCTTTTGCTAAGCACCCAAGTCTCGGATCCATACGTGAGTACTGGCAGGACGATGCAGTTTTGAAGTTATGGTGAGATTTCTGGATTTGAAGAGCTTTGACAAACTGTAGTAGGTTCTGTATTTCTTCTTCTATATTGGCTGCTTTTATTGACCCAAGGTATTTAAAGGATTGCACCACTTCAATTTCGTGCTCTGCTACCCTGATTGTTTGACCAACTGGTTATTCTCGCATTCGACGCCACTATGTACTTTGTTTTACCTTCACTAATGTGCAGCCCCAGATTTAGTGCCGCCTGCTCGATCTGGATGAAGGAACCGTATACCTGTACAGCTTGATCGGTTCTTCCGATAATGTCAATGGACTTGTTGCCGTGCTAGAGTCACGGATTGCTTTCTCCAACGCCGGGTTGAAGAGGAGGCAGGCCAAACCATCCCCTTGTCGGAGTCCATGAATGATATGTTGATTAGTCTGGATAGCAATCCGTCTATTTTTATTTGTCATGTTACGTTGGTCATAGTAATCCTACAAAGTCGTGTCATTTCATTTGGGATGCTGAATTCTCTCATGGCTTTGTAAAGTTCTACCTTGGCTATGCTATCACAGGCGCGCCTAAAAAGTCTATAAACAGATGGTATGTTGTTATTTTTCCAAGATCAAAGATCTAGACCTCCGAAAAAAAAACAACCTATATCTAACTTACAATAAAATACACCCGTAGATACGCCCTGAGACTATTTTATTAAACGATTATTAACATAAGGTTTTTTAAGCTGTTATCTAGGTTAATGAAACTCTTAACCAAATGTAATTAAGTATTTTTCTTTCAATATTCATTTAACATATCTTTATCATTTCACTGTTTACCATTAAAATTAAAAACTTTCTTTCGTTACTCGGATAGATAGCTAGCTACCCGCCTTTACAAAAAAAAAAACTTCTGAAACTTTTTACCTGCTATTTATCTCAGTTTTAAAAACCTTGAATTATACAAATACATATACGAACATACTCGACTCGTGTATGAAGAAATTTTTAAAATATTCTCCAAGCCGCCCTAAAGGCAATTTATTGTCGTTTATGTTGTGTCAATTGAATGCGTAAATTTTCAGGCTTTTTGTCATTAACTGCCTATTCAGAGGATTTTCAAGAAAAGAAATCAGAAAAGTTTGGTTCTCACCCTCTTATGTTATGCTAAACGGCCGCTTAAGTCTTGAGAAAGTTTAACAATAAAAACCACAATAACAATGAGAGGGTAACTGAACCTTTTGCAGGATTTCCTCCTTTCAGGACACTTCTTTTTTTTGTGTTTTTTCGTTGAGCGTTAAAAGAAGAATGAACTTAGATTGTTTTATTGGAGGAAGTAAAATAAATTTAAATTTAGAAACTAGGTTCTTGTGAGAAGTAAGTTTTTAAACCGAATAGATTTTTTTTTGTTTTTTTTTTTTAATGTCAATCAACAGTTATGGTTATTTTTAGAGTTTATAATAAATGTAGTTAAATATGTTTTTTTCACCACACTAATGATTTTAAAGAAAATTTTGTTCATCAAGAATTTATCTTTTTTTTTTAATTCTGTGTTTGAAAATTAATTTAAAAAAAAACTGCACTTAATAATAGAATATCGTTTTCGTTTTCCATTTTCAATAGGATAACTACGAAGAAGCGATTATTAAAATTAATGTGAATACTACAGTTGCAAGGTGAAAATCGTGATAAAAAATCTCTTCTCAGACAGTTTTTCTACTTTTAGCGTTAAGAACCTTAAAAAACAAGTGCTGCGAATATGGCCCCCCTTTTTTGGCTATGAAGTATTACTTCGAGTTCAATTTGAAATGTCATCTAAGCGCTCAAAGCGCCAGTTTTTTCAAGATAAACCGATCACATGCAGCTCATCCCATAAGAAATAATTAGGGGGGCAAAAAATATACAGGGGCCATATTACCGACACTTCCTCTATTAATATGTATTTATTTGAGTAAAAAAATTTAAGTGAACTACAAACCATTTCAAATTACGGATTAAACATTCGTATATTTTAAACCCATAATATAATTTGAATTCAAAGAAATTGTGGAAACTCAAATGGATTATACATGGTGGGAATGGGAACTATGTATGAATGGATGTATTTTGAAGCCTATAAATTTAATTCTAATGTCGATTGATTGATGTGGTCATTGTATGTTTGAATGTGCGTCAATTAAAAATTTCTATGGCGCTTCAATGAATTCATCAACCAGTATTGAACGAAAATCCGCTTATTAGAAATCTGATAAGCTCATTGGGAAGCCTAAAATAATCCAAGCATATTAATAATTCTCTATCACGAAGCCAATCAACTGAACTCTCCAATGTCTTTTAGGTTTTCACCAGGAGAGTATGTACCATCTTTTGGAAACAAAGGTGTGATGGATTTCCTCTAAAATGAAAATTGGGGATACTGACATCAGTGGTTTCGAGTGTTTAAGTTGGACATTAATACTACAGATGGCAACTATCTAATTAAGATCTTGGGGTGCAACCGGGAGACTTGAGCCATTTTTTTTTTGTCGATTCATGGATAGAAAGTTTTCCTTTTATCTCAGCCAATTAAAGCAACACCATATTCATGTGTTTTCAGAAAAATCTCGTAGACTTTAAATAATCGCAAGAGATTTTAAATGGAAGGAAATTGTATGAAAACAGATATTTGTCTAAAATCTCTACTTCCAGATGACCAACGCATACCTACTTTAAATTTTTTCAGGGCAGTTAAGAGTACCTAAATTTTTCTTTGTAAGCAAAATTTCTTACACTTTTTTAAACTTTTATACAAAATGTATTTTTTGATGTGAAACAAAAATCAAATACCAATCTTTAATACAAATTTATATACCTACATTGACCGACTGTGCAGCTCCAAAAAGAGCTTCAAGTATCCTGTATGCTTTTTAAAAAATAAATGTTGACAAGATTTGGTATTGTTCTTAATGAATCCGACTATCAGAAAAGAATTATTGTTGACTACGAAACTACGAAAAACACATTATTTCTTCTTCTAGCAAAAAAAATTAACATTAAATTTTGTGTTCACGTATACCTAAACAGTTAACGTCTGCATTGAAAGAACGAATTTAAATATTATGTGAGTGAAATTAGTAAAAAAAATATTGCGAGTGTTTCAAATCCCCCATATGATGATCAAGTCTGCCGATTCCCCCCTATGCAGAGTTTGGCTGCGGGAATGGTATGGTTAAAAAGGAAAACTTCCTAGTCGATAGGTGCATAGTGTATATGTATTATGTATGTATGTGTATGTTTATGTGCATGTGCATTGTTTTGTGTCGGTGGATGCATCATGCATTAATCCAGAGTTTACCATATAGCTATACTTATATGGATAAAATGTCCGATGGTATTTCACTGCAATGCAATTATACCTGATAAATTATTTAACATGCATCTGATGCGTTTTGCGGCGGCGATAGTGAAATGAGAGCGGCTGGTGGTTGGCACTATCATCCTCACTGTTTAGTGTTTTTTCAATGTTTATTAATTTTATTTATCGAATTCAAGAAAATTGCCATGACGTCATTATCAGTTTATGTCGGTTTCGACATTACAAATTATAATGGTTATAGACGGAATAAACTACGCTATTAAATTATTATACAAAAATGCCAATAACGGTGAAAAGTTAATAATGATTTATTTTCAAAATACTGATACCCACTGAGTTCCTAGAAGCTTTACTGTATCGAACTTACTGTATATGAAAATTTATCAATTTTGTCTTCTATAATTCTCTTTAATCGAAATTCCGAAATTCTAATTATAAAAGGGTTTCACGAACTCACATTTACAACGTAGAACGGAGCAAGGGAATTATGTATCTTTCCATCCAGTGGCGTAGTACTACAGGGGTCTGATATGGCCTATAATGTGCTCAATTTAAATTTGAATTAAAAAAAAAATCTACGAAATTCAGGTTCTCGAGAAATATTTGTTTGAATGTTCTAAAAATAGTAAAGAAATAGTAATTTTTTTTTAAATCAAGATAAAGAACAAAGGCAGTTTTTTGCTGGTGTATCTATATGATATTAAAAAAATATAAATGATTAGAAATTGACTTTTCCCGGGTAGCAAAAACCCATGCTTCGCCACTATTTTCATGAAAGTAAGATTTTGATTTAAAATACGAGTAAAATAGGACAAGTTTCTATTGAATTTTCGAGTTTTTCCAATGAGTTTGTAGCTATTTGATTAAAAGCATTTTTAAATCCACCCAAAAAAGTCTCAAACTTGATCCCATGATTGCATGAGGTTGCTTTTTTAGTTCAACACCTTATTGAAAGTTAGAAAACACCCACGTATTGCCCTTTTAAGGTGGCTTTATAATTATTCAATATTTAACTGAAACCAGTAAAGTCTGGAAGATAACAAAATCAAATACATCAACCTCTTAAATGGACCGAAGCGAGTTAAATAAACTTAAGAAGGTTAACTCCTCTGGTTGAACTGATGAAAATTCTGATCATTGAACTGAATAATTTGATTCTTACTCTTTTATCAGAGCAGAAGCAGATATAAAGAAAGAAACATGAATAAATGAGGGGATTGATGGATGTTGCCATAGCTTACTGATGGGATGCATAAGGATTAAGGATAGGTTTATTTTAGACTTTGAAAAAAAAAAAAAAAAAATGGCTACATTAAATTCTCCAAGAATTGTTGTTCTTATGGTTAAAAAGGAAGAGACTTTTTGATTTGTTGTAACTTTGTGTTAGCAAATTCTACTAAACACTATAGTTTATGTCACGAAAAATAAGGTTTTCTAGAACTTCATGAGTATCTTTTTGTACTTAAAAAAAAAAAATCAAATGTTTTATTCACTAGTTGCATTTATTGCATTTTTCGTTTTTTCATTGCCTTACATATTTTAAAATATTTATTATTTCATGGTTCTAAATATTTTTTAAATTTATTTTTGAATAGAACATAATTTTGAAGAAAAATAATTTGAAGCAATTTATCATATAATATAAAAGTAAAGTTACTATCTAGTGAAACACAATTTTGTCATTTGTTCTTGTGTCCTAGGGTTCCCATAACCGCAAAGTTTGGTTGGTACGTCTTTTACAAAAAAAAATTCTTTATTTTTCAACTACCTACCTATAATGTTACTGCCTTGTATTTTAAAATAAAAATAGAATTACAATTTTGTTTTCTTATTCATTAAGCTTTTAATTATAATTTTTTTTATTTAACTGGGTTATTTATTTATAATTCTTTTTTTTTTTTATTTCAGATAACCAGAAGCTGAGCTCTTACTCACGGCACTCTTTCTCCAAAATCACATTTGGCGTTCGTAAATAAGAATTGGTACCTTCTTAAGCTATGTCAGCTTCAAAGTATTGGCGTTTGACCTAAGCATTGAATATTGAAAATATTGATTATCGGAGAATGCAAATTCAGAACAACGTGGCTGTCCAATTTTAATTAATGAATTTAAAGTAAAGTTTTGGCCTTGATATTTAAATAAACTATGGCCTGATATCTTTGTAAAAGTATAAAAATGAAAAATAAATTATTCTTGAACCGCACTTTTAATATTTCCTCCAAAAATACAGCTAAGATACAGCACTTTTGCGCTTCAATTAATCGATATTGAATTTTTTAGAACTGGAAACTATTTTGTAAAAAAAATTATTTTTAAAATAAATAAAATAAATAAACATACGAATTTGGACTGTGTATATTTTTCACATTATTTTTTTATATAAAGTTGTAGAAAATAGTAGATAAACCACTTCAACTTTTGCCAGAAGCAGGAAGCCAACACAAAAGATTTAAAAAGTACCCGCTAGCTTCAAATATCAAATAGCGGTCGGCAAAATTGCCACAAAATCGTTTGAGATACAGAATCGGATTTAGAGCAAAAATAGCATTTAATCAGCCGTAAAAATTTAAATAGCAAATTTAGTCGATTCGGGTTAACTGCTGTCTACAAAAGATTGGGACTAAGATTTTCTTAAATTAAAAAAAAACTCGTCTGAATTTAATTTTCACAAATGTCTAATAATGTATTTCAATTTCATTGACACCTACAATTTTTTCAAAATAGTCCATATAATTTTCGAAAATCTTCGCATTTTCACTCTTTCAAATCCTCTCTCTCTCTTTCCCCTTGGCAATAATTTTCAAAATTATAATTTTTAAAGAAATGCTTACACCCACTACCAAAATTTCCCTAGGCCGTAATTTTTTTTATTATTTTTATAAAACTCTTATGGCACTTTTTTTTAAAGTAAGCTTTTCCTTAAAGGCTTATTTGAGAAATATCTAAATTAATTATTTTTGTTCTTTATTTGTTATGATAAAGACTTCTTTGCGGGTCAAGTGTCTAAAGGATGTGTCCTTTTTATTATAATTAATAAACTTTATAAAAGGTACTGGCTTCCGTTCTGTTGAAAAAAGAAAGGACAAAATCGCAGGACTACGCAAAATTTAGCATTTTTCACATAAGGTTTAAATTTTTTGCTATACCCATTAGGTACCTATTTCAAACAGACGCTGACGTAGGTATATTTACACTTCCTGAATACTTGTTACATTTCCTTATCTCTTTTCTGTTCCAGCAGAGGTTGCTTTTTCAAAAAGTCAGCAAAAATGATAATTTAAGACCAAGCAATAAAATTATTCCCCACTTAAAATAAAAAAAAGTGAAGATAAAGCAAAAGCAAAAACGAAATTAATAAAAAGAAGAAGTGAAAACATGTGTTAGTTAGCTGACAGTAGATGGCGAGGAGTAGCTTCAACTCCACTAAATTCCTTTCTCCGAAAATTGTCTGTTAAACTGTAATTGCATTAGACGAGCAAACAAAAGTTATAAGGCCAACCCGAAAAAAAAGAGAATGGGAATCAACTTTCAAATTAAATTTACACTCAGTGCTGTAGTTCACTGATGGAAATATAAAAAAAGGACCAACAAAATAAAGACAGCAAGGAAGATTACGAGAACGACCGACGACGACTATAAAATATAAACGATCATGATGGAGAAAATCTCCAGTTTTCCAGGTTCCCGCATAGTTTGAAGCACAATATAAACAAACATTGCGGAAAAGTGTGCTTTATAGTCTGCGATGTCGTCGCTTTTGTGTATTAAGTTGGAAACCTAGAGGTGATATTACGCGTAAATGCAAGCATCTCTAATTAGATTTTGTCAAAAGTTTCACTTCCACTTCGTAGTTCGCTCGTAGCCAACTAGGAGCACCGACTGAATGAAGTCCTTACACGCGCACTCTTGGTCTCATAAACAATGCCTTTAATTTTGGTGTTTCCAAATTGACAGTAAGTCGAGAGAATTTTATTAAATTCCTCAATCCAGGGTGTACGTTGTTTTTATTAGCTGAATTATGTGCGATCACAACTTGCAAACCTGCATTTGAACGGAACATAAATTTGACATATCTATCTATTGACATGACTATCAAAAATTTTTGTTTACACAGTATTTGGATAAATTAAACATCTCATCTCATTAGTAGATGATTAGATGACAGACAAAATAAATCATGCAAATAATAAGGTTGTGCAAATAATTTTTAAAAATATATTTTCAAAAATTATTCGCTCGAATATTATTTTTCAGAGTAAAAAAATTTTCGATAAATTATTCAGTTAAGTGACTCCTATTACTTAATTTGCCGTTTTTGATGAGTAATTAGAACTGATAAATATTTATCAGGGCGATAAATTTTATGAGCATTTTAGCAAAAATGGTTTTAGTGCATTTGGTGCAACTGACCAGAAGTATATTAATACGTTTTTGTTAAAATATTCAGTACAAAAAAAGTACAAAGCAAAAATGCTAAATAAAATTTTGCTCCGAATATCCAGCAATTTGTGTTAACGTTTTCGCTCATCTGAGTACATAATATGAAAATAAAAAATTTAATATATTTCTAATTTTCACTTTGGAACAACTGCGAAAAAAACGGACAGCATTTAACAGATTTTATTTTTCGTACGTAATCAATGTTTTAATTTTTTCCTCTTTAATTTTTATAATACATCTAAGGTACACGTTAAAAAAATAAATTTTATGTTTCGTTTAAAAATGAGTGTGTAACTGTTATTTCGAATCATCCAACCAATGTACAACCAGAAAAATGCGAAACTTTACGCCTAGTGAACTGTCATTACGTAATAATTTTAAACGTTGACGTTTTATTAATAAGCAAGACCAACGACTTTAAAAACAAAAATTTGGACTTAAAGCAAATGCTGCGATACAAAACATTTTTTTTCGAGTCTCCATTTTTATATTCTGTTTAGTGTCTGGTTTCACGAATCACGAGTGCAAAAATAAATTACGTTTGTGGAAAAAAACTGAGTGTGCATGCAAGAAAATTTGACAAAAGCAATTTGTTGTCTTTCAACGCCAAATAGAAATGAAAATGTCTGTCAAAAGGAGAACATTTTAAGAATGAAACATGATTTTTTAAACGCAATTTCTAAAAATCACGCGTTCCTTTCGAGAATTAATTCCTATTGCTCTATTGTAACTAGGAACTTATGTAATTATATTTCATTGTTTTTGTTTTGTCTGGAAGTATTTTTGAAACTGTTTTCTGTTAAAAATTCTTAGTTCATAATTTGAAGGTGGAAGGTATCTTTTCGATATCTTGATACAGTACGTAAATTTAATTTAACTTGTAAATCAGATAAGGGATTTATACGTTACCTACATATATCCCAAAAAAAATGTTTTTGATTTAAAATATTTTATTTTATTTGTTTTGTTTATGGTCCTGGCTTGGGACAAAAATGTAGAATATGTTTTGGGGAAAATTTGACAGGTTAATAATTGTTCAATTTAAGTTCCAAATAAATCACCACGGTATGTGGCGATCTCTGAACGGAATCCACATTCACAATAAATTATCCAGGTCGACTCCATAATTTTTGTCGTGAACCTTGAAGTTCAAGGGTTTCTTGCACAATATTCTGATAGTTCACCTGGCATTTTACTGTTCATGACTGTGATACCGTGTATAAAATTTTCTTAAAAAACTCCTCAAAAAGAACGTTTTGGTCCGATCCATCCAGCCGCTATTTAACTTTGTGCCCTGTTTTCTTTATGTAACTAAGAAAAATGCGTGAATAAACTAGTGTTACACCAATGTTTTAATTATCCTATTAAATTACCATAAAATGTCCCTGCGCTATAATTATTTTTATATGGGTTTTCGGCCAAGAATAAATGGTTTTATTTGACTTGACTTTGAAGGTCTTTTATAATTATTTTCCAAAAAAAAAAGACATCGAAATTTGTTCAGCAATCTTCGCCTGCTAAAATTAATAGCTCATGTAATTGAAGTTGGCTAATTAAAAGTTCTTCTCTTTTTGCAAAGATTGTATATTAGCTTCAAGTGAGGATATCCTTACATGCACACCAAGCTGTAGACTGTTGGTGCCAGTGCTATACAGAATCTGTCGGATGGCAGCATCACCGCGCGCGCCGTCCGACATGCCATGCTACGACTGTCCCACGGTCGGTCGGTGGATTGAAAAAAAAACATTATTTTATCCGAAATGTTAAAGAACTTGGATAGTTTTACTATACTCGCGTTTCACACATCTAAACTTTCCTCGAACCTTCTGGATGTGATGATGTCCACAGTCGGTGTCCGCTCGTCCATAAGGACGATTTGAAATTTTCTTTCCCTGTATACATATATGTACTTTGTGCACATGTACATAGCATCGCTTACTCAATTTTAAAATTATATTTCCTTTTTACTTACAAGACGGACAAATCGAGATTGTTCCTTGTGTAATTTCAAAAGTTTCTGGCGGCATGCCAATGGCAGGCAATAAACAATACAGAGCCTGGTACGTAAGCATTTTATCGATTTCAATCTACCTATACCCATTTTGGCCTTTTCTACTGCGATTACTTCACCCTTGAATTGAATTGAGTTGAGTTTGCCGGCCGGCCGCGCTGGGCCGGTCGGTTTAATGAGGTAATTTCAATTAGGAAAAAGGACATTTTTAGTGGTCGCTGCTCGCAATTGTCAAGGGGTAAATGAAAAATGTTGGAATTAGTTTGGGTCGGTTTTGTTTGATAATTTATTTTCTTCTCTTGGGTTTGTTCTCTTTATTTTTTTGTTTTTTGTAAATTCGTTGGTATTAATTGAGTTTTAACAAACCCCGAGTTACCCGAATTTCTTAAGTTGAACCATTTTAGGCATCTATAGAACCGGACCGCCATCAACGCCATCACCATTGGAATAACCATGCTGAGTGCCCCAAGTAAATCAAGCATTAAATGGCAAATGAAATCCATGTCATAAAAGTCCTTTTTGTTTTTAACTTTGAGAATAAAAATCACACTTGAATAATTGTTATGGAGGGAGTAGGCATAGATATTAAAGTGAGCAAACAAAAGTCAAGCAAGTGGTTGGGCAGTCGAATTTATGTAAGTTGTTAAAATGGTTTCACTTAAAACGACAACTATGAGGTAGTTGAGAATTAGAAGTTCAGAAGTGGGAAAGTGTAAATCACTGCCATGTTTCTTATTAGGGTTTCGTAATTTTTTTTGGGAATAGGTGGAGTATTATAGCGTGCGTAAAAAAATGTTTAAGTAGGTAGATATACACAAAAGGTGTTAGCTTAAGGAATTATGTGCAAATCGTCTACGTGGTCACTTAATAGGCAAAGTGTTTCAATGTTTTATTACCGTAGTTAAAGTTTTAATACCCCAAAAAATGTATTTGGGTTTTCAGTCTTTATAGGACTATAAGGTACCGTTTATCAAAAAAAAAAATGTAGAAAGAATGAAGAAAAATCAATAAATTTACTATTAATATGGAAATACTCGTAAATTCTAAAAAAAATTAATGAATTGGTTATATGTTGTTTTAAAATAAATATTGAAAAAAAAAACACTTACTATTTGGGGAGGACCTTCCTCTGAAGTATTTTTATCAACTTCATAAATTGGACTGTCTTTCAAAAGAAATGTTTTTAACAAGCATAAGAATTTTTAATAAAACAAAATTAATCAAAAAAAAAATAGACCACCAATCTAACCCAACCCATCACGTTTATACCTAATATTTAAGTTTGCTGAATAGTTAAAAAACTTCATTCTTTTAATTTATTAATTTGGATTACAAATTGGAAAGGCAAAATGTTTTTCTATTGCCTTGAAAAAGCACTTAACTCTAGAAGTTCAACGATGACTTAACTGTGTTCCTTGCCTATACAAAATTCTCAAACCAAAATGTGTCAATTCCAGAGAACAAGAAAATGCTGATAATCCAGGCTATGATCTCATGAAGGTCTACATTTTGCAACCAGCCAACAATTCAGAAAAGTTGGGGGTGTGAGAGAAAAATGGACATTTGGGAGTTATTTTGTGAGTAATATCCTTTTGCTTCAACCATCAGTGCAAAAACTACGACCAAATGTTTATGGGAAAGCAAGTGGGCCATTATTATTTACGACACACATGACCGTCATTTAGTTATGGGCCTTTTCAAAAATGTGTCTGTTGCTTTAAACGCCCTTCTTTTTACTGTACATTATATTTTATATCTAAAAACGAAAGTTGGGATGTTTGTGATTTCAGAAAGGCATCAGTGTTGCTAATGCATCACATAACATAATAAATTACAAGGGAAAGCAAAACAATTCGGTTGAATAAATGGTCAAGAGAAAACTTTTTCGGACCTGATGTTTTCGGGTAAAGAGTGAAAAGTTAAAAGTAAAAGCTGGTTATAGAAATGAACACTTTTTGCCAAAAAGTTTGGTTTCTTTAATATACATATTATGTAAGTTTATTAGAGGGAATTTTAAGACTTTTAGCACTTGCAAGAAAATTATCACTGAAATTGTTACGGTTTTTGAAAATTAATTTTTTTAGCTTTGGCAATGTCATTTCCGTTTTTTTTATGATAATGATTATACAACAATGTTTAAAATCAATGAATGTTCTTCTTGGATATTTTACGAAAAAAAAAATAATCCTGATGTCCTAAAGTTTCCTTAAAGAATTTCAGTCAGTTTTAAAAGTAGTCCGCAAATTTTGTGTGCTATCAATATTTGCTACTTTTCATTCAAAGTCAAAAATCCATCACAAGAGATTCTTTAGGACAGCAAAAATTAAAAATAAAAATTGCCCAAGGAAATAAAAAAAAACTGAAAAAATTATACACAAAAGTTTTATTTTTGAGTCAGTAGCTTAATTTAAGTCTTATGAGCATTTAAAGAATATTGATTCGAGTTCCACATCTGTTGAATTTACAGGTCAAAGATCAAGTAGCTAGCCATAAGCTAAGGGACTAGTCGTGACGAACTGTTTGAAGATTGGTCTCGGTCATTTCAGCAAAGGCAAATGACTCAAAACATTAAGTCTGGCCACGAGACGAGACGCCACAAGACGAGACGAGTCTTATTTCACTCAAATTTGAGAGGCTGTCTAAATTGACATTAAAATATTTAATTGCATGTTTCAAAAACAACATTTTCGAATGCTAATAATTTTCTTGACTGGATACTGGAAAGATCACCTAAACAAACATATTTAAGCGATTTAAGTTTCGATATAATTTTTCCCGTGAACATTAGAAAGTTCACCATATCTACAGATTAGAAAAACACCTATATGTAATTACAATCCCAATAAGATACATAAAAAAGTTCCATTCGTATACAACCATTTTGATTTAATTTAATTTTTCAATTTTGCATGACCCAGTAGAATTCAATCTCACATATTCCATTTTGAATATTAATGGTCTAAGAGCTGACAGCATATTTTTGGTATGGAGATATAACCAAAATCTACGAACATGTATCTGAGGTACTAGAGCCTTGATTTCATATTCAATCGTCTGGCAAGGTTATTTTGTAGCCAGGGGTGGAAACGCGAGGTATAGGAAATGGCGATTTTCCAGATTTTGGTTTGGAGTATATGTATAACCACTCAAAGTTGTTTTTGTTCAAATAAACAAGTTTTGAAAAAGAACTTGAATGAGTTTGAGAAAATTTAAGATCAAATAAAAAAAAATTGTAAGAACAAAGCTGAACTGTTTCCATTTAAAGAATTTTTTTACAGAACTTTGCTCAACGATTTGATTTATTAAAAAAACCGATTCAACTTAAATACTTACAAAAATTGAATATGCTCGAACAACTTGATGATTCACTCCATCTACATTAGCTATTTCCAAAAACTTCTCAACCTAACCATGAATAAAAGTAAATGAAACCATTCCCTTTTATATTTTTCAATTTTCACTTTGTCATTAAATAATAACATAATATGTACTTACATATTGTATTTATGGTATATATTTAGATTTATTCCAAAAATGTTTCTTTTTTAATAAACTTCACTACAAGTTGTATGTTGAAATTAATAAACCCAGAAGAATAATACACATATACAGAGACTGGCAAACAAAAAGACTGTGACATGCATAAAAGAATGAATGACAGTGAAAACTGTGGTATACGATATGCTGACTTCCTTTCAATATTTCACTTCCTTCCTGAGTCCACACGTTTTTCTATATGTAGATATGTAGATGTAGAAGAAACGAATAAGTGCGAAAATCAAGGAATGTCAAATATCCCTACAAGCATATATGGATGAAAAATTTGTTTGCTTTCAGCCCCAACGTATTGTCGAAGTCGAGAAAGCACGTTTGTGCGGCAACATGTGAGGAACATGATATGTCATATCGTGCCACTTTTATTCTGTCATGTTCTCGAGCGACATCACTGACATCTGTCGTGTCAGTGAAAAATATGCGAAAGAACTTCATATACGTACATTTGCTGTTACAGCCATACACATAGCCAGTGATAACGATGACACCCTCTACTTCTCGTCTTCTTGATCGACTTATTTCTTTGGATTTTGTGTACCAACGTAATACGTCGTCGGGTCGACGAAGAAAAAAAAAACTTGATTTCGAACTTTTAATAATTTGCCTTCTTCCTGCGGGAAGGTCCCCAACCAGCAATAGTACTATCAGAGTTGTTGAAACGCTCAAAAACTTTCTTTGGTCATTCTCCCCTCTGATGAATCTGCTCCTGTTGAAAAAAAAAATTAAATAAAAAAACTGTAATTGACTTTTGGGCCAAAAGTACTTCCGATTTTGTGTTGCTCCTACAGCAAACCTCATGGGTCCTGCATGTGCAATGTGCACCAAGGCATTCCCCGAGAGTACGACTACTGTTAACGAAAAAGATATATTTCGTCAAACAACCGACAGACTAACAAAAACTTTATATTCTCCAAAAAAAAAAGTGGGCAGTAAAGAAATAGAAAAAAATACAGAGGCCAAAGTAAATAGAAAAAAAATCTGCAGTCCCGTTTGTTTTCTGTTTTTGTCATCCTTGTTGGAAGTTTCACTTGGAAAGAGTTTCAGTATCATGAGTTGAAATTTTTCAGATGAGATGACTCCTTGAACTGACGAATTGAAGGAATAAGTTTTTTTCTTCATTTCTTTTTGTTTTTTGTTTCGAGTGATTATTTTACTTCTTACCTTGGGTAGGACTGAAGTATATTAAGGTTAGATATCCAGGAGACTGATGTTCTTGGAGGAAACAATTCTGATTTTGGAGGATGACTTGCTGATCTTTTAAGCTCTTGAATCCTTATTTGTTGAAAAAAGTTTTATTCGGCAAAGTTTTCCTTTTCAAAATTATTCAATCCGGTAGTCCACTAGGGGGTTGGAGGTTTGCCGTTTGGGTGAAAATTGTTTAATGATAAATAATAATTATTTATTGAAATATTCAGAAAGTTTCGTTAAATGATAACTGGAAATGGCTTTTTTCAAAATATCATATAAAAGTTTACTTAAGAAGAATATTGCTAAGTGTTTTGTAATGCGGTAATCTATTTTGATTATTCAATTAACGGGAATAGATGTTTTTCCAAATTTTAACCACCCAATGGAAATAACGAATAGATGAATGAATCATGATTAATCTTGTGAAAGATGAAATTTTTGGTTCTGTTTGAATGAGAACGATTTCGAGGTGATTATATAAAAAATGGCATTTTGTATTCAAAAACTGGAAGCTTAAAACTAAGTGGATTTCTGTTGTTCCATTTGGAATAAAATACCGATTACAACTACAAACTCAATCATTAGTTGAGCAAGGGTTGAATTTAACAAAAATAATGAGAATTTCAGATTGATTTATCTAATCGTTTTTCAAGCCATTAACTTAAATTTACACCATTCTAAACTATTAAACAAAAAGTGCCAAAATAATTTCGTCTAAAAACTAAATTCCCATTAAGCCAATTGATATTATAAAATGTCCACAAACATTTTCTCCAACACAATACAGCAAATAGAAGAAGAAAAAAGTATAATGCAAGAGTGCACTCAGCAATAGCTCATCACAAAGTCAACTTGTTGCAACACCGAAAATCCCAATTTCTACACAAATCGTCCAGACAATAGCATCACGAGATGTTGCTGTACCCGGCAACAAAAAAAAAAGCAAGGAAGCCAAACTGGCCAAGAACAAACGAAGGGGAGAAAGGCGAGCAGCCATTTGTTGGCTTCAGACCAAAATCTTTATCATCCTGAGAGGTGGCAGGTCTTTGGTGTGGTGGCTGGAAGAAACAAGAGGGTCGGAAAAATTAGCTGTTGCTAGCACCATCAGTAGCAATAGATGGTCGTGATGCTCATAGCAAAAAGCTATGTTCCGTGATGAATGAGTTCTCTTCTTGTTCGCTCATATGCCGGAAAATTAAAGGCATATTTCAGATACAGGAGAAGGTAAGGTAACCTATGTATACTTATATACTGCCACTATACCGCCAGGACCGAAAACAGTAATAGAAGCACAACCAGTATCTTAATCCCAAACATTTGCTATCTTAGCCCCAAAAAACAAAGAAGCAAAATTATATACGAGTATATGTTGGAATTCACTATTCGAAGGACGAAAGATTTGCGCTAAGGTTGAAGATACTCTGCCACCGCCTCGGCATAAGATTTTTTGCACCGAATGAGAGGCTTGCCTGATGGTCGAGCAAACGAAGAAGACGACGCCGACGACTACTACGACGACGAAGGATATGCAATAAAGAAAACTGTGTACATAAAATGGATACCTAAAAGGTCAGAAACTGTTACGAACAGACGGGTTAGGCATGATTTATGTATATCCCTTCAAGGAAAAGGATGACTTGACGCAAGTAAGATATGCCCTGCCAAGACCAATTGTGTGGGAGGTCACCAGCTGGTGGCAGGTCCCATAGCAGAGAGCGAGGGGAGACGGAGACAGAGACAGAGGCAACAAACTGTTAAGGATATCTTCAGTGATTTACCAAACGGAGCCAAACATTATATTTGCACACAGTGTGCCATTACATTACCGTTTACCACCGACCGGAGCTTTTGCGACCGATACATTATCACCCAGCTAAGAAGGGGGATTAGATTGATATATTCGGTCGTTTATTTTCCCTTTTGTGCAGTTAGTTTTGGCCTTGGAAGCAAGATACACACCCACAGTAATATCTTGAAATGATTAACTGCTAATATTGTTGCTGAAAATTAAATTTTTGGGTGAGGTTCAAAATTCTGACTGGGTCAAAATTCTGGTTTTCGAAATCCTGCTTTTAGTAAATCGGCAATTTAGAAATATCTTTCCAAAATGTTAAATAAAAGCATTTTTTCAAAACTCAAAGTTTTTTCATTACTATTATTTTCTAAAAAATAATTTGTTAATGGAAACACTCAACTGGAAATATAATAATTTTACTCGGCGAAGAAATATCATCGGATTGCAGAAATTAAGCCAACTTTTTTAGAAATCTTTCCAGCGTTTGCGCCATTTTTTCCAAAAATTTCCTGGCGCTCTTACGATATCGTAAAACGGAAAAGATGCCTAAAAAATTTATTAGAAAACAAACCGGAAACAAAGTTTCTGTCGTGTTTTTTTTTCGTTTTTTGCTTTGAAAAAAAAAACTGCATTTTGCGCAGTTTTGTTATTGGACCAAGAGCCCACAGCAATGTTGTGAGTGTAAATTGAAAGTTCTGGCTAGGCGAATGATGAAAGTCTTCAGTCTTGCAGTCTCCAGTCGCTGCCAGACCACTTGAAAACCAGTTCTAAGCCAACTTTGTGAATTTAGTTTGAGAGCAAGGGGTAATTTTCTAAAAAATAAAGTAGGAAATAAAACAAAAACGAAATATGATGAATTTGATTTTAAAAATTTAGAAAAAAAATATTTTTGTTTAAACTGATTTTTTTCGAAACACTACCTTATGAATTTAATATATCGAGTCTGTGGCAACAAGGAAAAACAACAGAAGTGTTTTCAAACAATTTCACTTATTTTTGTGATAAAAACTTTTGAAAGCGTTGAATAAAAAATTTGTTGATCTTTTAACTTTTTTTCTGTATTGTGCAGTATATAAAAAATGCTACAAATTTTTTTAAATCTTTGTGTTTCAAAAATAAATATTGTATATCAATATTTTATCACTTTTCAAAAATATCAAATAAAAACTATTTTTTAAAACTTTGTAGGTTTAGGTATAACTTTTTTAATAATAACAAAATATTTTAAAAGTGTTCTTACCAACAAATTTACAGATTTCAATCATACCAGAAACAATTCTTAATACAAAACTTAATACACATAATATTCAAATACATACTTACATTACATATCTACATATTGTGCTTTCTGACTGATTTGGGAAATAAATAATTTCTTCTTCTTCTTCTTATCTGATTTCTTTCCTAAGTTAGGTAGGTACTCCAAGAAAGATTTTTCTTACCACAACAAAATATCCAATGGATATAATTCCAATCACGTATGTAGGTAAAATTCGTAACAAATTTCCCAAACATATTTGAAGAACGATGTTGGTTTCTTTGATGTTTACAAATCTTATCAGAAGACAAACAAATTTTACTCACTTATTTGGAATACGAACAAATCCGCATTGAGACCTGATAAGTTATAAGATATAACTATAGACCAATTCAGAATGAATATTTCTTGTATGCGTGTAAGGATATAAATAAGCTGTTAGATGTCTTTCAATTTGATGACGGTGTTTTTAATTTGAAAGAAAAACAATCAAAACATTAAAAAATAACATTTAGAAAATAAATAAATATACCTCTAAATAATAGCTGTTTGGATAGTTCAATTGAAAATAATGTGATGTGATGAATGAATGCGTCATTTAACAATTGAACACACATTTTAAGCAAATATGCACGCATTACTGCTTTCACGTTGACTCCCTTGATGCAACACAAAATGTTGTATAACTAAACTAGTTTATTGCTAAGATGCTAAGTCATATGAAATATGCGATGGACAGGTAAATTAACGGTCGCTTCCCACTCTACTAAATTTTATATTTTTGAATTGAGACGATGTTTTTTTAAATTCAACATTTTTGAAAGAATTAAAACCTAACAAAATACCAGCACAAAATTCAAACTTCAAAAACCATTCGTATTTCCCTTTATAAACAATAGGTACACGTACATATATAGCTATAGCATACTCAACATTTGAACCATTAACTGGGCAGACAAGTTCGAAAATTACTTTTACCCCCGAGGTGAATATATGTATGTATACGGTAAGGTAAGACGAAAGCAGTTTCATGATTTGTTTTTGTCTGCATGCTGTGTGAAAAACCAAAGGACATGAAATTGTATGCTCCATTTTCAATGCTCCATTCATGTTCACTTCTAGTCGTATAAACCTAAAATCCTGAATAAAAAGACGACGACGACGACGACTATGCTAACACCAAGCAAACCATGAACAAGTCAAAATGACAAGATAAAAAATTTACAAAAAAAAAAATATACAACTCCAAACAGGTTCAAGCATAGGACATTGTGAAAGGGGATTGAATTTTTCTCAAAAGGACCAATATTGGACCAGAACGAGAGGTGCAAGAAAATGTGTGGTTGTTATACATAAAAACTGATACTGTCGCTCTGTTAAAGCCAACAGTGATGCAGTTTGCAGTGCAGCGGGAATGTACAGAAGGAAGAGTGGGCTGAGAGTTGGACAAACAACCTCGTTTGACAAAAGCCATTAACTCCGACGACGACGAAGCGCACAGCATAGGGTTGAAGGATGCGACATCAAAGCGTACATCATTGAATTCGATTGGTGAAAATTTAATTGAAATGTCAGAGGGATATCAATCTATTGAATATACTTGCAAAAGCACAATTTTGCGAGTGTGTGTATTTGTGGGAGTTGGAGACGATGCCAGAGGGAGTGAATAAGTCTTTGTATTTAGATACATCTAGCTGCTGACTATCTTCTAACTTCTCGCTTTGTTTATTTTAGCAGAAATTGATGGAAATGATGATTCCCAAATCAAATGCCAAAGAAACAACATCAAACTCATAAGGGACAATAAGGACACTTTGGACAAACTTACGTCTGTGGCTTGATGGCAGCTGTGCGTGTAGCTTTGTAACCAAATTGACGTTGAACAATATAATGATTTTCCACTTGAACTGACTCACTGATACCACACAAGAAGACCTTTCTAAGGACAACACTAACACCCTTTTAAATCGACTTAAGGCTTAAGAGATATTTTGAAACAAATAGATAAATTGTAAAATCTAATTTTATATTTGGAAGGATTTTCATCAGAAATGATTTTAAATGGATAATACTATTCATTGGAGGTCTGAAGAAAATATGTTAAAGTATGAAAATCAAAAATTGGTCTCATCTAAAAAACAGAAATATTTTTTTTTCAGGCGCTACTTTCCTCGTCAAGAATATAATGATTCTCAGCGTTCAAACTTTGTTCAACCTTTTTTCCCGAAAATTGAGGGATTATTTCTGAGAATTTCTGAATTCCTGAAAAGAGGGAAGTAGCGCCTGAAAAATAATATTTCTGTAATCGTATTTCTATATAACGCACAAAACAGTGGTGAGCACAGTTATATTCAACCATGGAATGCGATAAGCTGACAAGTCGAGAGCCTTACAATTTCTCGTCTTAGCTGTCAAACCAATTTCAAACAGTAAAAGTATACCAATCAATAGAGCTAGGCCCGCTACGAAACTGAAAGAAAATGTTGAATCTTTTCTATTTATCATAAACTTTCTTTCAATGATGAAGAAAGAGCTGTAACAAGGAGCAAATTATTATAATAAAATTTTAAATATTAGAAAATAACTTAGAAACGCTTTGCAAAATATATGGAATAGGGAACTTATGTAATTTTACTAAGAAACACTGATAATGGTAAGTATGCATTTGATGGACTTAATATAAACCAGGAAACTCCAAGCCCGAAAATCCAGAATCCGCAGAACCGATATACCCCAAACTCCAAAATTTCTCACTCAGTTCTTTTAACTTTTAATATTTTTTTATCAATAAACTCGTATACTCAAAAATAGTCTTTATAATTATATATCCATCGATACTAATAAAAAAGGCAAAGTTTTGAGCTTTGAAATATCTACGTGTCTCGAAGTGTTAATGAATACCAAGTGTCAAACATACCAGTTATACGCACATATTCGAACACTTCAGTTGAAAAATGTCTCTCCATCTATACAAGATAAAGGAAGGAAGTGATGTGTCGGAAGCTATAAGTACGATTTGGTTTTGTCATCCAGCCAACTACACAAAAAAGACTCTTCATCAATTTGAAAATGTTGGCCGACAATTTTATTTGGCCATGGAAATATCATCAAAGGAACTGGAGAAAAAGTCGTAAATGTGAATATACTGTCAAGTTTGCCATTAAAAAGATGTTCAAACCGGAAACTGGGCGACACATGACTTCACAGCCAAAACTTTGAATATTCGCTCCACTTGGAATATCGTTTGGCGAAATACTCGAAAAATAGAGTGTCTTGAAGAGGAAATAACTGAAACCATAACCATGAATTTTTCATTCATAAATTAATTTTTTTTTGAAAATATTTTTATGCTAAACGAAATGTTCTAATTTAAAAAGGGAGCATGTCAGATGGTATGAATAAATGAAAATATTTAATTTAAGAAATAGAAAAAAGTCGATATTTTGTTATGAGCAAGAGCATAGTTTATCACAGAAATGAGTACCTACCTACGTTTTTTTTGTTAAAAATTTGATAAATAGTTTCCCACAAAGTGACGTACATACATATCTGTTCCATCAATTCTATTTAAATGTTATAGTTTAGTAAATAAATGAATTTTGGCGGCGCGGCTCCATGAAGAACTAATAACTCAGTGACTTACAACTCTAATTCATTTTTGAGAGCACTTACAATTTTATGCTGAATACGAACGGCTAGGATGAAAGAAATTATTCTTGACAATTGATACTTTAGATAATTTCTGTTTTTAGATGGACGAGACTGGGAATCGAACCTAGATCTCCGGCACGACAGTCCATCGCATTTACCTACCATAACACCACATACTACTTTTACGTTCCCTAACTTTTAACATTACAATTACAATTTACATTTACAATTACAATTTACAATTTTATGCTGAATCCGAACGGCTAGGATGAAAGAAACTATTCTTGACAATTGATACTTCAGAGAATTTCTGTTTTTAGATGGACGAGGCTGGGAATCGAACCTAGATCTCCGGCATGACAGTCCATCGCATTTACCTACCATAACACCACATACTACTTTTACATTCCTTAACTTTTAACATTACAATTACAATTTACATTTACAATTACAATTTACAATTTTATGCTGAATCCGAACGGCTAGGATGAAAGAAACTATTCTTGACAATTGATACTTCAGAGAATTTCTGTTTTTAGATGGACGAGGCTGGGAATCGAACCTAGATCTCCGGCATGACAGTCCATCGCATTTACCTACCATAACACCACATACTACTTTTACATTCCTTAACTTTTAACATTACAATTACAATTTACATTTACAATTACAATTTACAATTTTATGCTGAATCCGAACGGCTAGGATGAAAGAAACTATTCTTGACAATTGATACTTCAGAGAATTTCTGTTTTTAGATGGACGAGGCCTGGAATCGAACCTAGATCTCCGGCACGACAGTCCATCACATTTACCTACCATAACACCACATACTACTTTTACGTTCCTTAACTTTTAACATTTGAAATTTTAGCAATTTTTCAAAAAATAAAATATCAACTCTAAAGTAAAATACAGAAATAATAGCTAATAAGAAGCACCAATGACTAAAAACTACCCTCCTGTACATTATAAAGCAGATATTTCAGCTCTTGAGAAGATGGACGATATGGTGGTAAAAAGAGGAATGATAAAGCGAAAGCAACTAAGTTAAAAACGATCAACAAGGAAGGAAAATGCTACAAGGTTCGTTTACCGAAATTCATTAAGCCTCAGTGCCCAAATTTTTCGCAGGGGACGACCGAACAATAGCTCATGGTCATTCGTGAATGTGTCTGTCATGTGAGCATCATAAAATAAGCTGACGAAGTTAATACACTATGGAGTACTAACCTTTGAACAATCCCACCTCATTATTAATGTTATTTTTCACAATACAGAAATTTGAATCGATAGCTCTAAAACTAATTGATACTTTGACGTAACTGATTCCAGATACCTACATGCATTTATATTTATAATAAATTTTGCAAATTATTTCACTACCAAAAAGAACTGTGTAGGCAATATGGTATAGCTGATGCCAATTTTGATTTAATTAATTGAAATCCTATCGTACCTATTAATTGAATTCAGCAACAGTATGCCATGTTTGATTGTAAAATTCTCAAAATACTGCCGGCTGTTGGTAATAATCCAAATAATTGTATTATTAAGAAGCAGAGTATAATTTGTTGACAGCAAATTAACAACGAATTGAATTTCCATTTCAAATGTACCATACAGATACTGATTAGATAAAAGCGGATTCCGGTCCTATAATATCAAGTAAATATAAATTGGTTTCTGCGGAAATTCAATTAAAAATAATTTTATTACAAAGAGCATTGAAATAATATACTATACATTGCGTGTAGCTTTATCTACTAGTTTATGTGGAATGTCGATTTTAATATTTTGAATTTAATTTGTTAACTAATACAGTATACTTATAGGTATGTACATTGCATATTTGTCTAGTTATTTGGTCAGTTTGATTGCAAATTTTAACAATTTTTAACAAAGTGCCATGTCAAATAAAAAAAAAGAAAAATAATTTGTTTATGTTCAAAACATTAACTAAACATTGGGTTTTCCATTGAGGCACGTTCAATAACATTTAAACAAAATGTAGGTAATACAAAACTAATAACGTGTTCTATTATTTTATCTAAGCCTATCCCATGTAATTTAAGTGGGAGGTGTGTTTCATTAAAATCCGTATTCTATTAGAGTGTTGCGCCCCCCTCTTTGCCTTTGTACAGTGTTGCCACTGTCGCAAAACTTCTTAATGCTAACCTTTGGCAATGTACCATGTTCTAAAAGTGTACGGAAGCTCAGATCTTCAGATCTAAATGATATACCGCCATGTTCTTTAACCAACGACTTGGATGGAATCAAAACTCTTCCACTCCACTCCGATTTTTCTTTCTTTGGGGCCAACTAAGTGCTGGTTTTGTCTGATTTGTTTGATCGCGGTGCCATTGCTTTTTGAATTGGATTATCGGGCATCTTCTTTGTAAACGACAGTACCAGATAGGTCTCATGCTATATTTTGTCCAATAACCAAGGTAGAATTTTTGACATGTTCAACACAGGCTCCCTCGGATTTTCACACATTTCACAGTTTCGGCCGGTTGCACCAAAATTAAAGTTTTTTAAGTTTTAAAATTATGTTTGTTCTACTTTCATTTTTATTTTTTATTATTTGTACCTTCTCAACTGCAATGCAAAAACAGCATCGCCGTTTTTTTGTCCTGTTCAAAATATTAATCCTGCAGGCGCACATGACATGTGTGCATATTTTCCATTACAAAATTTTACTTTTACTTGTCATATTGTAAGCTAACTTAAATTCCTTAGGCTATCATTTCGAAAGGTTGCAAAAACAAACTCAAAGAGAATGACACAGTTGATGAATTTTTCGATAAAAGTTCAGCATGCACCCCTTACCATTAGCAATAAAAGATAAAGTCAAAAGGGCTAAACGTTTTTATCAAAATTTTTTACCAGCAACTGTTATTGACATATTGCAACACACCGTTGTCTCCGGGGATACTGTAATTCACCTGAAGAACCAATTAAAAGTTCAGGCATGAATTGCGAACATAAACCTTCCAATATAAAAGGTATCTATGGTGCATCCAAAAATATCGAAATGAAATTATTGGATTTCCCCAATGGTCATGGCCATATATCGTATAATGAAACGTGTAATTGGAAGTGTTCATAGACAAAACGTCTATTACTAAGGTAGACCTATCTCCCTATCTATACATTCATCTGAATCCAATATAGTTGTAGCTTCAGTTGCACCCGAGGCCAATCAGACTTGGAATAGCCCTAGAATGAGAATCTGTAATTGCTCTTACATCCGGTTTCCTCTCTGCTAGAATAAACTTTATTTTGCACATATATCTACTCCCATTCGTGGACTTTTAGTTCTTTATGAAACGTCAGTCTATAACAAGGGAAAAGAAAATTGCATTTCTTATAAAGCTTTGTAGAAAATGTCCAATATTGCTATTGCCTCTATTTTGAGGTTATAATTTATAGTGGCCTTAAACCTGATGTATCTTTTGGTCTTCTTCAAATTTTAATACAAAGCTTATTGCTCAATGGCATGCAAAACAAAGACAAAATTATAGCGATTGCGAACAATGCAATGTGTTCCCAAGATATCCTTTACTCTCCTACCATGACTCGTGGTGTACGACATGAAGTTTAAAAGCACAAAACCAGGTCATTCTACGCTTCCTACTACCGACCAACGACCAACTAATTTGCAACCAACTCTGAACTTTTCTGTCAGTTAGGTTTGAGTGGTAAGTGGCAAGTGCAAACAAACGACGCTTTTTTTACTTGGCTTCATGAGAAATGTTTTAATAATGGCGTCCAACTAGGTGCCTATATATGAGGCCGTCAGTGCAACAGTGGCGTAACCCACTTTTTTTGAAAAAGAGTTTTTCATAAAAATGGGTCTATTACCATATTTATTTTAATCCAAAAATAGTTTTATGTAGCTATCTACACTCAAAACTAGATGGCACTCAAAAAAGTGTTATTGCATTTTATAATTTGATCATAGTTTCAGTGCAATAGTGGCGTAACCTTCATACTTCTCTTATAAACTGTTTGATTCGGTATAGATTGTGACCTTTTGCTTCGGTATACATAATATGGGCAGTGAAAAGGTTCTTTTTTTAATAATAATTTTAAAAAATAAATAAAAATGTACATACAATTTTTTTTTGTTAAAATATGAACTATGAGAGAAATAAAAAACGATACAATAAATTTGGCGTAACCTTTCTTTTTTATTTATTTTATCAGAAAACCTTGGATCCAATAGTGACTTTTTTTTCCAAAATGAAGTTGAATTTAAAAAAAACTTGCCCTACAAAATATGTCTTTTTTCAAACTCTTCAACGTTTTTATATTAATCAAAAATGTCAAAGGGAAAATACAACAAATGTTTAAAAAAAACCTGTTTCTTAAATCTCTCGTAGCTCTAAAGTGAATTTTATGGGTGACGCCACTATTGCACTCATAGCCTCATATATAAGTCAGCATCAGCAGCAGTCGCGTCGGTCGCATAGCCTAGCCAGCTTGAATCGGAACTTTAGATGCATGTATTGTATATGCAGGCATTGCCATTGCCTGATGATTCAGAGCAAAAGGGTTAAGTTGTAATAAAGTTTTTAATTAATAGCACCTCTGTACAATGTGTTGCTGGTGTTTTGGATCTGAAACTGGTACCATGGGACTTCTTGCAGTAAAATGCAACTTCCTTTGATATGTACAATATTTTTTTTTTTATGAAATCATATGCTTGTCTAACATGGTCTTTCATTGTGGCTATTTATTATCCGAAGTCATCGCCGCCATATTCACTTAACTTGAGTTGAGTGCATTGTGCATTCAACGTGTTTCACTGCCTTTAGGATTAACTTCTGAAAAGCATTGAATGTGAAGGATAGCGAATGGGACTAAGATACTATAGGTTAGTATGTGAAACACATAACATAATATCTCGTTGCGTCAATTTTTGTTCACTGCATAACTTGTTTCCTACGAATGTATGTGCTATTGTTATTAAAATAGGAGTTCTAGAGTAGAGCATATTACAGGAGCTAATTAACAACCAATTAAGGTGTTTATTCTAAAAAAGGGATTTCATACATACATTTTTTTTTATTTCAAAGGGAAGCCTGAACTGACAGCTTACAGCGCCAGTGTTTATAGCCACAAATTTTTACTGCTGATTATCTTACAAAAATTACCAATGAAACTAATTTTAATTCCTATATCTTATTCTTAAAAATTTTGAAATAGGTAACTTCTTACCCTTAAATCCAATTTACGAGTTCATAAATACAGCTTTAGATCGATGATTTATATCGCAAAAAAATGCTCCTAGGTGCGGGCCCCATCTGGTTTAAAAGAAATATGTATAAAAAAAGATTTAAGAAGAAATATTATTGCATTATAATGAGTTATGGCGTCTGTATATAGTACTTCGTGTCACATTACCAAATACATATATGGTTTTGTTTTCATAAAACAAAATTAAATTAAACCAAGTAGATCGGTTATTAGAAAAAAATGTTTGATCGGGAATTTTGATTTCTTAATAAATATTAGTATATGAGAAAAACAGCATTGGACCAAGTAAAACCATATATAAAGAAAAATTGTTTTTATTTAAACTCTTCAAAAAAAAATAAGAAAAAAAATTTCTAGTGAAAAATACATATTTGATCTTTTTGAAAAAAAAGTGAACAAAAAAACAACCAATAATTAAAAAATGAGAAATCAAACAAACTGATGTTATTTGAGAGGTACCGTACCGAGGTAAATTATAGGTCATTATAATTACCTACCTACACACAAAAATTTTATCAGAAATCTTGTAAGCGTTTTCAATATTTTGTTTAAACCAAACGTCAAAAATGTTTAAGATGTTATTAAATTTATTAGATAGGTAGTATTAAAAAAACAGTTAGGTACCAATCAAAAAAGAATTTCACGGATAATAATAGGTCATAAGTACAAAAAAGAAAATTTTGATATTTTTTTCCATATTCCAACAAAAAATTGAATAGGAGAAAATCTAAACAATGATTCTATGGAAGAACATCAGTGATGGCCAGGAAATGAGACCAAGAAAAGGGAATGATGAAAAACAACCATTTTATTACAAAGCCTTTCTAATGATTACATTACATTCAATTTTATATTGATTTTCTTTACTGAAAACACCACCAAGACCCTTGGTAAGCCTTGGCCCAAAAATTGCAGTTTCGTTTCTCGAAAGGAAACCGAGACCGACATCGAAAACGACCGAAAAATGACTGTATACGCCCAAACAGATGGATAGATAGACAGAACTCCGAGATCCAAACTTTTCGTCTTCCCTGTCTTAGTATTTTGTCAAGTTTGATGAAAACCTCTGATCTCCAATTCCAATTTTGTATACGCCTGCAAGACTTGCCCCTGTTCCACTTGTCGTGAGTAACGAACAATTCTTCTTACTAAACTAGCCATTGTCCACTGATGTGTCCAACTATAGGCACTGCTTGATCTCCAGTTTTCAACAATTTAGGGTTGGTAATATTTATGAGGGCTCTTTTCCCCCGTTTTGGTCAGTGGTTGACTGTGCTATCTTTCTCAATGTTATCATAAAATTAGACTTAACCTAAACTTAACAAAAATTCTTAAGAAATTTTTTTACTTGTACCTAAAAATAAGACTTCCAAAAATCGATCTCTATTTACATGAGTATTTGTAAATTCGTTTAAGCTTCAAAGGATGCGCGTCCTGAAACAAACTCATAGCCAACATGTCTCACATTAAAATTACTTTTTGAGGATTTTTGGACATTTTCCAGCTCGAAATGACAACAGCTCGAAACGCCCACCACTACTACCCTTGTTTAGGGACAAAAGTAATTGCGTTTGCCTTCAGCACAAGGAAACGAAACATCCAGCGCAGCGGTCGAAATGAAAACTGAAAAAGATGTGTTTCCTGCCCAAGAAAATCCTTTTTAAATAATGATATCCGAAAGAAAAGTCCATAAGGGAAAGAAAAAAAAGGGAAGAACAAAAATGGAAAACGTCGTCGTCATTTTAGTAAAAACATTCCAATCTATATGTATATACCCGCCCACAGGGTTGTCTATGTCTGGGTCTAGGCAGCAAAATGAAAAGTAATTATTTTATTTTTAGTTTCGAAAAGTCTGCCAAATGTCTTTTCTGTAGAATTATTTACACTCGAGTATTAAATTTACGAATGCTCATTATTTTATTTATTTCTTTTTGTTTGAATGAAACAAATAAAAAAATGGAATGAAATTTAATTCCTCCAGCTTGAGCTGATTGTTAGTTGTTTAAAAATTGCTAGTATCAATTTTGCATATTTTTTTTTACAGAAAGCTATTGTTTTACTCTAGAATTTCATCACTTAATGCTCGAAAAAATAAGCAACAGAAAAAATGATAGCATTTTACGAGAGGGAGAAGATGTGGCAGTATAATTTTGTATTCTCGTGCAAGCGTAGAAAATTTTTTTTTTTTTTTGTTTTCTTATGCATGTGAGTGTACAAAATCCTATTTTCCTTTGAAAATGGAAAATTTTCACAAAGTTTTAACTTCTCAATTATAGCATGGTATCATAATGTATCGAATAACGAACATTCCATGGTGTTGGCTATTATCCTGTTGCTATTTCTTTATTGTTTTTGACGGGGATGTTTTTCTTTCTATACTTACCGCCATTGATAGTTAATTTAAATCAAATTTAGGTTTATTTGATTTTGTGGCGCGACGTTTTCACAAGCTTACCCTGCACTTATCGTGGTGGCACGGGATAGATGACTCATGGCTGGGTGTTATTTTGCTCTGTTTCCTGTGTTATCGTTGTCAAAACGCTCACCTAATCTTGGAAATCATCAATCCTGAAATTAAAGATCCCAGAAATTACGAAAATTATTGATAGCAAAATATACCTGGCAAAGGTAATGAAAAAGTAAAATGCGAAATAGTTTTCAAAAAAGTTGTTTTCATGTTCCAGAATAATGACATCTTATTGTGATAATAAGATCAGAATAACTGTCTCTTTCACTCATGGTGCAAACAAAAGAATTTAAATTTCAAAAGACTCTCCATTATCTAAAATATAAATGTAATTTGACTAAAATCACTTCAAAGCTATCTACATTTATATCCCTGTGTGAACCTGTTTAACATTTTGGTTTCTTTTTGATTTCTGAGTAATTTTTTATCGAGGTATAAGCATTTCTAAAGAAATTTTTTGAAAAGACAAGAAACAAACAATAAAAGTCTTTGCTTGCACACTGAAAATCATATTTGCTCTTTAGCAAATTGGATTTTCCTTTGATATTTTTTGGTAAAAGATATTAATTCAAAGTCGACCACAACACATATTCCATTACCCTATTAGTTGATTTACCATTCACTATGAATGAACCAACGACTTACCATATACTTAGGTAAGTAGTCATAGAAAAATATTTCTAAAAAAATCCCAAGACCTCATTGTCAGCAGCACATTTTTCTATACATTTCTTTTTGATCAGATTTTTGATTCCTTCTTTCTCTTGAAGGACGTGCAGGCTGCAGGAAGATATTTTCGGTTCAAATGCAAATCCCACTAACAAAATTTATTTTTGAAGGAAATCGCATTAAACATTAAAGAACTAATCTTGGAGCTTAAAAGATACGTTTTGATGTGAAATTTTCTGGCATTGATTTTCAAAATAAGTCCACCTTTGGGAATCCATCGAAGTGGTTTTTAATATTTGGTTATTTCTTAAAAAGCATGTGTGCATACGTTCTAATGTTCTGGTTCTCAGTGTTTGATTCAAAATTGATAAGAGCATTGAATATAAAAATAAAAATACCACTTAGAGTTGATTTTTCAATATCAGTTAAGCTGCCCGAGGAATTAATTACAAACATTTATTTTCCGTTATCTGAAGAATATCATCTCTATCTAATGGTTAGCTGACAATTCAAAAATCGGCTCTTATTAAAAAAGTTTGATACCAAAAAAATCAGCTTTTTAAAACACTTTGTTAGGAAATTAAGTATCCTAGAATTTCCGCTAAGACAACTTAATTTACAAGACACAATATTTCTAAATTTAAAACGGATAATAATAATAATCATAACTCTGTGAGCGTTGCTATTTTTTATTATATTTTGCTTTCATTATTTTCTAGAACATTGCTCCTCCTCCAAAAATTTTTTTTTCTGCTCTCGATCCATCGTAAACGACTTAGTCTTTGTCATATTTCATATGATTTAAAGAGCAAATTAAGGTTTCATTATTTTTTAAAATTCCATAAATTATAAAATAAAGATTAGAACATTGAAAAATAAAAAAACCGAAATAATCAATGAGTAATATTAAATATAAAATTATTACGATTTAGTTTTATTTAACGATAATTTGTAAATTTTTGCAAAGGTAACAATAAATTACAAAAATATATACTATTATTTTCTTTTCTTCCTTTCACTGCATTTAGAAGATATATTTTTAAGTTGGTAATGAAAAGATTAAAAAAACTACATCTTACCTCAATTGATGAAACTCCACATTTGTCTTATTTTGGTATTTGTCTACAAACACTCACCCTTTCCCAAAGGTCCTCTTCCTGCTAGATACCTACATATTTACATACATATTTTTTAGTATTAAACAAGGATACAACTTAAAAAATTCTGTTTTACATGAACCAAAATAAAAAGCAGGCTTAACATAAATATTCTATAGTCCTCCTCCACTGAGGGGAAAACTTTTTTAATTTCGAACACACCCACACTACCGCACCACACCACACGGTACGAATGCCAAGGGAGAATCTGGGTTTTTTATATTGCTGCTTCAACTTCATGGCAACTCGTGGCTTTTTGAAGTGGCAAAGTTGACATGTTAATTGGAAAATTTGTGGCTGGGCGAAGTGTACCATCCTGAACAAAAAGAAGAAAACTAGCCCAAACTTCAGAGATGAAGTTGAAATCAAATAAAAGAAACAAAAAAGAATAAACAGAATAAGTCATTTCACTGCCCTTTCATCTATCTTGCGTCAGATACATCTAATGCTTGTTGTACTGTCATAATGTACATAGACAAAAAAATACACAAAAACTGCTATGGGAATATCATGTTGGTGGAATTTTCTTCAGTAGGTATAGGAGTTAGTTTATCCTATACCCAGTTAAAAACATCTAAAAATTCACTAGTTAAAAATTTCATTTTCCCTCGGAAAATTTTTTTTCTCGATTTGCTTAGTGAAAGAAGAAGTATTGAAAATATTTTATGTTTATAATGAAACGTGTGCAATGTGCATATCTAGACAACTGAGGTCCCCGTTTCTTTTTTACCGGTTGCTCACTTTTTGAGGAGACTACTCCGCTCACACAACTCTTTTGCTCCTCCACTCAGAGTGTGTTCAGTCACAAGGCAGGTGCCATTATCAACAAATAAAAAAAGCATATACAAAATGCAAATCATTTTGATTATAACTTATTATTTTGTTTATTATTTAATAGACTATCAAAATAAATCAAAACAATTTTTGAATTTTGATTTAACGAGTATTTTTAAATTTAAAAAAGACGCATTTCGAATATTTTCAATCATCATCGGACTCAGTTCGTTATTTGTTTGATTACGATGCGTTTTCCAATTTTACATTTTCTTGTGTTGTTCTGCGTTGTGTTAAATTAAATTTTGTTGGGAGGATTTTTTTAATTTTTACTATGCAATAATAGTTAAAGGAAAATTTATTTTAATTTAATTCAATTGCAAGAGTGCGTATACGCCCCAGTGCATAAATGGTTACGTTTGTATAAACATAATAACTGTTCATTTTTATTGTATAAATTGCAAAGAGTGCTTTAAATATTAAAAATTGTTTATTTTGGAAAATATGTAGGTACATGTTGGAACTAAAAAGGTGAAGCCATCTGACCCACATTTTCATATAAACTCCGAAAACTTTGATATTTTTAAGGCATATGCCCCCAAAAAATCTTAATCTGGTGCTGATGAAATATGTATATATAATTTTTTTTTTTGTCTAACTTCATTTTGCCTCTGGTCAAAATTTTTAATTAAGTCTCAATATTCTAACTGTTTTTTTTTTAAGACATCTTTAATTGTTGAGCATGCCTTATTTATTGAGGACTTCCTGCTTATGAAATATTGAAATTTTGAAAGACTAGTGACTTGATGGTTTATCTCACCGAACAGTGGAATAAATCTTTACATCGGTTTGGAGAAAGTTGGATTAGTAACTTTCTTTTGAATCGCTCTATACAAGTAGTAGTAGAAACTGAAAACATAAATGCTGGTGTGCCACAGGGTTCCGTTTTGTCTGCAACCCTCTTTCTCATTTTCATTATTGATCTCCTATCTGTTTCGCTGACGATAGCACCCTTATAGCTTTTCATATTCGTTTCCAGATTCACATCCCTGTTCTTCGAACGTGGAACTGAAACGGCTTAATATGATAAGTACAGTAATTCTGACTTAGACAGCATTGTATAATGGGGATTATCGCGTAGAATTTAATGCTTCGAAAACTCAATGCTGCCTTCTGTCGTTCAAGCAGGACGTACCCCCCCCCCCTGCCATTATCTATGAGTGACACTTGTATTGAAGAAAATAATCAGCTTGCGATTCTAGGTATGTGTATCACAAACCATCTTTTGTGGAATGATCACATACTTAACGTCGCCAAAAATGCCGCAAGATGTTTCAGTTTACTCTTGAACCCAATTTCAGTCGTACTTTCAAGTACAGGGATTCGTTTTTTAGCCGTACTGTGGAATGTGGAATATCTTCCACGCTTTGTCTTTGCCTCTCATTGTGATGAACTGAAATTCAAGACTAATCTTCACCGACATCTTCTTTCAAATCCCCTCCTCCTTACCTAAAGCTCGCACTGTGTCTCTGAAATATAAAAAAAATACGTAGGTAAGTGTATTCAAAAAATATGGGTTAAGCTACTTTTACAGCCTCAAATATGGTGTCGACTTAATAATTCCAAAATATAAGTCAATCCATTCATTGAATGGAGTAAATCTTCTGACAATGGGTTTGGGCTGAAAAAAAAAATATTTTAATTCAAAGTCATCTCTCAATAGCCAACTTTTTCGTTTCTTATACCACAAAACAGAACCCAATAAAACTCTCACCGTTGCGGCACATTAATAGTTAAAATGCACAAGCACGGGCATACCAACGAACTATCCTGTTTTTTTTTACTCGACCAATATACCAAATTCACGTACCACACCGCAAGCAATTCAGCTTTCTTCTATTTTTGGGAAATGGTTTTTATCGGTGGGAATGTTTTATTCATCGCATAAAATATTAAATTATGTTGCTATAGAAGCAATAAAAGTCCTTTACAGACACTACCAATACGATGGCGATGGACGTTTCTTTCATCACACCCTTTACCAAAATTTGCTCACTTTAAAATGTTTGAAAAAAATAAAGTGGTATTACTGTGGAATTCTTTTTTATTGCCTTACGCTCTGCTTATAATCACACAAAATAAAAATATTCATTTCTTCAATGCCAGACTCTCTTACTCAATAAACGTTACTTTCATTAAAATGTACTGGACTTGTATAAAATACCTTAAGAGTGTTCTGTGGTGGAAAAAAACAGACATTTGCTTTTTTTTTGCATTTTTTAGGCCAATTTTATTCACTCTCATTTTTATTTTTTTTGGTACGAATTTCATTATAGGTACTGAAAAACAACCGTTTTGTGAAAGTTACTGATTTTAACTTTCAAATTCACATACCTACATTTTTTGTAGAAAAGAGTGTTCTTAAAATTAAAATTTATATTGAATAACAAAAAAATATTAAATAAAAGTCAATACCGTTAGTTACATAAAATTATTTGTAAAAAATACGTTTTTTAAGGTAAAAAATTTAAAAAAAACGATTTTGAAATTTAAAATAATTTTTATGTTCTGTAAAATTGTTTTCGGAAAACATAAATTACATATAATTTACAAAAAAAACCATTTTTGCCATTTACTGTATAAGGGAAAAATTTATGAGATGTTGGAAAAAAATGTATACCATATGAAAGTTTACTAAATATCCATAAAAATGGGAGTCACTGGTCAGCCAAATATTATGTTTTTATTTATTCCTTAAAGATTTTTTGTCATTTTACATTTTTGATTTAGAGATCCGAGACCAAATTGCAATTATTGAACCGAGAGTTTTGTCGGTGTTTCGAGCAAAGAAAATTAGTCAAAATTGAGTGTGTTTGAAAAATGATGTTAATATTAGACATACTTTCGAATAAATTGGTTATTTTTCAGTTTTCCAAAAAAAGAAAAGACAAGAAAATTTCTGACTTGGTACCAGGAAGAGACCCATAATAGATTAAGTCATATGAGAGTGAAACGAGAGTAAAAATAAAAATAAATTTGATGGCGTTTCTGTTTTTTTTTTTTGGCAGTACTGTTCTACCATTAACGAACGGACTCTACCATCACCGGACTACCGAACGGACGGCGAAACCGAGAGGAGATTTCAAAAGTATCGGTCTCGTCTCGTGGCCAGCCCTATCCAGTCATTGAAATTGATGACCAAAGAAAACTTGCATTAGGATGCCGGATGAACATCAGAAAATCAGCGCAGTTCTGAATCTAGCGCTCATGAAAACGTTACCCTAGCCTTTTGTTGTAGCAAGAGTATGTGTTGTTGTAAATGCAGACCCTTAATGTATAAGTGTTTTATTTCTACGACTGCTTAGTAGCGGTTCATATGCCGTTCGGAAAAACCTCAAAGCAAATGTGATTGTTGAATCAAAGCGCCACAACATATCAGCAGTGGATGTTAACTGATTTATTGTAGGCGGATTTGTGGTTTCATGCTAAGCCACCAACATTTAGCAAATAAGAATGAGTGAGAGGGCAGAGGACGGTACAAAGCAGGATACATAATTTAAATTTTCTACTCGGAAAATTGTATCGCTTAGTCGCTGTTCCAAGAATCTATATCGTTGCCGTTGGGGAAAACCATGTTACTTAACCATTTCCATGTTTATATTTTGTCAACCATATATAACTAACATCTCCTATTTCCTCTTTCATCTAACGATGTGTCCTTGAAACTGAAATACAATTAAGCTGAAGGTACACTAAGAGAAAAAAAAGAAGATTGTTTTTTTTTGTCTTCAAATTATTCTTTGTCGAGATTAGTTTTGAGACCATGATTCTGCAGATTTTTTGCATTTTCCATCGTCATTTCGTATTTTTCGTAGAATAACTCTGATTTTCGCTTTGACTTATACTGGAAATATTTTTTATATTGCATATTAGTTGCATATTATAGCTTCAAACTAATTCCTTATGGCATATGAAATAGATTTGCTTCCATGAACCGTAAATTATGATAAAATTTTGATAAAAAGAATTGTTTAAGGAGTGAATACATCACTGTCTCATATTTTTTAGTGCCTGTTTTTCCTCAGTGCACAAACACGTTTATATGCATGCATTTATATGCACTCCATATAGAATATATCCCAATTGTAATCCGTCATATGGGGGGATTTGTTTGCATTCCTAATGACTTCTGGCAAAAAACGAGAGGTGTACTTCCGGCAGACAACAATGCATTCCGGAAGAATGCAAAAATCTCAGGCTATAGCAACAATAGATAACAAAGGCAAAATGCAGAATCCCGGTGCTAGAACGGGTAATGCATTTTTGATGCTCATCCCTGTGCTGTGATGTTATCTTCTGCAGCATCTCTTCTGTATTCAGTACGGATTATTTTTGCCATCCCAACAGCGCGGCGCAGCGCGGCGCCGAGCTTCGATGATGACGAAGATGGCAGCGGTGGCGGAGAATACAACTCCGGTTTTAGTATACCAACTGTAAAGGTAGATCAGAGGGCTGGGAATGACATCCCGCCGCGCCTCTCTAATCCAAAATAAGTTTAACAATATTTTTTGTCATCGGGTGCTGTAAAGATGGGATTTTTTGCCGCATCCACCTCTACCGCCGCCTTCGTCGGCATCGTCAACATCGTCTTCATATTCTTCTTCTTCTTCATGCTTAAGGGAATGACAAGAAAGAAAGGGCTGTGTCTTTGTATTTTCGTGCAAACAGGCAGAAGTCTATTTGTAAAATGACTGATTCCTGAGCTGGAACGCCATCATCTTCTCTGAATAGAAATACTTCTTATATATTCGGTGGAGATAAACTGAAGTATATACACGCAAAACCCAACTCTCGCAATACAATTCACTTAAGTAGATTGAAATATAGGTAGGTACCATGTTGACAACGCCATCGTTAACAAGACATCAACGACCTCAGCCCTAGCAGCGTACACTTTTTTTTTGTAGTTTCTCTTAGATATAAGGAACTTTATGATTTCTGAGTCATGTAATTGAAATGATTTCCGGGATGAAATTTCCAAATTGTCATATACGTGTACATTTATGTAGTTCTGTAATCGTGTTGACGTTTTCGTTGTTATTGTTGTTGAAGTTTTGTCATAAAGCACGCAGAAGGATGATGTATAGGAAGGATTTGTATAGAATCATAAAAAATATAAAAGGATTCTGTTTGCTTTATCAACATTAAATTTTCCATGCGAAAAAAAAGAAAAATTATATTGTTGGATTTTTTAAAAAATGTATGTGGTAAAAGGTTTTAGAGTGTTGTTTAATGTTTTAAATTCTAATTTTTATATATCAATCTAGAAGATGGTTTAAGTACCAGAAGGACAATTGTTAAATTGAAACGTAAGGAAATTGCATGTGGATAAATACATATGTCGGAGGCAAAGTACCGTAAGTTCGAGATTATAATTTTCCTTAAGCACTGATTAATGCTAAATTATCCCTGCAGTTATCCAGGACAGTGAGTAAAAGTTAATTTCCCGTTCAAAATAGATATGTTGCAAAAGTTGCATTTTCATAGCACATATGTACCTATACTCCTTTTAAAGGGTATTGGCAGCTTTTTCAACTGGCGGTCATTCTAACAGCTGTTAAAGGATTTGTGTTAAGTTTGGTTTAGCATTTCAACATGAATAGACTAACGCCTGAACAACTCTTGCAAATTATGCAAATTTATTTTGAAAATCATGGTTCTGATGTTCGAAATACATATCGTGCACTTTGTATAAGAGAATTTAGTTTAGCGGGAAAGCTCGACTTTGGTTGAATGGCTACGTCACTAAACAAACCTGCTGTATTTGGAGTGAAAATAATTTCACACTGACTGTTGGGTGTGCTTTATGGGTTGGTGGAATCATTGGCCCGTAATTCTTTACAAACAATGCTGGCCAGAACGCTAAAGAGTCATGATTATTGACTTTTTCATTTCCCAATTGAACAACATGATGTTCAGAAGCTGTGGTGTCAATAAGACGGCACACAGCTCATGCCACGATGAATTTATTGAAGGAAACATTTGGTAACCGCATAGTTCCACGTTCGGCCCCGTGAATCAGCCTCCAAGGTCGTGCGATTGAACGCAGCTACACTTTTTTTCTGTGGAGATATGTGTAGTCGCTAGTCTACACCGATAAGCCCGAAATAATTGACTACTTGGAAGACAAAACACCAATGAAGAGGGGCAGTTAAGATACTTTTAATCGAAATATGGCAAAACCGAAAAATTTCAGTGTTGTCTCTGGAATGTTTAGTTATTTCGAACTTTTACAGTAAACGATTTTCACACATTTACACTACCTTGTTAAAATGTTCTTGTTTTAATTGAATCTTTATTTTTTTTTTATTTATTGAGTTTTTTAACATTCAAAGACCGATTCTGAGAGTAGTGACGCATCAAGAAATTTTTTAGCAGTACTTTTAAAAACAAGCTTGATCTATTTGATATTTGAATACATATGTATATGTTAAGGAAATATTTTTTTTATTTCACCACGCCATTAAGGTTACTGATAATTTTTGCATCATTATAACCTACAGACCGATAAACCCCATAAAGTTCATATTTTAATCATTAGTAACATCCTATATCTAACATTGTGTACCTATACCTATAATAGCGCACTTCCAGATAAAAGTTTCATTTTAATCCGTTGAGCAAACATTTATTGGTATGGCAATTTTTACTTGATTTCGCTCGGAATTTAGTGGTTTTGCAAAATGCTTAAATTCAATGTGATGTACATCAATGCAACCAACCACAGGATTATATAATTTAAAATATATATATCGATGCATAATTTTCAATAGAAGCCTCACATGAACGACATAGTAGTTATTGAAATATATTTGAAAAACAAAAAGATAACTAATTTATACAATGGTTTTTCATAAAATAATCAGCTTAACAAAATAGCGCGATATTTCAAAAGTATTCTCTTAGAGATTTATCTATAGTATAAATAATTTAATCAGCTCTTGAACAAACATCAACATCGACTAAAAATCATTGCACTAAAAGCTTATTCATTTTATAACAACCACATAAAGCAATAGAATATATACGTAACATTATTTATATTTATTATAATAATGCAGTTCTAGCTCTGTTTGAAATCACAATTAACATCAAACGATTTCAAGAGACCATTATAAAGCAAAATTGTGTATGGTTATTTTAAATGTAATCTACAATAGCAGTTTTTTATGTAAAAAACAATTTAAGAATAAAACAAAACCTACAAATTGTGTACACTACCTACTAGTTTAAAGAGTAGATACTTATAGGTATCCAGGCATAGCATAGGTTAGGTACGATTGTTGTGGCTGTCAGCAGAACTGATACACTTTTGCCAAGGATTGGTCCATTGTGATAACACAGGAATCCATAGATTTCCTGCCTACTCGTTGAACCATTTGGAGCTCCTTATGAAACTTGAGGTACTGTTGATGTCTATGTTAACAAGCACGCTGCTGGGATCGTTAAAAAAGTGGAGTCTACATCTTTGGAATAGAGAAGGTGTTTCTTCCTCTCTTCCCCGTGCATATGGATACAGCTTCTGCAGAAAACGTTAGAGAAAACCTTGCCCTATTAGACTGCGTCCTATACAATGACAGCTATATCACGGTGCTAATGTGTAATCTGTTTATGGACAACAATCACTTATCCCCTAAGGTTTACCAGTGGACAGATCTGTTTTATCGACCACAAGTGGCGATGTTATTGCACCTAAATGCAATCTGTAGGATTGTTCTATTTCTAACGAGTTCACCAGCTTTTCAATTATCTGATATGCTCCTGTTGGGACGGCACCCACTAAAAGTTTGTATTGAACTGCTACGCCACCACGCCACCACCTCCCGCCCGCCGTCTCCTCAAGAAATGATCGGCTTCTGAGATATTGTGTCAATGAGTTTGTAGAGACAGGATCAAGAGACTTAAGGGCAGCCTGACTATCAGAGAAAAAGCGAATACACACCACTGCCGATCTTGTCATCGGTTTTTGAGCCATCAGTATAGAAATACATAACAATCATGTCCTCACATCTGATCTGGAATGTATGGATACCTGAAAGTTTTTGTCAAACTGGAGTTGTGGGATTGTTTAATAGATGTACTCAAAGATCATTCCAAGAAAGTTTGGAATAAAAGATTGCCCAATTGCATTGTTGATCCACTGATGTGAGGAAGCCTTGAAACGGATGTTAGCACTCGCGAATATTGTATACCCATAATTTCAGGTTCAATCGAATTCAAGGAACATTTGAAGCACCGGACAAGGTGCTGCTTTAAATAAAGAAAAAAAGAATTTGAATTTGGTGTATTTGGAACTTCAGTATTACGGGAATTTACAGTAAGTATAACAAATAAGTTTATAAGACGATAATAGGGGCGTGCCAAGAAACCGAAATAAAACTAACTCATAACTAAATATTTTATTATTAATATAAGGCACTCTCTTGTTTGTGGTTTTCAACAAAAAAAAAAGACGAGACCAAAAAAAATTGAGACAAATATTCAATTGTGGAAACATTGAAAATAATTAATTCGCTTTTATTTTAGGAAAGACTCATTTGCTAGCTAGTCATCCCAAAATAAATGGTTATGAAAACGCTTTAAGTCAAGTAGAAAAATAAAAAATAAAAGATGAAAGAAACATAATATTCAGACTAAGTCCATGTTTAACCCTAGAAGGGGTAAACAGTATAATAAATTATGTATCCAATATATAAAATACAGAGCGAGCTTGCTTTATATTGCTGCCAAGGAGCGTTACTGCCTTTTTTTTCAAACAAAAACAAATATTTAAGGTCAACCCATTTGAAGAATCCGAAAATCCTAATGAAATGAGGCTGATGGAGAACTTTATTTATACTCATGTTAATTCATTCGAAAACTAATCTTTTGGAATAAGTAAACTCATTACAACTGGTTCTGTGTGGTTGGGCAGAGTAAAAAGAAAATAAATTGGTACGGAGTTCTTTTAAGGAACATTAATTCCAGGCTGTCGGTATTTATAATTAAGTGTGTTCAAGAAGAAATTGCGATGTTTGTACATTTAAACTTCGAAACATGTTTTTGAATAATGTTTAATAAATCCTGCGCAAAAACAAAAAAAAAATCATTGATCTCAAATTTTTTAGTTAATAACTCAGTTTTTCTTTTAGAATTTAGAAAGGTGAGACAGACAACTTTTTTATGAAATTGAAAATGTTCATAGGATCGTTTTTTTTTTTTTAATTTTATGAAGTAACAGAATGAATACAATAGATGAATGAAAAAATGCATACATGAACATCAGATGAACTTGTTTGTTTTACCAAAGGTAAGATTGTATCCAATAAGAAAATTATACGGTGCATTCTTACTTTGCAATATTAGAAGACTTGAGATGTTTTCTTAAAAGAACTAGAGACAGGTCATTTTTTGATATATCAATTTTTCACAAACAAATAGTCGCTTGTTTCATCTGAAATAAATCATTTTAAAATTTAGAAGACTGCTAAATATTAGTGCCAGCTGTAAAAAATTAAATCTTTATAATTCTATAACTAAAAAAAACGCTACTCTTTATTAAAACCTAAAAAAAAGAACAAATGCAAAAAAACTGTATACTAAGATACTGTCTGGTAAAGAAATCAACTACGTTTATTATTAAAAATTCAAAAGTTGAAGAAATTTCTCTCTAAAATTGAACAAATTGAAGTCGAGATTTTTTTGACCCACTTGTATTAATTTGTTCAGTAAAAAATTTAAATCGGTAAAACAAATCGCGATAGAGCAAAACGCATAAACTTTCCCTTTCAATTATTTCATTGGTGAATAGCATAGCTAGTCATTGGTGGGTATCCAACGACTCTCTCTTTCAATATCGAAACTTCAAACCAACTTTTTTCTGAAAAAATGCTCTTCTGCCCTTTCTCTTCCCCTCTCAAAAATCTTAAGCCAAGGTGAATTTCCTCAGATCTGCATTGCTAAGCTTTCTCATATACCTAAAATTTTCGAAAGCATTGTGTATGAAATGTTAAGTTTCCACTGCAAATCACTTGTTTCTCTCTCTCTGCCTTAGAAAAAGGTTGCGAAGTCGATGTTATTTCTAAGGATTTCAGTAAGGCATTTGACAAAATTTACTTGGACGTATAGTTTTTAAGTTATCCTATCTGGGCTTTGAACATTCGTGACCTTGGCATTTTATGTGACCAAGAGCTGAAATTCGTTACCCACATTGACGATATTATTCTCAAAGACAACTCTGTACTTGGCTTCGATAAACGTTGGTCCAAAGAATTTTCCAACCTATATGTGACACTGTCCCTTTACTTAACCTTTGTTCGCCCACTCCTCGAATACGTCCCCTTTCCAACGTATTCACATTTCAAGAATCATTTCCTCTCTATGTTGACCGCCTGAAACTTATCAACTCTAACCCGTTAGAGGACCGTAGAGAAATTTCGGACATTCTCTTTATTCATCGACTCCTTTGTGGTTCCATTGACTGCACTTCTCTCTACAACTCTATCTCTTTCAACTCTAACCCTCGTAATACACGCAATCCCCGACTCTTTTATTTACCTACCCGCCACACCTCCTATGGCTCCAATGAACCCAGTTCTCGTATGCTACGATCTGTAAATTCACACATGGTCTTTTTTGATTTTAACCTCAGTCCAGCTTCCCTAAAACTTCGTCTTCCCAGTCACTCAGATTAAGAATTTAGCTTCTATTAAGCCGAACAAAATGGGGGTTTTGCCCCCACCAAAATTAAAATTAGTTTTATGACACCGAGACTGAGGCTAGACAGAGACACCCTTTATAAGCCATGCTATTATGAGATATTCTTGAAATTTCCTTTTACACAATATTTTTCCAACCAATAATTAACTATAAATATGTAATGTACTTATAATTGCTTTTTTTTCATGACTACTTAATTACTATATGCCCTTCAGCTATGCAAATTCTGTTCATTAATAAGTTATAGAAACATCACAGGATCATCTGACCAACAAGGTCAAATTATTTTATTCTTTCATTCGTCTCATAATGCAGAGCGCCATTATGCATTGTTCAATTCATATTGAGGGCATTTCATAATTTATTTTATTTCATTTATTTGTATTTTATTTTATTTTTTTTTTAATTCATTGAATTTAGTGCAAATTGAAATTTATGTAGAAAGGTAGGATGTTGCCGAAGCTGTGAAACGCCGGAAAAAATTGATATTAAATTGCAAAATACGACTTGCTATCACAGCACAGTATAACCCACATCAGGGCTTGGTGGCATGAAACAGCAGTGGCATATATCGAGCTGCCCTAGTCCCGACCAACGAGGAATATATAAAAAGCGCAAGCACACTAAATATGAATTGCATTACGTTTATCGTGTTTTTGCAGCCGGTGCCCGTTGTGGTGGGTGGTATGGGTGATGGAGCGATGACGCTGTGGAGGGCAGAACAAACCATCAATAACAGGACACCAAGATCCATCGTCAATCACCAATGGGGATGGGGGCTTCATTGACTTTCAAATAGACCAAAGGACTATAACATGGACAGTGTATAGGTACATTGTACATGCAGATCTATACCTAGGTATCATCCATAACACCTAGTTATGCGATAGTCATGATGTGTCTCCCACTCCCTTCGACAGCATCAGTAATTGAATTTTTTTTGCTGTGAAAATTGATTAAATATTTGATATCCAATTTATTGTTGATGGTTGCAAGTAGTTGTTGATTAAAATTCGATAAAAAAAAACACTTGATTTGTCAATTCGAAAATAAATCAGACTTGTTTGTTTGTGTTGGTTTAGACTTTAATACTTTGGTGAATAAATAGTATGAATAAATTTTCCACAAAATGGTATCGGAAGTGAAATTTATTGAACTACAGCTTATAATGAGAAGCTCTTGTTTGAAATGCTCAAATGATTATCCAATAACCTTGTGAACCATTTGATTCACCGTTTCAGTATACGGATCAATTCACAAAAACACTTACAACAGCAGTTACTGATAACAACATTATAGCTATGTATGTCGGTAATCCTTGCAGCTCGTTTCAAATGTTAGGCCAGAAAATCTATTTATTCAGGAACTTTTACAGCTTTTTTATGACAGCGGGTTTGACTTTCCAAGTACCTACGAAGAACAGTCATTGCCTTAGTCTTAGCTTTCTACGCCCACTTTTTGGAAATTTTTTATGTTGATTATAATTAACAGAGTTCATATGAAAATTATAACCAACTGATTTAAAATAAATATTCATACATTAATTTTTTTGCATTCATATTAGTTGAAAAACATTTTGTTGACACCAGGATTTGAACTCAGGCTAAACGGCATACGGAGCCAGTGAACTACTCACTGCAATACGCCAAACATATTGTCCATCTAATTAAAAGTTTCTCCTTTAAACAATTGCAATGACAGACCATTGCATTTTAATTAGCTCACACAAGTTTGTTGTTGTAAAATCGGTTTCATTCTTTTTCTCCGTACTTGCCATTGTTCGTTTATTCAATTTCAACTGCACAACATGATGACCTCACTAAATTTCGACTGAAGTAAAATTGTTGCATGTAGTTGCATGCGTGTGGAACTTAATGCTTTGAAAACCCAGAGCTTTTTTTTGTCGTGGAAGTGAAATATTCCCCTGTTGCCATTGTTCATGAATGGTGTTCGCATTGAGGAAACTGAAAAGCTATCAATTTTAGGTATGTGCAATGTGCATTAGTGACAACCTGTTGTGGAACGACCACATACTGGTTGTAGCCAAAAATGCAACGAATTGCTTAGGTTTCTTATGGCGTTGTAAGAACTTTTTTCTCCTTATGATCAGGCCACAATTTATAAGGCATATATTATATACGTCCTAAATTAGTGTACAATTCACACATATGGTCCAGTGGATCTAAAACCTTCTTCTGGATAGAATCCAAAATAGAGCTGATAGGTTTCGGAAACATTTGTTTCGTTAAAACATCGTCGAAATGTCTCTTGGCTGTCCTTATTTTATTGTTACTTTTTTAAACAGTGTTGTAGTGAAATATCTAACTGCATTCCTCCACTCAAACAATTTCACCGTAATACACGTTCTGCTAGGAATGCACCTCAGTATACCCTCGAGCCCAACTTCGGGCGCACAGTCAAATATATATATTCGTTCTTAGGTCGTACAACACGAATGTGGAATTCCTTACCCGAATTTATTTTCCCCCCAATTCAATGTCCAGACGTTTAAGTAAAATGCAAAACTTTTTCTCCTACTCAATCCTCCCTCTTTTTCGTAAACGCTCCCACTGTGTTAATAGTTAACATTAAAAGGGTAATCATGAAGAGTATTTTGAGTAATTTACTAACTTGTTTTTTCAAACTTTTCTTGAGTTAAAAAGTGTGTTCTTGAAATAAAAAATGTGAAATCAAACAACAGAATATTCATTGCCTTATTAATTAAAAACATTAATAGTAAAAAAATTTTTTCCAAATTTCAAAAGCATTTTTATTTTTTAAGGACTAAAGTCTTTATTAGGTAAAAATGAAAAACTAGCTCCAAATTTTTTTTTAACTAAAATATTAGATTTTTAAATTAAACAAAACTTTGTAAAAAATACTATAATTTAATTAAGTTACAGTCGCTATGCAATATAGATTGTCTTCTCGTTTTTTTAGAGCAATTTTAGCGCAAAAATAGAGCAACAAAATAAATGTTCGTTACATTTTTTTTTTTATCGAAAGACACCTTAATGGTTAGAAAATCGTCGTTTCACTCCGGAACACTCTTAACTTATTTTTTAAGACTTTTGACTATTTCACACTGCAATTGTGAATCTAATTTCTTCTTTGAAAAATTAAAAAATTATTATAGAAACAAACAAATTAAATTAAATATATATTAATAACAAATTCTCCATAAGGTCTGTTGAACGTGTGAACATTACCTGTCTTGATCCTATCTGCAAATTGGAAGTGTAACACTATTGAGGTAAATTTGGGCTTTTCCACATATTTATTTTATCGAAAACTCAAAACTATTCTAAAATTAATTTTAAATGCAATAAATTGAAGTTATTTGCTTAAACTAAATATCTTTTTCTCATATTATTCAAACTGAAGTAAAGTGAAATGCTTTATGTTGTAGACAAGACATCCCATAAATAATTTTGCAGCATTATATTCGATGAGATTAGGGCTAAGTGTGTACGCAAATCGCGTATAACTAGAGGCTCCTCTCGATTTAAGTGTGCGGGATATTTATTTAATATTTATAACAATGATTTCCGTTGGGCATTACTTAACACATTTTATTTTTTCTTTATTTATTTTTAGCTCTCTCCCTCATTATTTTGTGTGTTTATAAATTCGTATTCATTTTGCACACAGGATATACGCCGAAATACGAAATTAAATTTTTATATTTACTTAGGGTAGTGGAATTTGCGATGGTGAGATGGTGATGGCGGTAGTCGCATCAGAAACAACTCTCAAACGTAATAAGTACCAATTAATATTTTATGTATAATGGAAAATGTTTATCTGCCGCAGGATTATACCCAGGTTAAGAGACTAGGTATAGGTAGGTGCATACCTACAAGCAAAACTTTAAAATTCATTTATATGGCCTTTTAAACCTCGGTAGGTATGGGTATATGTATAGGTACTAAGGTATTTACCTACTTATCTTTTTTTTTTTGTGAATTATTAATTTTAATTTTCTGCTGTTGAGAAAGATGGAAAAGACACAAATTTGTGTATTTAGTGAGGCATAATAATTTTTACTTTGTGTAATTGAATAATGGAAATGAAATGAATAAATTGCACTAATGCGAAAAAAGACTCATTTAGAAATGTTTAAATATTTGAAAACAAGTTTGGTAGATCAAATGAATACAAAAACAGTTACATAATACGTTTATGTATTTACAGAATTTAAGTGGTTGGTTTTTGAGTTAAAAAGCAATAATAAAGAAATTTTTTTAATATTCTGTTTTTAGCTTAATCAACGTCTTTGTTAAGTTAATGTTTTGAACCCATAAGGTATATTTCATATACATAATTGGAAAATTTCTCTAGTTTCAATACTCACCGTTAAATTTTCCAGTCGATCGTTTCGGGCTTATTGGCGTAGAATAGCGACTGCACATATCTCCACAGAAAATAGTCTAGCGGCGTTAAATCCCACGATCTTGGAAGCCAATCCACGGGTCCGACACGTGAAACTATGCGTCTACCAAACGTTTCCTTCAATAAAAAAAATCAAATATGGCACGAGTGGCCTGATATGTTACTCCGTCTCTGTCTTGAACCACAGCTCCTGGTTGTTTAATTGAGGAACGAAAAAAGTGATCATGGTTCCATAGCAGTCAACATTGACCGTAACGTTTTGGCCAGCATCGTTTTTAAAGAAGGACGGACCAATGATTCTACCAGCCTATAAATAACGTTAAAACCCACTCCATTCTCCCCCTCCTTTATCATAAGTTAAAACTAGGGAAACTATCCCAACCTTCTCTGTCTTAACCTCCTATCCGTTTCCGAGAAGTTAAGACTAGGGACTCTATCTCAACCTTCGCTGTCTTAACCTCCGACCGTATATCTCCGCTGCAGACTAGGGACTTTATCCCAAATGGATATGAAATATCTTGTTATTTATTATAAGACCGAGAATATTTCAAAATTATATGAAATACCTTTTTAAGTTATTCGAAAATAAACTATAATTATACTTTGGAACTGGAGTTCTGAACTCTTTCTCTTTCTACGGTTTGACCCTGGACTCCACTGACCTACCTCAGCTGGACCCCAAACATTCAGTTGAAATGGTGTCTTAACATACAGTTGAGGATTATTTTCATCCCAAATAAGCAGTTTTGTTTATTGGCTTAGCCATTCAGCCAAAAGTATTTCAGATCAATGGCAATCTTGTTTTGGGTCCATTCACCGAATCTACGTCTTGCTAGGTGATCGTTAACGTATATGTCTTTCACCCACTAGACATTAGTCTATAAGTCTACGCATTTCAAAAATGTATATAGATAGAGTTTCATTCAAACAGACTTTAGATAGCTACGCAATTAATTAATCTCTCATTTTAAGATCCCAATCACACATCATATTGATTCAATTGTTCCTATCAAACGAATGCGAGTAGAGTAGAAGTATATTTTTTTTTAATTATTTCTTAATGAGCTAAATATCAAGACCAGAAGAACTGTCAAAGCTTTGTTGTCCATCCGCTCTATAAATAAATTACAGAGACATATCCTCTTTTGTTTTTTTTTTTTTTTTCTTCCCCTTGAAGCAATAACAATCGATCAAAATGTCGGCTCAAGTAGAGAGAGAGACCATCTACAGCTTCCTCGCATAGCCAGAGGCTAACACAACATGGTATACTGAAAAAGGTAAAGTTAACGAACCATATTTTTAATACTAAGGACACGGAACACTGACAGGACATGAATAGGAGAAAAAAAATTAGTGGAAGCCAAGAAGTTTTTATATTTGGTCGACCAATCCTTGTTTCCAGTAGAACAAGAGAAATCTAGATCTCATTCTTTTTATGTGTAGGTATAGCATTTCTGTCGTCCATCAACAGTACCTATTATACAAGTTTATCTACCTAGCTAGCTAGATATTATTTTGAACGCGCCGGAAGGACTCTCTAATTAAAATTTTCCTAATGACTCGTTTAAATAATTTTCCTTGTCGCCTCTGTCGTCAGCATCAAAATCGCGTCGTTCGGTTTGGGTAGAAACATTTTTAATTAATCAACGTTTTCCAACATTCTTCTTTTATTTATTTTTTCTGCTTTTTATATGAATAAGTAAATTTTAAAAAAATGTAGGTAACAATGATCTCGGCTCTTGTCTGTAGGTAGTTTTGTTTTCTTTATTTAACTGAAATCCAGATAATAGTGCCCTAAATCGTAAAGTATGTAATCTACAGCAGACAAAAACTAGAACTAGAAAAGATTTTGTATTTAATATATAATGGTACAATTTTTTTAAATAGGACAAGAATTGAGTTCCCACATATATAGCCTCAGAATTCTTTTCTTTCTTTTTTCAAATGTTGGAAATTATTTCCTTAGTAATATTTTTGTTTTTATTTTTTTTTTCACCCACAAGCCCCAACAAAAACAGGGATTCTCGCTTCGTTACCCAACTTCTGTAATTAAGGTAAAAAAAAATTGCTTAATTTTTACGGATGGTGCGTTGGTTTTTGTTGCTGCGGCGCGGCGCGTCGGCTGCCAAACCGTGCCACCACTAGTCATTGAAATTTACTGCATCAGAATTCCAGTGGTGGGCATTAAGCTCTAAGGCTTTGCACACGTAGGTACACATCCGACTTCTTTCACCGCAGAACAGAACAACAAAAAAAAAGAACACAAACAAACAAAAAACCTTGTGCTCTACAAGGATGAACTTAAAAAAACAAACTTTTTCAATCTGGAAACCTTAAATAAATTGGTACCTGTATTTGGCAAGGACACTGTGTTTTTGTGTGTTAAAGTTGTTTGACTGGAACAACCGCAGAAACGCTGCATAGTTTTTCAATTTACAGCCTCGAAAGTCGTGGGTTGAAACGGTTCCAGCTTGTAAGGCAGGACTTGATCTAGTCTAGTCTTCTGCAGGAGTAGAAAGTTTTGCTATATTATAATGACAGCCTCGTGGGAAAAGCTCACACCGCAACCATCTTTATTTTTTTTAAGCCAAAAACTTATATTTTATTTATTTTTCAAATTATGTATGTTGCGTCATGATTTAGTGCAGGGTAAAGTACCCGGCTTATATCATTTTTGGGTATACTGCACAGTTATATACAAAAATGAAGGTATAAGCATACCTAGTACCTGGTAGATCGAGCTTCGCTTGTCTTTTCCTAAATAAGAAAATTGAATTATGTATGATAGAAGTAGACATGTCAGTTACTGGAAAATTAGTAAATTGGTTCACTTTACAAATGCGTTAAATAAGAAAACACCAGAAATCATATACAAATAGTAGTGTATTTATAGCAAGGAATTGAAATAAAACAACTTCCCAAACCATATTCCATTTCCAGCTAATTAGAACAAAATCTGCAAAAAAAAAATCATTCAAACTGTTCAGTTGCACAAATATTTTAGTCGTGGTTTAGCACTTTTTATCTTCCGAATTCAACACTAACGGTGAAGTTTAGTTTTAGTTCAGTGTTTGATAACAATGAATTCAGTTTTTCCTATCTCCTTCATGCAGCTGGTCACGAGGCGTGATACCCAAATCAGAATTTCTTTTCTTGTGATAAAAATGAGAACTACCTATTTTATTCTGAAACTGGAAACACCCCCGAGACTCTCGGGCAGTTTCGGTCCAAGAATTATAGTCTCGTCTCAGATTTCTAAAAGTTAGTCTCGTATCGGTATTTTGACCAGCCCTCTCTCAGTTTATGTCCCATAATTGCTTTCAGCGTTATGTTATAAAAAAAAACATGTAAATAGTAATAAAATGAATATGACAATACACAATGGCATCACTCATAGAAAACAGTAAGATCCATTTACCGAATGTTATAAAATTTTACCTCAATTTTGCCCTTCTTCATAATATAAATGGCGCTTGGACGCAACCAATAAATTCAAAAAACGTTTTATTTTTTCAACCAACCCAATTATTGGCCAAGTTATCGCAATTCCGAGAAACCCTTCCTCAGCCCTCTTCTGGCGCTCCTCTGAATAACTACCAAAAAGTTTATTCGGTAATAAGCTCATATCCCGTTTGCTCATGTCCAATCAAATAAACATCATATTGCGATGGCCCTTTCCACATTCACTGGCAATGGCGTCCAAAATTCTCTTAATCAAAAACGAATTACATCCTCAGGATATTGCTATACTCGACTTAGTCCAAAAAAAACCACAGAATTGTGAACGGAAAATCTTCAGGCAATTTGGCATTCATCCAATAATTTCACTATTCCCCTTTTCTTTCATTGTCTATAAACGGGACTAATTCAAATCCATAAAAACTATGTTATCTTCCTTCGAGGAAGGTACGAATGGGAAATTCCAAGACCAATTCGCGGAGCATCTGGGATATTGGAATGGGGTGTGTGTCATTGAAGAATTGGTACATATGTAATGTAGGTATGTAATTTGTTATCCTTTTCTAGTATGCTCACAAATCTGACCTATCTAAATACCCAGGATTGCGGGCGGAAATGAATGATTGACACATTCCATGTGGCCACTTGTCCCATTTGGTAGTCAAACAGAGATAGGTCAAGTTCCGAATTACTTTTTATGACAAAACACAATGTCAGTAAATCGAATAAGTTCCTTTTTAGTTTTAATTGTAAAACTCTTTTATACACGGTTACGAAAAAAATGTTTATCCAGTACATACACGGTAAAAATTTTGCTGAATTTTTAATACTTTTGAGGTTAAAACAAAAATTTAATTCTTCGCAAATATTTTATTAATTATAATTAACACCAAATTCAAAACTTAATAAAATCAATATTAAAAACAAAGTTAATACAAGAAATGTTAAAACTTTATATTTTCGATATAACAAGAGTATATCTTTCTCGTGTGAGTCAAGCAATAAAAATATATTCACTATAATTTCGAAACTATTGTATTTGTCTATTTTTCCCACAAAGTTAATAGATATCTTATTGGAACTGAAATCTACTAATAAGTTTCCACATTTTTGTAGTGCCTTCCAAATAGAAGTGCTCGCTGTTAGCGAAACAGCAAATATTCTTTCCACATTCGAGTCACTTAATAGAAACATTTGATATCTTCATTGAAAGCCAGGCGACTTTCCAGGCTATTTCTATTTCCTCAAATGTCGTCAAACGATGCGGCAATGAGCTAAGATTTATTGGTGCGAAGCGGCGGGTTTCAGGAAGTCGGATGAGCTGCTCAAAAATGGATCGTCCCTCGATCATGAAGCATCAATAATCCATATTCCACTGGAAAATGAGAATGATTCTTAATGGCCGCTAATGAAAGAAGTTTAGGAATTGACACTCGTCGGGTCTCACGGAACCTACGCTACGGACAGAAATCTCAAAGAAAAAAATTATGCATTTATTGCAGCTAAGCCCACCTCAACTGTCCCGCTTAATTGGAATCCTCACGGGTCAGAATCCAATATGAACTAACATGAGCAGTATTGACATCGTCACATTCGATCAGATCAGGATTCGCCTCGGAAGAGGGCTCATTCCATTTCTATTGCGAATGCCGAGCAAATAGTTAGAGTCAGAAAGTCGACATTCAGTGAATATTCTCACGTCTCACATCTCACTATAGTCACTAATGAACATGAACGAAATTCATCCAAAAATAAGGATGATCATCCCATCCCGAAAATGCCTTCCTAACCGCATCCATATAGGTACCTACTTCTCCCACATCCTGGGAAGCGCTGAGATCTAGGTGACGTTGTTGCGGTTTACCCTATCACCACCCCTCTTTACCTAAGGTAACCCAATTCATACACTTTACCTCAAAAACTCCGAAGGACCTTTAAAATACTGCCAATTCAATTATTTTTTTTTGTATTCCAATTTTTTTAGATATTGCATTTTAATAAAATAAAATAAATAAAATTTATTTACTACTAACTACTAATATTTCTGGTATTTATAAAGGATGCGATTTTTTTTCATTAAATTAAAATTAAATTTTAATACTATTTAGATTAATTAATACAGGTTATGTATGTACATTCTTATTTTTTTCAAATTAAAAATCAAAAAATTGACACAAGAGTTTAACGCAAATATATTTAATAAAGAAGATAAAAATCTTTAATATATTTATGGGTAATTTAAATGTACAATATATATACCCGAAAAATTTTAACCGTGTACTCACGTACATATAGAATGTACCTGAGCAAACAGTTAAAACAATTTTGAACACCGTGCAATGATTTCATCAAAAAAAAGAAGAAGCGAAGAACACGCGGAACAACTTGATGCAGTTCGAAGAACTTCCATCTTCGACCACCACCAATCTCGCTCAATACGAAATGAACCATAAAATTGCAATAAATTGTTAATCGATTATTTAATGTTTCTCAAGACAATGACTTGCATCGTCCATAAGAATAGTATAGTCAGGATTCTTGGGGATCCAAGAAATTGGAATTAATTGGTGTTTCCTTAAGACATTTACAAAACCAGCGAACAATTCAGTATCAGTGCGGACTGTGATTAATTTTCTCACAAAAATGTTTGGTACTTTTTTTTTGTAACCGAGTTTGCTTCAATATACTTATTTATGTACATAATATAGTATATAGTGAAGAGATTATCCCGACTTCGAGTTCTTTCTCTTCTTTGGGTTCTGTGAGTGGAGTTTTAAATTACCAGACATTAATTAAAAATGTGTTTTCTAGATTTTTTTTTTCTTTTTAGAAAATAAAAATAGCAATTTTCGGTTACATTTTTATAATTTGTTAGTAAATTGTTGGAAGATGGATATTTAAGAAGAATGGTTTAATTATTTTTTCTTATCAAAAGTCTTTCGATTGAATAAATTTGACTTAAAAACTTAAAGAACTTATGTGTCGTTAAAAAAAGGCGAAAGAAGATTTCAAATGCACTTGAGACATGGCAGTCAGAGAAATAGTTTAAAAATCTCGGGATCAAAGCTTTTGTAACAATGTTTTATTATTTAAATGTTTTTTATTTATTGTTTTTTTTTTTTAATTTTGTCCTCATGTTTTCAGTTTTAAAAAGCAAATAATTTTCATTTAATTCTAAATGTAACAAAAAAAAAATGACTAAGTAGTAAAGAATAAAACAGATGAGACAGAACTGTGCTCTTTTAAAAAACATCATCTCTAGTTGAATTAAGATGCTTTACCTTTTCAGTCGAGAATTAGTACTGAGTACTGATAAATAATAATTGGTACGAGGGCAGTCCCAGAAGTACCTGGCCTAACAAAGAAAACGCCAAATTTTTTGGAAAATTAAGTTTTATTTCTGTACATAGTCTAATTTTAGCTCAATACACTTTTCCCACCGGTGTGCAAGAGCTTTGATACCATCTTTATAATAAGATGCGTCGAACTCCTCAAAATATCGATCTATTTCAGTCTCAACGTCTTCATTGTTGGTAAATCTCTTTCCACCGAGCCATTTTTTTAGGTTTAGAAACAGAAAATAATCCGAGGGGGCTAAATCTGGTGAATAGGGTGCGTGAGGGAGCAATTCAAAGTTTAACTCATCGATGACCGATTTTTTCCATTTTTTCAAAACTATCAATATTGTTAATTTCAAATGGCTGCCAAATGCAAGTTAAGTCGCGTAATGTCATGAAATTTAAAACTTAAGCTTTCTAAAGGACATTTTTTGAAATACAGTAATTTTTTTTCAAAAAAAAATACTGTATATTAGTCAGGCCAGGTACTTCTGGGACTAGATTAAAACAGCTATTGAAAGACTTAAAAAGAAAAATCTTGTCAGAAAATTAAAAATATATACATTTTTTTTCTGAAAGCTAGAAGACTATAATCGGTACCATAAATCTCCTTTTATTCCCTGAAATGTTTTATCTTGTAATTTTTTTAAAGCTATTAAATGAAGGGAGTTTAAATATTAAAATAATATCAAGTCCTACAGAGCTTCAATGAAAAATATTACTTTTAAGGTATTAGTATTATTCCTTGCATTTACATTTTTTTTCATTTACAAAGTTTTTTCCGTTTTAAATTTAATAACCAAGAATTTTTCTTTTCCTCATTCAATTAGATTCGAAGAAATTGTTTTCAATTTGTCCTCGCGATTTCAGAGAAAATATATCCAAGCTTGCTTTTATAGATGTTTATATAGTTGCTTTTATTTGCTGTAAAGAACTCACCTTTTTTGGTATAGTTTGACACAATATTGACAATGTATTTTTAATGAAAATCTCATGCATGCACTTTTCCAAATAAAATCATGTATTTTATATACCTAAGTACTTACACAACGATGTATTTTTTAGGAGATATTTTCTTTATTATATAAGAGCCCGAACAAAAAAAAACGAGCAAAAAAAAACAAGAAAATCATTATTAAATATAAATAAAGGACATCCTCATAGCCAAGCACAGATCAGATCATTCCAGATTCCGGATGTTTCTACATTTTTAGAGACATGCAGACAAAAAATCCAATAAATATTTTATTTGAATGAAATTCTTTCGTACCGTCGAAAACGACAACAAGGATGCTTTCGAGGGCCATATCTATCTAACGTAAAAGTAGGTCGGTTCAATTCTGTATCCAACTCAAAGAGGCAAACGTCATTGCTGTCTTGATGCCAAATGCAAATATGTAAAAAAAAAATACCATTGCGATGGGAGACGAAAAATGCAAGTCCTTCAGGGATGTAGAAAAATAATATTCTATTTCTTTTCCAAGGCAGCCTATATGCATAGCAAACCGTCCAGACTTTCGAAAAATATATATGTATATTATTTTCACTCTTACGGTAAAGCTATTCAAAAAACACTAGAGTACACCTGTGAGCAACACATTCATTTCACGAAACCTATTAAAGAACATATGTAATTTGAAACTAACATCACCTTCAAATTCAAATAATGTATTCAAGAAAAGTAAATGCATTACCGCTTTACCTATGTACGTAGTATGTACATTGTACATGCATGACAAAAATGTACCCATTTTTTGTGTGCTCTTAGATTAAGGACCCTCCATTCAAGAAGAAATGAATTTTTAATGCATTTTCGTCGAGGCAAAAATGTCAACATCAACATAGACAGAGAGACAGATGGCAGAAGAGTTTTCTTACAATCTCTCTTTTCAAGGATGCCCTCTGTGTGTTGACTTTGAATTCCAACACGAAATGCACATGGATATATATGTGTACCTACCAAACCAACCATGCCAAGTAGGTACACAGGTAGGTTGAGCGAAAGCTTGGCTAAAAGTAAAAGAACTAAAAAGGAAAACAAGTAAAAATCCTTTGGCATAATACAGACATGCAATATTAATAGTTGTGGGCACGAAAACAATGCAGCAAGTCAAACTGCTGTTACACCTGTTGTTCAAGCACTTAAAAATGCATTAGATATCCATATAGATTTAGCTAGATCGAAAAAATACATGAACACTATAAGCGCCACTGAATCTCGGCGGGTGGATATATGGTTGTTGGTCCTAATATATCTCGATTTAAAGCAATTGGTCTTCTAGTTGTGCAAGTGAATAACTATTCCTAAATTTCCCCAAATATAATGCATTCTCAAAATGTCTTCTCATAATATATTTCAAACTGTACCTACTGTACTTGCTTCTAAAATCACGATTCTGATAAAATAAAATTTCATATGACAAGTTTTTAAAACTTGGGAGTAGCAATTGTTTTGCAAATTTCTCTTCAAAATATGGACAGTTTGGTAAGGTTCTGCTCCAAAAAATGAATACAATTTATTTGAAAATAATAGAAACACCTGCAATGCATGGAATATTTTTTGTAAAGCCTTTTTGATTTGAAGTTTAACTCCATTTGCTTTACCAAATAGTTTTTGAAAACTATTCAAACTCAAAATTTTGAGAAACAAACTTGAAAATGTTTGTTCAAACTGTTTTTTAAACTCTAAGTTAGGTTAGGTAAGTGACAGTTGATCTTATTACCGTCAAGATCAATGTAGATCCATTGTGATACCCTTATTAAGCAACCTATGACAAGTCCTATAAGACAGAGCCAATTAGGGGTGTGTGAAATATATGAGGCTTCAGCGAGTTATTGCCCAAAATGCCGACAGTTGAATTGAGGAGTTTCTGTCGTTACATAATCACCTTGGTGAGAAGAGGCTTACGTGTCAAGAATGTTCTTGGGCGTGTTCCCTTCTTTACCCCTTCTAGGGAAATCATCCCTCCCCCAGGCCCGTAGAGACAGTAGCCTCATTCAACTTCTGGTGGATGGGTTAGATAGACCGGTGCATGGTTGGTGTATCTAGGGTTGTTTAATTTCCAAGCCATTTGATGGCTTCAGTGAAGTCTAGCAGACTTTTACTTGGAATAGAGAAGAATTCCTCCAAGTCATCGAAGAAGTGTCTCCCGAGGAGCCTGTTTCTCAGATGGCAAAGCGCAGGACAGTACCTATCACCACAGCCTCTGATGCATAAGTCATCCATACAGTTTCATCTTCTTCTTGTTATAACCCAGTTGGTTATGGGCGATTCTATCAGTATTTTGTTTTCTTACCTGTAGTATCAAGCGAGCTCCATCTTTTGTTTGCAAAGATAAAACTTCACTCTCAATTGCCTGTATTAGGTTACAGGGTGGGATCTGTACAGTTGGGTCTACCTAATTTAGATCAAGTATTGATCCTATTCTTGATAATTCAGCACTTTCATTTCCTGAGACACCGCTATGACCAGGAACCCAACAGAGCCTCATGTTATGCTGTGTACCAAGAACCTTAAGCTCTTCACGACAACAAGCTAAAAGCTTCGAATTTATTTTAATGGCAGAAATTGCTTTTATTGCCGATTGGCTATCAATGCAAAAGGCAATATCAGCTTGTGGTATTGCCAACATTGAGATTTGTTAAGCAGCTCTTGTAACTGCCAAGACCTGAACTATTTCATGCTCATACTAATTTTTTTTTTTTTTTTATATATGCGCGCGCTCAAGGGGATTTTTGGTTTACCCTTTATATGTATCAACACAGCGCGGGCGTGAAGGATAGGATAGGATGGTTTTTAGTCTCTTACGACTAAAAGCGGTGTCTGACCTCGTGCGCAGAAGCAATGTTTTTTTTTGGATTAAAATATTTAACGTGTACTTTTCGCGTCCTATTTATAATTCTATAATGTTGGGTTTGAAATTAATTTCGATTTGGATCTAAACCCTTTTAAATTTGTCAATTTAATTGAATGGCATATTTTTAATGTAGTACATACATTATGTGTTCGCAATTTGAAGCAAGTTTATGGTCTAGCTCAGAGTGAAGTGCCATAGGCAGACATTTTTTAATGGAATTATCATGTTTATACCAAAGAGCACAGGATTGTTGCCTAAGGCAATTTTTAAAATCCCCATCACACTCACCCACCCACTAATCGTTATTTCCTTTGTGGTCGTTAAGAAATTGATCCCTCTAAACTATACTCACACTTTTGAACTTACAATTTATGCAAATAATAATTAATTAGCAAATTGAAGACCACTAATCCTTAAAATCACTTTTCACAGTTTCCTAAACGTTGTTGTCTACGCTACCAGAGGTATTATTGCATTATTAACTAATGGAAACTCCAAGTTATGTATAATTGTATAGATTTATGCAAAATCTTTTGTTTAAAAAAAAAACTTATAATTAAATTAAATATTAAATAAATAACGATTTGTTTTTCTTCTGAAATCAGCTTCATGTTCCTCTAGTGACAATAATTCTCCCTACTTACAAAAGGATAATTAAGGATAAATTTCAAAGCAAATCCTGTATTGGTAACAAATTCCGTTTGTTTAGCACTTTTATCGGGACTTAGCTGAAATGGGCATTCACTTAAACGAGTATTGTTGAGGTTGTTCGTGTCCTAGGGCTAGTTGTTGATTTGCTGCTATACAATGCATACAGTTTTCCATTAAACAATTTCTACTCTAAGATGCATTGCAAACAAAAACTAAGTCGGAAAAGGTAAAATTTAGAAACATTTCGCCAAAGATATATTGACATTGACAATATTGATATAGAACACTCTTAACAGGGATGTACAGGATTCTAGAGCTGGTACCTATTTTTGTTTACATGGCTGAGTTGATCTACGAGTATGCGGAGTTGATTTTCGACTTTGATTTATTTTATATGCCTACGCTTCCACTTCTCGCAGGAATGTTTCTTTTTTTTTTGTTTTGGAAGATTTACTGCTGGAACTGTAATTCTATGCAACAAGTGAATCTATCGTGCAAGACCAACAAGTCCGAACATTGTAAACAGAAAATTACTTCCTTGACATGCGAAATGATTGGATTAGGATTTGAAAGGATTTGGTTTGTTTATTTGTCTCACTTTTAAGATACTAAATGTACTTCTTAGTTCATGTTGGTAATTTACTGTTGGTAATTTACCTTCCTATTGTATTTTTATGAGTTTATTAATTTTACTTTTCGCATTTCAATATTTTTTTCATAATACAAAAAAATACAACTAACTTTCTACTTTATCAAACATAAAACTGAATTAGTTTTTTGCGATTCTTGTACTCACCGAAATCGGCTATGTGAATTTTTATTTTCTACAGAGCAGATTGATAAGCAAATCAAAAAAAAGTTAACAATATTATTTATGTAGGTATAAGCAAAAACTAAATTCAAAATAAAAAGTAATCAAAAAAATTAATCCTATAGAATCCAATTTCTCCATCCGACATTAATGGTATTTTTCACTGCCTCCAAGAAAGACAAGCGCTCATTTGTATCTTTCCTTACATGTCATTTGACTTTAGATAAATTTCTGCAAGAATGAATCATTTTTCAAGCTAATGACTCTTGTCTGTCTTCTGCCGCCCGTCGCCGCCGCCACATTCTTAAAAGTTAAACTTCACATATTTTTTTTTCGCTTTCAAGAACGACATACTCGTTACTCGTATAAGCCAAATAATTTGGTACTTTGAAAATTGTATTCCTTCATTGTCATCATGCCTTTTTACCCAACATTTATCTTAGCTTGTATGAGCACATACGTACATATGATTTCTGTCATCAACCTACACAATGAACTACAACAGCCTCTTGCTGGTTTAATACATATATCATTTTGTAGACACAAAACGATAAGAAACCAGGATAACAAAAACAACCCAAATGGAACAAGGCAAACGGAAAAAAAGTCCTCAAATTGTCCCATTGTTGTGCGGCGATTAAGTCAGCGCCTGACTTGACAAAGAGATAAATCATTTTGGCCAGTTGCACTTTGACTATATGGCATCGCATTAGTTTGCGAGGAAGATACACCACTTAATGGAATGGATTTTCACAATTGAGGAGAGGGAATTTTAGATATTTTTAGAACAGTATACTTTATTCACATATACATATACTTGTCGATATAATCTCCATAGTGTGCTGGAACATCGTTCTTTTGCGAAAGAAATACCCAAAAATATGCATATGTTGTTTTCTTATAGAATAATCAATAAAATTTTTTGGTTTTAAAAATCGACACAAAAATATTTTGTAACAAAAGAAAAACAAAAGTTATAGTTAACTTCCGAAGTTACCACCAAAGTATCATAATGAATTCCTTATTGTTTAAAGAAGTAAACTTATTAAATTTCAAATTCTTAAAAATGTATCTACAATGTATGTACAATCAATATCTATTATATCTATTAACTTTTGTCATTTAAGTCTCGTGCAAACCTATACTAGGGGGCCTATAACTTGACATGTTAAACTGATTCAACAAGTGAAGAGAATTTTTTGTTACAATTGTTACGGTTTTTATTGTGTACTCTGCAACTTCTGCAAACGAGTTTCATCTTAAAGTAAAATACCCCTTTTAACTTTTTTGATAAAAAGGATTTTTTTAACATGAAATTCCGGAACATCCTGTAAAATTTTTCTAAAATTTTATTATGCACTTTACATATTTTCTCTATATCTTGTCAGGCAGTTTATTGTCACTTTAATGTGCAGCAAAATAATAATATATAAAAGGCTGTTGATACACATGCAGAAATATTTTTTTAAAGATATATTTTTGCTTACTTACATATATGAAAAGTGGTGCATATATGTAATATGTTTAACTTTATTACACCCTGTTTTTTACTTCAGTTATTTATTATTGACATTCTTTGAAATAAAATGTTAAGTCCATTCTAAAACATCAAAAATCAAAAAAAAGTCGACACCACGATTGCTATAAATTTCCTTTGGCAAATTGGAAATTGAAATTTGGCTGGCTAGTAATTGCTATGTTCCATTTTCAAATCAGAGTAAAATTATTTCAAATAATATAATTTTATGTAAATAACGTTATACTTAGAAATTTAAAAATTGAAAGGGCGAAATTTATATCTTAGATAAATAAATCAATAAAAATTTAAAATAATCTATTTTCAGTTGGAAGCCATTCTTATAAAATGTTTGGCATGTAAGAGGTCTAGCTGTTGAAACACGAACTTAATTTTTGGGATGAAAACTACTCAGAACGAGTGATTTGTTTATCAGTTTTATGTATATTAATATTTCTGGATATTATTATTCTTTCCTTACAAATTTTAAAAATCTCTTACACTACAAATAATCGTATTAAATTTCTCTTCCATTTTAAAATCGGTTAACACCAAATACGGTTTATCCGACATGTCCGTTGATATGAAGATGACTTGAATGTGTGGATTATAATTTACAAATATAAATTAAACTTCCTCTACTGTATTTTTATAAATTTGTATCCATAAAGGACTTATTCTTACCATACAGTATTCATTCATCATCGTCATCTACGTAGATTTAATAAATAAAAATGGCATCAAAACGGAGCAAGAATTCATTTCCATAAGAAGGATAACTGTAATTGAAAATACCGTGAATATAATTTATTCATTTTTCATTGTATCATCTATTTACACTCATCTATGGGGAAGGACGTATATTTTTTTTCTTTTAGTTCGAAAATTCTTTCTTTCTGAACTTTATCACTAGGACGACCAACGACAGAAACGCGGCGGGCGGGTGTAAAGTTGTTTTTGTTCTCATCATAATGGTGGCCATCATAGTCGATGTGGGGTGTTCTGTCTTGTGTGCAGTTTTTATATCAACCAGGACAAGCTCACTGCCCAGCCCACCCCAATCCCAAACAGTTAAAAGGACATTTTTAATTAAATTGAATTTCCGCATGAAAAAATCTTATGAACTTTGTCAGACCATCACACTCAAGCATTTCGTTTTCTTCTTTTTTTTTTATTATTTGTCATTTAATCCTGGCATCATTCCATTAATGCAAAAAAAATAATCCCTAAACTGGACGATGCTGCTGTTGGGAGTCCGATATCATTTTATTGCACAGAAACTTAGTTACCTATTTAAAGTTCATTTCTTTTCATTCTGAAAGGGATATAAATCTTATTCGAGCGGGTTTTCGTGCCAGGAAGTTCATCAAAATATAGTTTTTAAAGTTTAGGTGGCACGAATTATAGCTAGAAATATAAAATACTAATGCGATCCTAAAAACGGATTAAGGAAGAATACCTGTGCACCTATACGACAAGGACAACTCGTTGTTATCAAATATTCAGAAATGGTGCAGTGCCCAACTATTGTATTTCTGCACAGAGAAAAAAAAATTATAATGAAAACGATAAGTTTCAATTTTAAATTGTGAAAAAAATTGCAAAACTATGAAATCTTTTTAAAAGACACAAATAATTTGTATTTCTGAATCTATTTGAATTCAGAAGACAGTCATTAAAATTTAAGGATATCTTCTTACTATTTTAAGAAAACTATTTAAAATGCTAACGACAAAGCACACCAGAGAAATGTTTCTGTTGTTTGTGGTTTAAGGCTGAAATTTCCAATTCCGAATTTTGACAGTGGTAGACTGCTTATATGGTTTGGAAGGACTCACAACTGTTTTCATAAATAAAACTATTGTATTCTTTTTTTCTTTTCTTTTTCTCCGTGTACCCAAAAGATGAACCTCAAAAGAATAAGTGTGATGGAAAAGGTCAAATACAGGAGATTACCTTATTAATGTCTAGCCAATGTGAATTTAAGTTGGGAAGTTTTTGTATAAGTTGTTCAACTTTGGTTTTCGGTTTTGCAGTTATGGTTGTATCCGGAATTTGCCAAGTAGGGAAATCATGTAGACAGAAAAATGAGTTCAAAATTTAGTTTTTTTTATTAATTCAATGTTGCAAGAAATACAAAGTGGATCCCATGAAGAAATATAAATTTAGTCAAAATGTTTAGAGTATTTAGTCTGAATATAAAACACATTGTATGCAAGTTCTTATTAATATAAAGGTAGAATTAAGAACTAAATATCTCAAAAATGTCGATACATTCACGTTTTCAAAATAAGTTAAATTTTGTTCAAAAATCCTAATAAAAAGTTGTATTCAACAATTTTATTAAGAATACCGCTTTCATAAAAATGTGCATAATACGCCATACCGTTGAAATCCGTTTATTACACCTTGGATAAGGAATGCCAACACGTTGACAATATTTTGTACTCGGGCAAAGATTGGTTTCTAGAATGTGAGGAAGCTTCTTGACAACGGAAATAAAAGTCCCCAAAATTCCGAATTCCTTCAATTAGAGTATGGGGCTCCGGTAAGTTTAACGCCAACGGCTTTGCTATTGGATGGGCCATATTTGAATATACGAGTATGAACTGCCAAAAAGTAAGTTGGGTGTCGATGGATAGACAAGCAACTTCCATTCCAACCACAATGATCACTTCTCAATCAGTCGGCGCGGCGATTAGAACCAGTCTTTAGGACGAAACAGAAACAGACACTGAGATTACGTAAACGCACGGTTGAAGTTCGAAAATATTAAAATATAGACTAATGCAACAGCTAGATAAGCATCTTTCAGAAAAGAAAAACCTCAAAGCTCGCTTCGAAGTCACTTCAACCGCACGGAGAGAGATCTTACACCTTGCATAGATCTTACAACCATTTTTTAAATTCTTAATGCGTGAAAAAACATCCAAATATGTATGGTTGAAGTTCAAACAGATCGGTCCTTGTTTAATTAACCTCCAACCGAGTTTAATTTTAATTGCTAATCATTAAAATAAAACTCAACCCTTCACATACAGGTAAGGTACAGTTATCAACAACTGGGACAATGTTAATAATATTTTTTAAAGAAAAATTGTTTTCGAAACTGGACACAAATGGTCCTTTGTGTCATTAAATATATAAGTATACCGGGCTTCATTGTATACAAACAGAATTCAACCTCATTAATGAAAATAACTTATGAATATTAATGCAGTTAATGATGCAAATTTGTTTACTTATGAAATCAAGTCAAACTGCTTTCGAAACAAGGAGCAATATCTGACTACTGGTTGGGGTTAATTTTTTATTCACAATTATTTTTCTGATACAGATTCTACAGACAGTAATTAATGACGTGATTATATGGCATTGTTTTTTACTTGATGAGATAATCCCGGGAGGTGTGAATATGTTTGTATGCCATTTTGCTGAGAAGTAAATCAGCATTTAAATACTTTCAATAAAACCAAAAACCATATTGAAACTCTTTATTTATGTACTCTCGTCTATTTAATTAAATGACGTTTATACATAATACTTTGAGACTTTAAGAAAAAGCTTATTAATTTATTCTGTTTAATCTATTGTTATCTCTGTTATTGAGGGAGTTCTCATTCTAATTATAAAAAGTTGGTTTCAGAATTGGAATACGTCTTTTATTCGGTGCAATATAAAGACTGCATTTTATTTAAGATTTTTCTTGATAATAGTTTATTTTTTGCTTGGAAAAAAATTCGCGCGGAAATTTACTTATAGGTACATAGGTATGTTCTCTATTTCTTGGTTTCTTCAACGATCAACAATGGATGTTCTTTGTTGCAGACAAATAAAGTCAATACCAGAATAGATGGTATTAAAGGTTATCATGGATAACATTGAAGCTATGAGCTGCTGCTATCGGAAGAAATTGACGTTGATGGTGGAGATGAAATGCACCTGCATCAATATTTCCAGGAAGTAACTACGTCGATTTTATCGTCCTCATTGTTAACTGCCGCAGGGTCCTTTGCTTTGCTTTGAAATGGAATAGCTATTTATTAACGAAGGTTAAGTATAAGTACAATCAATAATAATTAAAAAACAACAACAATTTAAAAAAAATTGCCACATGCCATTCGTTTCGAAAATCACTAGATTAAAAAGATATCAACTTCAAATTAATTTTATTCTTCACATGACATCGAACATTTTTAAAAATCAACGAAATGATTTTCGTTACGAATGTTTTTAGAACAAGTAAGAACTTATTTTGAATACAGACTACTTTTACCTGCGATAAGTAGTTATAGGGTTTTGATTCGTGATATGATAAAAAATCTAACTCGAGATATGAACCACAGCTTACACCAGAAAAAAGACTGCCCGTCTGTCCATCGGTCAATCGGTATGTCTGTCTGCCTGTGGACTTATAACTTATTGATTCGAGGTGATTGGTTGAGGCCCGAATTACTTTTTATAGTTCAAATATAACTGTACTTTTAATTGTTGACACCTTGTGCTGTAGGTATTGTTGGTGTTTTTAAAGTGTTGAATTTCGAGTACTTAACGTTTAAAAATTCATTTAAAAAAATCTTTTGCTGATCAATAACTAAAACTAGTTGGCATTATGTGAAGATTCGACTAAAAATTTTATATGTTACTGTATATTTCCGATGTGGTGATATTCTACAATTTTTTCTAGAATTTGTGTGCATAATTTTTTTTTACGTGGAAAACTTTACCAAAAAAAAAACTTTGTTTGACATGCAAACAACGCTTACAACGTCAGTTTGTTTAAGAGTGGATGCCATGTTGAGGATATTTTGAGACATCAATCTGTGTTGAAATTCTGTTGATATAAGCTAAATGCATGCCGTAGAGATTTTGTGACGGTATAATATTGAATTACTTTTAAATGATGTTTAAAAATTTTTGTTTATATATACCAACCCGGAAATACCTAAATACGAACGTGTGTTTAGTAAATTTGTAAATTCATATTTCTGCAGTATTTGTGTTTTTTCAGTTGGGTAAATTTTGGGGATTAGAAAGCACATCTTAAACCCCAAAGAAGTTCTAAATACTTTTCTGCAAATGAAACGAATATGTAGACTTTATAGAAAATGAGTAGGTACAGAACTTAATAAGACTTACCTCATTGTTACCATTATGTACTGGTACATTTACAAAATGAGTATGACTTTACTTTCTACACCTTGCAGTCAGCTAGATTATCTTTTACCCAACATAATGGCTACAAGAATGTACGAATCTAACTTTCTTTTTGCATCCAATGTTAACCTCCCTCCTGTTCTGTTATTCACCCCCAATTTATTTTTACTTATAATATTTTTTTGCATGAATTCTCCTACTTTATGTAATCCCCTAGAAGCACAAATGATTGGCAAAATGGTGAAATTCACGGGTTGGAATCAAATCATCCTAGAAAACGAAAATCCCGGAAAATCAAAATTCTATGGAAGCCCCATAGATAAAAATCCATGATCATGAAAACTCAATTTTCCGAAAACCTAGTTAGCTAATACCCAAATGTCCAACATGAATAACATGAAAAATGTCTTGATTTTAAATTCCGAAAAATATTTTCTATGTAATTAAAGTTTATTGCTATACCTTTGTCGGTATAGTTGTGTTTTGCTTAGGACTTTGCTTTCAAGGTATGTATAAGGGTCATTTAAATCTTTAGAGTTTCGGACAACAACTCCAAGCATGGAGTTAGCTTTATTAACTATGAAACTATAACTACATATATGATTAGAAAAGTTAAACTTAGACTACTAAGAGTCAAAAATTACCTACTCCAAGATCTGTTTTTCTTAAGAGCACTTTGTTCTCAATATGTCAATCATATACAAACGGAGACGAACGGCAGGAAAATGAAAAACATTGGCGTTTTGAGATGTTAAGGTTTAACTGGTTGATTTTACACCATACTAATAAGTTTTCAATATTTTCTTGTAGAAGTATACAGTCAGTTGAATTTATAATGCATCTCAGAAATCTGAGATCATCAACAAACATCGAAAAAAGAAGAAATTTAAGAGTACATCAGGTAGATCATTTATAAATATTAGAAATAAGAGTGGTCCAAGATGGCTACCTTGGGGAACACCAGAGGAGACGTATATAGAATTAGAGACGATCGAGTCAATATAAACATACGACGCATACAGTCTGTGAGACAGGAACACAATCAATTTACCAATACCAACAAATATGTAGAAATTAAATGTGTAGTTTGAAAGAGAAAGACATATATTTCCCGGTACCGTATTAAAGCTTGGTAGGTAGATGCGTAGATTGAAAGAGGATGATATATCTTTTCCGGTTCCGAAACAAATGGGTGACAACCCCCCCTTGCTATGCCACTTATTAAACTAACAAGAAAAAATAATGCTTTTATATTTTTGATTTAAATCATCTAAATTTATATTTAAATTAGAATTTAACATTTTGAAGCGTTCTTCATTGAAAAATTCAAAGAAATTTGGTACTTTTTGTTTTCTAGATATTGGAACCTATGATTTCTGAGTTTTTGGATGAAATGCTTGGAATTTTGAGTTTTGACGAGTTCTATTTTTAATTTTGGATTTCAGGATTCTGTTCCCACCTTAAGGTTCCACGAGGACTTATAAAATGGAATTTTTTATAGTTAAGATTTTTCTTGAAATATTTTCGGTGTCATCCGCAATTCAGATGAATCTCGTTTAACTAAACATATTTTCCGAAATAATAAAAAAATATTTTTAATCGTCCCTCGTGCAATAGCTTTTTCAGGACTTTTTTATACACTCGCAAAATGAATATTTCTTGCATTTACTTTCAGTATATTTTCACTACAAACTTAATAAATGAAATTCACCTCACAAAATAGCTTCGAAGACAAGCATATATGTATAACATATACTTCAGGTAAAAGGAATAAGTTGGTGGTACTGGTTCTGGTGATAGCGCAGTTTACATTTACTAAAGGCTAAGAAACCAGGAACCTAGATTACTATACAACGGAAGCGCACAATACGAAAAGCAGTTGGTGAAACAGGGAAACTGTATATAAGCTGTTGCCATCTTGTCTGGCGTAATTTCAGAGATTTCATTATGGCTAAAGTTCCCCGAAGGTGTGCATTTAGAGTGACATTAAGAAAACTAAACAGAAAATGTGGGGTGATGGGAGGAAATTGTAGAGGAAAAGACTCCTGACACTATACCTACATTGGGGTTTGTTGGAACGTACATATATATGGAGTTGTATAAGTTCAGAAGTTAAAAATAATGTTGAATATTTTCATGCAATGGCTACAACACTACATAACAAATCCTTTTCGCAGCTGAGCTATAAGCAGGAGAATTTATTTGATAACGACGACGACGACGAAGAGTTATAAGAAGTATATGTTTCTATGGGGATAGTCGACAAGGACTTACCTCAAAAATATATTTATAGAGCGGTATAACCGAAAAGAGAGAGAGAGAGAAAGCTGCAACAAAAGTTTAGTTTTCGGATCCCAGGCTCAGGCCCAACTGTTGAGATAAATCTCTTGTTTTATGATCCGGAAAGACACAAATCTTCCCAAAGAGCTCTAAAGAGACTCGACAAAAATTTATTTCGTTTCAGACTAAGCTTTTTTTGTATTTGTTTTCTTGTTCTCCTTCTCTGTATGCAGAATGTAGAATATCCTTTTTAGGAATGTTCAAGGACTCTTAAGGGTTTGTGAAGTGCGGAAGCAAGCAAAAAAATCTACAGGCTGTTTTTTTCTTTAGTGTAATTGTTTTTTTTTGAAGAAACCTGGAACTAGAATGCAATTCAAGTTGCCCTATAATTAAGTCTACCTACAAAAATTTTGATAGGTTTCTGTGAAATTCTAATGAAATTATTTTTTTATCAAAAGTCATAATTGAGACGAGTGAATTGACATTTTATTCAAATGAAGCCAATTTCGAAATGATTGTCAGTGGTAGAATTTTTGGTAAAATGGTATGAGAGACGCAATTTACCAACACCATTCGCACTGAAGAACCCTCAAATTAATAATGTTGGTTTTGAAAATTGGAAGCGTATCTACATATGTCTATATATACTGCAAGAACGTTTACCAATTATTTCAAGTTGAATTTCAATATATGGTTGGAAGTCACGTACAAACGCAAATAAATTACTTATAAGTATAATGAACCCTGTGTCTGTTATGTATTGATGTATTTTTATATACATATGTATGTTGGCTTTGAATATATGATATATGATTAGATAAATTGCAAAGTTTTACTCTGTTTTTTGCAACAACAACATTCAAAAAAAAAAATTAAATTAAATTAAAAGAGCTTAGCTTATCTCCTTACATTTGGACTTAAAAAAAGGACATTTAAATCAATTTTTAACTTTTATGTGCTTTCATTTACGGTATTTAAAAAAATTAGGAAGGGTATCATTTTTAGCGTGAAGTTAGCACCATCATATTTAATTTAAAAAAAGAAATTGCTGTAGGTAATGAAGCAGTTGATGAAATATTGTAGGTGCTTTTTTTACAATTCCCGTTTTTTCGAAAGAATGCCACTTTTTACTGCTTTGAGCTAAGCTTATGCTGCCATTTAGTCTTTCCAAAAATTGCACTGTTTACATTCGAAATGATCAAAGTCTAGAACTTACCGGTAAGACTTTGTAGTGGATATTAATTTATTCATTATTAGGTAAAAAGTTACATCGCACCCAATGAATTAAAGTTGTTTGCGTGAATGCGACCATTGCTCAATTTCAATTATCCAAACACTTCCTCAAATTCTGAACATTTCCTAAAATTCGAACGTCAAAAAGTTTTCCTACTCGCTCTCTATCCTTACTTATCCTTATTCTTGTTCTGCTTTCTAACTCGTAATCTGGCGCAATTAAAAGCTCCCAACCTAAATAATTAATTAAGAATATTGTAAAATTGTTACATTTAAAAATTGAAATTAAATTTAAAATTAAAGTTAAAATCGTTTCATTAATAAATGAACTAATAAACACCCACCAAATAGGCTATAACTTACAACATGATATCAGCATTGGTAAGTATGTATATTTTTTGTTAATTTAAAGTACCTTGCCATGTCTTGCCCGCTTCGGGGGTTCCAATGATTTTAATTTCCTTTTCGGAGGCACTGCCACGCTTAACCAACTCCGCTGCTCTACTTGGGGAATGTTAAGTTGACAGGCACGCGCCAAAAATAATTTTTTTTTAGGAAAAGTACTGACACTTCGCGGATTTTTAAAACTAAAATTTATAAATAAATATCCAATCGGAAAGAATAAGGAAAACAAAAGTTTTCTAGCTTTCACCATTGCTGCTGAAAAATTCTAGGTCTCACCGGTGAATTCTAGAATTTTCCCATTTTGATTATGATAATTTTAGTTTTTATTTATTTTCTTGGTTTTTAAGGTTGGACCGCACTCGGAGGAATTGCACACCATTGATATACACTTCACAAGTATAAAATTGTATAAAGTTCCCGCCGCTTTTTAGGAACAAATTAGCGAAATACGATTTTTTGAAAAATTACAAACTTGACACAATTTCATGATTTGCAGCACAAGTTGAGCACATTGCATCACAATTTCTTTAATTTCATTTTTGGCAATTCAATAGGCGGTAGACAAGAATATTTCAGAAACTTAAACTAAATATTCTCGGCCTCCAAACACTATCTAAACATGCTTGATTTATTGATGACCTTCTGAGGACGATAATAAATTTAAAATTCGAAACCACAGCACGCCTTTTCCCTTTTATGCCACTTTCCACCCACACCACAAGCCTTTCCGTTATATCCTTCTGGAATCTATAGGGAAAACATTATTTGTGTGATTAGCTTGATGTAGAATTGATTGCTTTTCTCACTTCAGGCAATAATTGTGGGTTGGTAAAAGACTAAACCTTCCTCATTTTATAGCTATTACTATATTCAAACCGACATAAAGCTTAATAATATATTGTGTGATTTTGATTGTCCTAAAGTGAAATGCTTCTGGAGCCACTCTTGGACAGGTTGTATATTAAAGGACTTTTAAGGGTTTACAATGTCTAGGGCTTATGCAATTTAAATTAAGACATATTCTGTCATATTTAACTTTTAGAATATTCTCATTGTGACTTAGTCCATTTAAAGGAGTAAACTAATATTATCATCAAAATGATGTCTTGACAATCATTTTGTCAAAAATAGATGAAAGGTAGGTAAGGAAAATGACAAAATGATGAGCAAAACAATACATTAACGAGAAATTTGATAATTCACTAGAGTCTGTAAATTGGTAATAAAAGTTTAATAGCATTAGATATTCTAATAAATGTTACCAAATGTCATGTTTATATCATATATCATAATCTTTTGATACAAATCAAAATTTTTATATGATATTCATCTTCCGTCAGCGGGATACCTATATTTTCTTCAGAAAACACATGTTTCATTCATCCAGATTATGAAGAAGAAAAAAAAACGAATCTACATTCATCATTTATTTTTAAGGGAATTCTGTTGAATTCACTTCAAAAGTTTTCCCTTTTCTCTTGCTTCCTCGTAGGTCTTTACGTTTCCATAGCTTGTCGCTAACTTCTTTCAACTTTTGTCCTTTATTATGAAAAAAAAAACACGTGAATGATGTGAAAAGGTAAAAAGAAAATATAATGTCAAGACATCAGAGGCAATGAAATTCTTTAACAGGAACGTGTTGGTACTGGGATAGTGTTATGTATCATCATCATCAAGCTGGGAGCGGGTAAAAACATCAATCTTGCTTGATTGAAGGTATCAATTTCGATTTATTATGACAATTTAATTGAAAAAAAGGATCAAGTTTTCATCATTATCAACCAGGTGCGGATGGAATTGTTTTCATGAGAGAAACTGTTATCACCAGTCCAGTGACAGATTTTTGAATTATTTATTGTAAATAAAAAAAAATATATTCCCTGTCCTATAATGTACATAGGTAAGCAAGGATTCTCATATTCTCAAACGAATGACAAAAGGGAGTAGCTGGCTCTGGAAAATAGACTTATGAAAATGTGTTCTTGACTCTTTTCTTTTGGATTCATATGCCCCTCCTCTCCTATAGTTAAAATTTCTGAATAAATACCTAGTTCCCCACCAAGTCAATTTTAACAAGTGGAAAAGTTCAAGAAATGTTGTCTGGAGGTCAGATCCGTAATCTCTTTTATATTGGTCTATGGATCCAGATCAATGTTTCGTATAATTACGCGAATGGTCTTATAGGTAAGCTTAATTGAAATTATTGGACCATAATATTATTTCATCCCTATTTCATTTAAAGTGTGTTGCTGGTGCGATGTGAACTAGGGCGTTTATCTCATTTTACTTCATAAATGGACTGTTTTTCTTATTTTTGTTAAGGAAAACATTATCAAAGGTCTCGTTTCAGCAGAGTAAATAGACCAGGTCCCATATATTATTGCCCATTCTCCTTTTCATTAAGAGTCAAAAAATTTGAAAACTGTTGAATTTTTTTTTGAAGACTGAAAAATATCAGGAGTCTAGTTTATATTTGGCCAGATTATTATTTCCTGAGAATTTTGAGATTTCTCAGAATTACCGAAATCTCAATATTCTCAAAAATATAAACTGACCAATTTTTTGAGAATACCAATTCTTCTTGGAATTATCCATGTACGATTGATTTGATTTCAACACATTGCAACAATTGAATTGATCTTTATCTTAATAAACCTAAAATAAATCTATTCCAATGTCCATTTCTCCAAGGACAGTATACTATTTTATAAAGATTTGCAATCCAAATGCCACCTCGTGTCTACTTATTTCTTTATACGGTATAGGTATGATATCGTTTTTCGAAGCAACAGCGTTGGTTCATAGTGAAGATATTTAGATGTATACACTGATGGTACTTATATCAACTGACAAGGATGTTTATATTGAAAAATGAAAAATATTAAATAATTGAAGTACCTACTCTCTCCCGTGTCCCTGCGTTAAGGACCAACGATGATGCTGCTTCAATGAGTACTCGGAATTCGGATGAAATTGAACACATAATTTCGATTTGCGGGTGAATATGTTTTTTTTCTCAAACACATAACACGTCATGTTTTCTTATAATGTATATATATACTTCTTCTATCTATTAAGGATAAGATATCTCCAGAAAGAAGAGAAGAAGAAAAAAAAACATGAAGCTATATCCTGTGCAAAATGCAGCATTCATATCCTTAGAAATCGTTTTAAAAAGTCGTTTAGAAAGATTGTGTGGTGTAGTATGGTATTGGTATGTTTGATGTGTGTATAAGAGTGTGATGGAAGATACAGCAATATATGAGGGGACTTGACGACATATAGCTGCTACCCGGGATGGCCTCTGTAATAATTTGTCTGCTTGGTTGGTTTTTCAATTTTGAAAGCATTTAAGCGAGTATACCTAGCACGGGAATTTCTCCCAGGATATACTATAAGATGTATAATATTGTTGCGCTCTTCAGATATTAAATGGGTATTGGGTACTCGATTCAAAGTGAGTTTTCCACTTGGAACGATAAATATTTTTACATCATCTTGTCGATTGATTGAATTTGGTGCAATGAGCCGAGCTTAAAGTGCCTTTGATGCCTGAAGCATATTATTATAATACGTTCATACGATATACGTATACTCGTACCATTTATGATAACTCCTATATTTAAAAGGCAAAGCAAAGATTTTAATCGAATAGGTAGGTATGGCAATAGAAATATTGAACTGTTGATCTGCCTATAGGTAATTTGGCTGGCGAGTGTCTTCAGTCTAAAGGTTATTCTAGGGCTCTTGTAAATATTTTTCACATGAGAGGGCTCTTGTAAATATTTTTCACAAGAGTCCTAATATTTCATAAGCGTCCAAATATGTAGGTAATGGTAAATTTTTTAAACTAAATGTGTTATTTACAAAACGATTTTTCTGGGAAGAATGCAATTGATCAATAACAAGAATCTTACAGTGCCGGAATAAAGTTACTCTGATTTTACAACACCTCTAATCCTTAAAAGCAAGGCAAGTTTTGTATTCGTGCAAAAAATCGAACTCCAGACATTAATCAGACCTACGATGATAGAAAACGTGAAAAAAGTGGATCCCGCAATTCTGTCTGTCTGTCTGTCTGTCTATTTGTTTGTATTTCTGTACCTCGACCTACAGCCTAAACTACTGAAGCGATTTTCTTCAAACTTTTTACATAAGGATTACCTAAAGGGGAAATCGTGATTTTTTTAAAGCTCCAAAAATAACGCTACCTTTCATAGTACCGTTTAGGCAAAACATTTTTTTCTCAAAAACGACTCTAACGATTTGATAAAATTTTTTAAATCGTGGTTTGCCATAGAACGGAATTTTTGATTTTCGGTTTTCTCGTAAACTATGAAATTTTTTCATAAAGAAGAGGTCATATACAATCTAATCTTAATAATACTGCATAGGTTTCAAATACTAAAAATGTGCATACCAACTTTTTTTATAAAAATACTTCAAAAATTTTACAAATATATTTATATAATATTTTATTATATATATTAATACATATTTTTTTTTGAATACGAAATTGTCTCACGTGCCGTAAACTCGGGCTGTATACTTTCAGCGCGGTTTAGTTATTCCCAGTTTGAAACGAGTATTATAAACAAGTCTAATAATTATGGCTAGATATTAAAGTTCTTTGTTACATCTCCACACATGTATATTGTATAATAATGACTACATCTATAGTCTAGCCATACTATGTTAAGTTTATAATGAAATTATACAATTAAACTTAAACTTGTTTAATTTTAAATTCTTCGATTAAGTCATCTGTTTTTTTTTCATTAATTTTAATGAAAGTATCAAAGTCAAGTTTTTTTTTGCATCGAATACTCTCTTTCAAATAACTTTTGCTCCTATTTCCCCATTTGTAACGTTTGCAAATATTTGCTTTCGTATAGCGTGGCTAAGAGATAAGCTGAAAAAATAATGGCGAAATATATATATTACCTACACATGACATTTTGACATTGCACTAATGATATTACATGAAATAAAACGATAAGCTCTTTTCATGGATGGCATCACGCACACACAAGGACTCGATAAGTCCTGCATAATTTCATTCAGAGACTCCGTGCAGAAAATTAGGCAAACAATTAGTCAGGAAAATCAAAACCTGGTTCTGATGTGTGCCATGATTAGTGTTTCTTTTATAAATACTTGCGTTGCTTTACTTAATCGTATAGCGTATCGATCACGCCAGGATTGTTAATGGCTGGCAAATAACATTAATTGATTGCGAAATTAGTGGCTTTTGAAGTTTCAGGTCACGTAGACTTGTATCATCAGTTGAAGTGTTGTAGTGGCCAAATAGAAAAGGAAGTGCTTCTTAATTCTTCAGAACTACCTCCATAACAAAAGCACTTAATATTATTATACTAACTAAGCAAGTGTGTAGATACATATACCTACTTAATTTAAAAAATTGTTAAGCTGAAAAATATGCTCTCTAATATTAAAACGTACAGGAATTGATGAATTGAACAAATGAAAACAAAACTTTGTCACATGTTCATTCTCTATATCACCCTACCATCTACACATCACAATATTATCTCATCGTTATCACTATAATTTATTGACTTTTGATAACTTTCAATTGTTTTCGAATCGACACAAAATATTTTTTACGAAACAAAATCCATTTTTCATTTCAAAATAGCAAAACAATGAACTTATTTGTTTTATTTTTGTTCATGCTGCTGTCATCATTTGTGCAAAAACTTTTTTTTTTGATTTGCTGTCGATTTTGTTTAGATAACGCCCTTCATATTTCGTAAAATTATTTCCCAGTTGCCCTGCAGATGTGTTGATAACCTTTTGACAATGTGTTGCCATATATATATGTACATAGTTGGGCAAAACTTTAAACTCTCATTTGTAGGGAATTGGACAAAATATTTTTTTTTTTATATTAAAGTCTAGGTAGTGCAGTTGCCTTTTGGATAAAAATTCTTTACAAATTCAAATTGTGATGTAAGGAAATTTTTCATTTGAACAGTTAAAATAAAATATTTATAGATTACATAACATATCTGAAGAAACGTCTTTTCACACATTTTCGTACGACCGTCATTTGGTATATACTTACTCCTAAAAATAAAAAAAATTGACTAAGTAATGGAATGGAATGCATGAAGGCTATGTACAAGTCAGCTATAAATTCTAATCCTACATCTTTTTTTTGGGGTGTAACGCGAAACAAAATATCACTGATGACATGCATTCATTAATATAATGAAAAATATATCAAATAATTTATTTGTATCGGACATCTTTAAAAAAGTAACCTTTTAGCTTCTAACCCATAAAGAAATAATGGTGTGTTATTTTTTTTGTTTTGCTTAGTGAAAAAGATAAGCACAAGGCCCATTAGCAATCACATTTTCTTCCGCCGAAGCTGAAAAAACGAAAATACATCGAAGAAGAAGAAAATGATTGTACCGTTGCGTGCCTACGTCATTGTCTAACATTTTTTTTATACATATTAATATATAACATAAATTTAAATAATAGAAGATTTATGATCATAAGGTTTGTTAAGTTTTTGTTTCTTATTTTTCACTGAATCTTTCAAGCCATTTATTTAATTAATTCTTTTAGTTTTCGAGTTCAGTCATGTTTTCGAGTAATACCAAACATATAACAAACATTACTAGTGTGACCATTCTGCATGAGTGACTTTGGGAGAATGTTAATTAAATAAAATACTAAACAGCGCGCCGCGGCTTTTTCTTCATCGCATATCGTTATGAAAAATGTTTTTTTTCAAATTCATATGTTATCTCTCAGACTATACAAGTCGTATAACACATATCACTAATACATAAATCCCTATATAGAAAAATAAAAATACTCGATTGGAAACTTTTCGCTCCCAATCAAAACTTTCAAACTTTTCGGACCTTTTCGATCTTGGAACTCATCAATTTGAAGCGTCCGTCTTTCCATTCAGAGGAGAACGAAGAAGAAAAGCAGAGATTTAAAAGAAAAGTTTTCGCATTTTTATTTTTTTTTTTGTACAAATATGTCGAAGAATAGATGATGATGCCTTTAGAAGTACAAAGAACCCTGAAGAAATGAAGCCAATTGAAACTACAATATCTTCAAAAATAAAAAAAAAATGATAAAGTTTTGTTTGGCCTTTGTATATAAATTTTTTCTTATAAGATGAGACACTTCATGCATAAACATATAGCAATCAATATGATGGCTATTGATGGTTCGCATATAATCATTTCTAAAGAAACAGATCCTTGTTTCGGATCATTTATCTTAGACAAGTCCTGCTAGCTGCGCTAATGACCAAATATAAACGTGCCATTACATAAGGGCTGTGTTTTATCAGATTATTATTAAAAGCAGAATGAGAGCTATTTTGCGCAAACACTCGTTTCTGATGGACAAACAAAACTTTGGTTGACGATGTTATCGGAGAAGCACATCACCATATCGAGGCTAGAATGAGGGACTGAGTGGTTCGTAGGAATTATAATCTCAGTGGGAGTTGCTGCGTCACGTTTGATTGAAATAGACGACGACCGACGGACGATGGCAGGGATGATGTTGATGTGCCTTTTTTTCGCACATAGAACGGTAGAACTCTCAAATGTTAAATAGAATGAGACGTGTTACGATGTGATAGGAGTTTAGACTGTAAAAGTTGAATCATTGAAATTGTCTTCATCTATGTATGTTTACCTTCCTATAATTATATAGTAGCAGAAATATTTTTTAAGTTTTCAAAATGTGTATGTCTTTGTTTGATCTTCCCTTTTAAAGTCAAATTAAATTGTAGCTATATACAATTTATCTTAAAATTTCACTTCACTCTGAGAGGTCATGACCTGGTCTTTTGAATAAAATGCACGACCGGATCGCAAATTAGAGAAAAATAGGAGAAAGCATGAAACTCCATATTTGAATTGCTAAAATAATCGAAAAAAATAATTTGAGCTCCATATTTATATATTTTTATGTATTCAATGAGGTTTGATTTTTTTATGAATCAAAAATTTGACCAATATTGGTACCTTTAGTCTTATATTTTTTTTAAGAGGATTTTTACTAACCATTTAAATATATTATTATTGTTTTTGATTTTGTAATTCATTGGAGAGTTTTTTGCTTTGATAGAAAAGAAAATTTTTAATAAAAAAATATTCATCTTGAATTATTAAGTGAAATAGTAAAATATGTTGAATATAGGACTCGTAGTACAAGTATATAAAGTTATCAATTAAGAAAACTAAAGTTTTGCAGAAAGTATATAAAGTATATAAGTTATAACTGCACATGATGCTTACATAAAGTATCATTTCCCTTAGTAATTTAATGACCTAGAATTAACTTTTCCCAACAGGAACTTTGAATCTAATCTTTCAAAAAACGTCACACAAAATATAAAAATACTAAGAAGAATTATTTTTGTTTAGAAACTAGTTGATAACCTAAATCCTCACAACAACCATAATCATCCTAGTCAAATGAACTTAAATCCCAAATATTTATGTACATACTTCAAATCACAATAACGCGATCAAATCTTTTCTCCTTGGAAGCTATATAATATTTTTACGACAAACTTGAGTTTTTCTCATTCAAACATCAGCTCCATATATTTTCTTCTAGAATATAAACAAAAAAGTACATAATCTTCTAGTTTTACTTTGGAGATCTTCAATTGCAATAAACACAATCCTAATCTACTTCTCTTGCGATTACTACTACTTCTGCTTGCAAAACCAAACAATTGCATTGCTCTACATAATATTTTTCCTCACATTACACTCCATACAGTGAAAGTCAAGACGGAAAAATCTTAATGGCAACAGATGATGATACTATATATGAAACAGACTCCTTTTATTCGAAATCCACTTTTTGGTTTATGCAATCCACTTATGGTGAAATCTCAATTGCGTGACTTATAAACGGGTTATCTGTGACTTTTTCGTGCCAAAAAATAAAAGAATACAATTCAACACGTATCAACCGACCACCCTACAACATGTTAAATTCCAATGAATTTGTCCGGAACAAGAAACGGAGAAATAAAATTTACCAAAAAAAAACATGAAAGTTCTGAAACAACGATACAAACAAAATGGTCAACACGCAACCACCCCAACGAGGACGAGAAGTCAAACTGCTAATCAGACAGGTGAAATAATAATGGCAGCAGCATTAAATGCCTCCCTTTCAACAACATTTATCATTCCTAATGGACTTTCATTATTTCCGTAGAAGAAACAAAAATAGGTAAAACCCTGTGCCATTGATTGTCCATGTCCATAAATGTGCTCCATTGGTCTGTTTCTCTGTTCGTCATGAATGATGACATGCCACAGACTCATGTAAAACTTCGTTGAGCTAATCAAGACGAATTAAGGCCAAGTCAATTGTTTCTTTTCTCAAAAAGCTCTATAAGTAAGTCTTTGCAGGGTTTTATGCGTCCTGCCACCTGAATGATGGAGGCTAATTGGCTTTCATTAGGCTTCACACACTTGTAGCTGAAGGACGCACTAACTTAGACACGGGAATTGTTATCTTTGATTTGACACGTAAAAGAGCAACGTGAGTGATTAGGATTATACTCGTAACAGAGGAAACTGGGGTTACCAGCCAACATTCAATATCACTTCCGAAAAACGTTGGGTTTTTACATGATATATGTAGCTACTTTGCATCGGGAAAAATTTTTATTTTCGTCAATTTCTTAATTCAAGTAAAATTGTGCATCATCTTCTATCAGAGCTAAATTATTTTATTTACCTTCCTCCTTCAACAAATTTAAAGCTTAAGAAACAAGGTGTGAGTAGTTGAAGCTTTAACTGAATTTTTTTTTCCAAAATGTTTTGGTCAATATTTTGAACTATTTTTCCAATCCTTTTCATGTAAGGGTAAATAGAGAACGTTGGTGAGCTTAACTCTTTAAGACACAACTGACAGCTTAAAAGATAAACTTGAAAAGTATCTATTTGAGGTTATTTTCCTAATATCTTTAAAAAGTCGTATAGAAAATCCTCTCCATCGCACATAAAGGAAGACAAAACCTTCTTCTACTAAGTCAAGTTTTAATTAAATTTTCCCTCCTTAAAAACATTTTCCACATAATATTTTTCTTCTTCGTACATCGGAAACTGTAAATGACATAAGGAATTCCGTTTGGCCAATCGATGTTGAGTGTTTTCATTCTAGGGTAAATGCATTATGCCTTGGTTTACTTTGGGTTGGTAACTTTCGCTCGCAAAACTAAGAACTAATGCAGAAAATCACTCTTCAAGGCTTTAATTTTCCTCTTCGAAGAAAGATAGTTTGTCGTCTATACTGTGAAGTAGAATTATATTGAAAATTTAACCAACCAACTCTTCTTGTGTGTTTCAAAACTACTCGTACCCTATCTTCATCACCGAAGAGGCGAAGACCAACTATCCTATCCATGTGCGCTTCGGAGTCTGTGGTTGAAGTTTCTTCTCCATGCACACTAATAAGTTTTGAAAGGGAAAACTATGCGCTTCGACACCAACTGTGGCAGCAACATGAGCTTTGTGTCTCTTCTTACTCCCAGAGCCTGATGGGAGCTGAGTTGGGTAGAGGAACTGGTGTAAGAAAACATGTTACTCTTAAAAACTTTGGTTATGTCATTCTGTTGTTCAAAGATGAAGGTATAGCTCAACTGGGGTGTGATGATGATGGCTGTATTCTGTATAGGTTAGACAGCGGGAATGCATGGTATTTGTTCAGAAAAAGGTGGGTAATGGTAATGGCTCCATGAAACTGTGAACATACAGGTTGTTGGATGGGTGGTTTTCCTAGGACCCAAAAACTACCTCACAGAGCAAAACAAAGTCTTAGACTAGGATGCGGAAATCATTATAATAATATGGAAGTAGAAGTTGTTGGAAGAGTTTAAAATATTAAATATTTTTAGGTAAACATGGAAAATGCACATTCAGAATTCGGAAACTTAAATAAAGCTAAGAAAATTTAAAGTTTGTTGAACAATTAGCAGTTGAAAAAGCTATTCATGTATTTAATTTGCATTAAAAATGTTGGCATGAAAAATTAACAGAAATATTTTTGTGTTCCAACAACTTTTTTAATCCAAGTTTAATTATAAGCAAATTGTCCCCGTCTTATGTGTTTTGTACGGGTTGAAGAAAAAAGTATTTCTTCATTTTCTTACTATTGCAATTGGTTTTTTATAATGTTTTGCTGTTAAGTTTTGGATCTTTTCAAATTTTTGATGTTTATCAACAATGTTTATGTTTATCCTTCACACGTTGGATACAAAAATCTAGATCCAAATAATGGTGGCGTAAAGCAAAACGAATTTCTCGAACTGACTGAAATGACCATTTTATTTATAAAAAATATTATAATCTTTACTAAAAATCTTTTTTTCATATTTTAAGAAACAAAATGTTATACTTTATGTATTAAGTATTATTTCAATCATTTTGCAATTTGAAGTAGGTTCTTATTTCAAATTCTTCCTCGTACAAAAATAACTGTGCAAAGACATTATGTAACGATGCGAAGGTGTTATTATATTGATCCTAATGATGCAAAACGTATATAGACAATGAGTAAAAGGAAAAAAAAACTCAAAACTCCACGTGTTTTAGAATAACGATAGCAACTTTTCATTAAAAATTGACATCCCCAACTGTGATTTCAACCTTAAATGAGCATGTCCTTACCTTAACGATGGAGAAAGGATTTTACCGCCGAGAACGTGACAGTACATAAATGTATCGACTTAAACGTGATTTAAATGTTTTATGAGTTTTTTTTTTTTTTGTTCAAATTGCATACTACCATCACACAACTCATTTCCGTTCAACCTTTAGACAATATTGGTGCTTGAAGTTGCTATTTATTAAGGTAGGTATTAACATAATAGGCTTTTTAGATATGAGTTTTCTGCTTGATATTTAAAATTATGTGACGAAGTCAAGGATTGTAAAAGAGGCGAGGTGAAGACTTCTAAGGAATTTTAATTTAAAATCAATATTTTGAGTTGGTTTTGAAAGGAATTACAAATTAATACAAAAATTACTCACAACGGATTTCTCTTAAAGAATCTGATCCATAATTTCAATTGAGCTGCAAACAAAGAAATAAAGGGAGAAAAAAAGTTTCTTTTTTATTTTTCAAAATACAGTGGTGGTTCAGTATAACGAACGATATAATCCCAGAGTCAATTTGTTGTATCAAAAATTCTTTATATCGAAGAGTTTTTTTTTCATACAAATCTCTAGGTAAATAGAAAGTACAATTGTATTTTTAATTATCTTATTTAATACTTCATAAAAAAAAATACATACGAGTACTTCACTTAACAGAATAAAAAAAAAATAATTAACTTCATTTACATATAGATAACGCAACATTTAAGGAATAAGTAGACTTATTTTTTTTCCAATATTATCATGAACGTATGTACATGTTAGTAGATATTAAAACATTTACAATCAATTTTTTTTCATTTTCTGAAATTCGTTATTTGTTTATTATATAGAATACCTAAATGGTCTTGAAAAAAGTGTATCGATCATACGTTAAATCGACATTCGTTATACTCAACTAGACACAATTGTATTGCTTAAAAAAAATCTTACCGACTTGTCACATACCAGTGCTTGATTCATGTTACCATTCTATTGAACGAATTTGTATTCGCAAATTCTACAAAAATATATTTTAATTCATTTGATAATTACACAACTTACTTTTGGTTATAAACCCAATATTTCCTTTTCATATTTTTAGTATAAATCATACGTGTTTAAAAAAATTAACTAAGGTAACAAAACTAACGAATGTATCAAGAGTAACGAAGGTAACAAGAAACGACATTTTTTAACGAATACTGGAATTTAACTAATTTTTATTTTGCCTTTGCTTTCACAACCCTACTTGTTATGCATCATTGTTTTCTTCTAAAAATTAGCAATTTAGTTTTTTATCTTGAAACAAAATATTTATAATTTTGTTTTATTCAATCAAGAGTTGCACCTAGCTCAACACCAAATATGGATTTTAAAAATTGCTTCCATGTACATAGTTGGTCCTCCGACTTTCAGGTTATGCTTTGTATATAAAAACTGTAGTACTATCATGGCGAGTTTTTTTTAGGGTTGCAAAGGTCCTGGTGGTGGCGCTGCAAAACTTGAGGTGTAAAATCCGATTTGGGGAGTCTTTAAGCGTCGAAAATTGGTGGTAGGAGCAAGAGGAGACTATTTTTTGGATTATTGCATCCAAAAAATATCAATAAATATCATTTAAAACCTCCATAAGCTCTCCGCAAAAAAAAAAAGAGTAAGGGTTGCAGGCATACACTAGATGTCGCCCCATTCGACTTCCACCATGATAGTACTATAGTTTTCATATACAAAGGGTTATGTAAAGTGATAATTTGGTAATTGCAAGCATTTTTGTCAACGTTTGAATGAAATAGTTTCAATACTTATAATGAAATGTAAATGTTGAAAACTAATACCATAAGAAATTATTATAGAAAAAGAACAATCGATATTATTTTGTCCCAAAAAAAAATTGAAACGAAAATATTTTTTAACTTTTGGGATCCATTAGACACTTGACATTTTTTGAATTATAAACCTATAGATTTATCTCTTTGAAGATTTTGAAGATATCCCCCTGTGGGTCCACCGTTGCACTAATGTTGCCATCAATGCAAAACCTCATTTGACATCAAAGAAAACTAACTATCATTTACATTTATATCAACTTCCTGGAACGGAAATATATATATTCTGGGTATCAGTATAGTTAAATGAAAATTTTACATTTTATTGAAATGATAGCAATAATAAAAATAAATTCTGTTTAAAAAGTTTTGATTTTCTGCGAATGATGTCAGTGTTGAAAGAAGCCCAAGGTACCATTGCTTTTTTAAATGGCCTAAATGTTTATTCGAAAATATCTTGGACTGCTCAAGTTTCTTTTATAATAATATACTCTTCCTTCAGAATCTGTTATTTTCAGTTTAATGATATCCTTGGGACATATTTAAAAGGAAATTGGAAAAGTTCGTTTTCATTCCATATTTTCCACTATCACTGTCCTTTAACTAAAATCCAGGTAAAATTTTCCATCGGAAGGAAGAACTGGTGTAATTTGATAGAGGAAATGGAAAAAGTGGTAGTGTAATTGACCTTTATCTTTTATTGTTACACAAAAAAAATTCTAGGTACTACAAATAAGTAAGACTATTGAAATGTTTCCATATGTAAATAGGTAGCGAATCTATTCTATATTTTTGATGTAATTTTGCTTCCAGCAAGAACAACTAATTTTTAGTTGTTTGAGTCAACTTTATCAGCAAAATAATGCCATCAATAAATGTTCAACATCTTGCAATTCATCATAAGTAAATTTTAACAGAGTACAAAATATTCTTTGCGATGCAGATATACCGCCATCGAAAGAGATTCTCCTCCATTATTATCTATCAGACCCAAAGTAATGGGAAATATTGGTGAATCCTTTCCCGCTGGCTTCTGGCACAACGAAGTTTGTGAAAATTTATGGGGTTTATTTTATGATTTATGACACATCCCAAGGGAATGCATATTCGCATGAAAAAAAAAATAATAAAACTCAACACAATACACTGGCAAGAGACATGAAGTTCCAGTGGATACAAGCCCTTTTAAAGTATTTTACCCACAACCATATGTACCACAGGTGAAACCAAGCATGACGTGTTAGACAGTTAATAATTTTATAACTTGTGTAATACTTTTCGGCTTTTGGAACTGGAAATAGATTTTCGAATCCATTTAATATATTTCGGCAGTTAGAGGCAATTTGATAAAATAAAATAAGATAAATAAAATAAAATAAAATAAAATAAAATAAAATAAAATAAAATAAAATAAAATAAAATAAAATAAAATAAAATAAAATAAAATAAAATAAAATAAAATAAAATAAAATAAAATAAAATAAAATAAAATAAAATAAAATAAAATAAAATAAAATAAAATAAAATAAAATAAAATAAAATAAAATAAAATAAAATAAAATAAAATAAAATAAAATAAAATAAAATAAAATAAAATAAAATAAAATAAAATAAAATAAAATAAAATAAAATAAAATAAAATAAAATAAAATAAATGAAATAAAATGAATCAAAATAAAATTAATTAATAATTATACTTTGGTAATTTCAAGTAAATTGGATTAAAATCATTCTTTTCCCATTTTCGTAAAGATACTTGCATTATAGTTTATTTGATAAAATTTGTTAATGTTATTTTTTATTTGAATAGTGTGCTTCGTATATTTGTCAAATTTTAGTGGAGTGGTTTTTTTCGTCGAAAAAGTAAATTTTTTTTGATATTAATTTTTCAAAAATGATACATTCGCGTACCTCAATATAACGTCAAAGATAAAGTAATGAGGAGGAAACAAGTTCTGTATTTAATTTTTAAATATCAATATTCTTTTACTTTAGAAAGAATAAAAATTGAACAAGTTGAATTAAAAATTATAAACTTTTACGGTCGTGAAATTCAATCACGACATTACATGCATGCTTTTGAAAAAAAATTTTCAAATTCAAGTCTTCTCCGAAAAATTAGTTGTAAATCATTCCTTAAAGCGTATAACTAAGACTTTATTTCGGAGTTTAAAATAAAACTTCTTTAAGTTTTGATTTAAGAAAATAAAAGAACTTCATCTTTTTTATGCATAAAATATGTAGTCTACACTCAATGTGCCCTTATCGGTTTTGTTGAATCTTTAAGTTTAATGCATATGTACCTTTAAAATAATCAGTTTAGAAACTGAATTATAAGTGTTCCTTATGGACTTTCCGTATCAACTTTCCTTTTAAAAAAATCGAAAGAATTTCATTTTTTTATTTCATCATGGACTTGTGAAAATAAAAACTGAATACCTAAAAGAAGATAAAATCATGATAACAGAGATTGTTTATAGACCGAAGAATATAGCAAGAGAAGCGATGGAATATTTTTGCTTTAAAAGCACACTAATATTTGCATTTCGTTCTCATTGTTTTAACTATCATAAATATTATTGCAGATTATCAGATTACTTAAACTCGATATAGCGGTTAAAACTGAAAATGAAAGGCAAATAGACTTTTTCTTGGCTAAAAATTCTCTGAACGTCAAAATTAAATTGTCATCAAAAATTCCATCCTTACATGCGAGAAATTTTGAACAAAAAATTCGCAACTCTTGGAAATGAAAGACAGAACATTCGCACCCCACATCGAGTTGATAGCAATTTTTGAATTGATTCAAATGTTGTGTCTTATAAGTCACATCCTCTTTCTTGCGACATCACCATCGTGACAAGTGTAGGTACTCTAAGCAACCAGTAAGTAAAGCTACTCAACTTTAAGTCATCTCGCACATACTCAACATCATCTTCACGTATTCAGATCAAGAGTTACACAAGTTTCATCTCATGTTGTTGATAGTATTTCCATACTCGTTCCCCACACCCACCCATCAAAAAATTGCTCATTCAAATCAAATCAAGTGCAAACTTTTCTGTGAAACTTTTTTTCCATCCTTTTTTTTTTTTTTTTTGAGTTGGCATCGTCGACTCGACGTCCTGTCATATGGTTTCGTTCTACTTCAATCCATCTGGAGGATGGATTTATTATGCATGCAAATTAAAGAGGCTACTGCAAGCAAAAGTAGAAGCATATAAGCGTATGCATGCACCCACATCCAGTATAGTCGAAGTTAGTTGAGTGCCCAGGTAAAAGAGTTAACTAAGAGCTTAACGCGAATAAATTTACAACGGTGAGGACTGAGGAATACGAAATGAGAGATCTTCGCAACAAGGAGAACTTCGTCTCGAGTGTTTGCTCGACCAGTTATTCAAAACGCACCTGAGCAACGCTAAAGACTGCTGAATTGTACACATTGTGTCTTCCTTCAGGGATTTGACTTAAATAACGAAATTTTTTTCTCAAAATTGGAATTATTTTCTTTTAAAAAATGAGTACAGTCATAATGAAGCAAATACTGCTAACGTAGGTACCTACTCAATTTGACAGCCCTGCTAGTGGGGGGCATACTAATAGGATGGATATATACTCAAAATCAAGTATCAGCTTCAGCATAGTGGGTATAGTGAAGGTGTGCTTGGGATAGGGTTGATTGTCAGAAAAGAAGGTGGGGGAATAATATTTTATGAGAATATTAAATACTTATGAATATTCAAGAGCCCCCAGTTGTAGAATTTTAAGAAGACTCATCTGCAAGAATTATCTTTGACGCCACTCACTTTGCATCGCTTAGCAGTTTTTGGGATAGATGATTATTATGATAACAGGGATGGGGTTATGCAAACTTCCTCTATTCAGATGAGGTGATGATGACGATCTCTTAAAACTCCTCAACAATTATGTCCAACCACAATTATTTATGTTTAAGTTTCTTATTGTTAACTTTTCTTTTTCTTTTTTGTATTGTGATAAAAAGGATGAGACACAACACAAAGTAAATTATCAGAAAATTAAAACAAGACCAAATAGAATTAAAATGTTTGTTGATGTATTCTGTTGAGTGTTGTCTCATCATCTGTCATCCTTCTTCCATCACACGGACAACAGCTCGCGTCAACAATCCTTTTATACTTTTGCAACAACTATGGAAATTCTTGTCCTCAAAGGAATAAAATATGGAAATTATGTTGGTTTAAGTGGAGAAAATGTGGTTTTGTAACTGAAATGAAAAGGAAAATACATAATACATACAAAAAAAAAAAAAACAGAAAATAAATTAATTTTAATTTGTGTTTGCTTGAGGACTGTGAAGAAACTAGGGAATTTGCAAAGAGCACGTTATCTTGAGCATTGCAGGAAGACCGGTGCTTTCAAAACATCTTTATTGCACTAACACAAATGAATGGTTGAAAACATAAACTGGGAGAAAAAGGAATAATCATAACGCAAACGAGGACAAACCAGTTTGTCCTTTAATTTAATGTTGAGCTCTTTGGAATTTTTTTTTTTTGAATATCTTTTAAAGTGGTATTAAAATTTATGAAATTTGATGCATAGTAATTCGATAATATTTTATTGAATTAAGTGCAAGAAGAATATATGTACAAAGCTTTAGTTTTGAGACTATTCTAAATAATATTTATGCAAAAATGATTAAGAGAATTAAAATTAAATTTCTCAAAAATGCCTCCAAAAATTTCGATAAAAATGGTTTTGTGCTACTATTAGTAAGACCTACAAAATTAATCGATGTATGGTATCGATTAAATTCGTGTTAATCCTCGATCAAACGTCAAAGTTCAAATAGCATGAGTAAAAAGTGAAAAATAAAGTAATTTTGCAATGAAGTCAGAAAAGTATTTGCAAAGAAAATTGGATTATTTATTATTTCAATATTATTATCATTGAATAATCGTAAAATCTTTTTTCTATTGATTGATTGGGCTCTACATATAGGTTCGATTACCGGGCTCGTACACCTTACAACTTGCGATAAATTGACAAATTATGCAATAGTATAACTGGTCAAAAATCAAATCCCTCTCACCCGACCCGTTGGGATTCAGTTCATTCCTCCAATAACAGACACATAGCTAGGTATGGTTTAGAGCTATGAGTCATTTAAGCCTTGGGCCATGTAGCAGACGTGAATAAATCATACAATTAGTATGGGTATGCTTCCTTTTTAAATCAAATTAATTGTTTTTTACTCTAACTTTGAAAGAAGAGGTGATCGCACTTTGAAGCAAAAACGTGCGACTCAGTCGTGTATACTATTTTGTATACTATAAACTGGACTTTTGTATCCATTTCCTATTATTTCGTTTTCATACTCCAAAAAAAAACTAAATTATTACAGATGTGAAAAAAATAAAGCATTAACTTACTCGTACTTTTAGAGTAACGTCGAAAAGTGTAAACAAAATACTTACTACATTTGTGCACAAAAAAGATTCCATTCAGGTTTTTATGACTTCAATATGGATTATACAATTTACTAAACCCTTTTATTTTTTCGATTGAGAGAGGTTTTTCAAAATATAAAATCTATACAACATATCCAACTAAAATAAACTAAACAAGATATAGAAGGCTTAATCTAGATTACAATACGGCTCCATGTGTGTGTACAAGTACATGCAAAAATATCAAATCCTTTTGGTTTTGATATTTCTCATAAAAATATGGAACATAAAAATAAATTAATATTATTTTATTAAAACAAATATTTTGCCTGGCTTTAAAAAAAAGGGTTTAGGGATTAAAAATATATACATTGCATAAAATTTTTACATGAAACTGCATTTCATAAGAAATATCATTATCCTTTCAAACATCGAAAGCAGAAAAAAATAAAAGTCTATTGTATTGAAGTCCATACAAGTAATATAGGTAATGTTGATTAATCATAATAATGTGTGGGCACATGAGTTAAGTTCTTACACTTTTCTTGATTCACAAATCACAACTGTTCCGCTGTTTAAGTTAAGGAAGGTTCTTCAATAAAATAAAACACTTTACTTTAGGCTGGTCAGCCAATGAATGATTCTTTTTTATTGATTTCGCTTACTACAATAAGAAATTCAAATAACTTTTTTTTTAATCGATGTATTTCATTTTTTTTTTTTATTGGTTAGAAAATTAAATTTTATTTTAAATAGTTAGTTGTTTTTAAAGATTATAGACCGCAAATAACCTCCACGCTCTCCCACGCATATGCGGCACCTGGTCAAAAAATTATTCATTGCGGCCTGAAGAGTTGAAGTTGGGATCGCATCAATTATTGTCGTTATGGACTGCTTTAATTCAGTTAAATTCCTGGGCTTCGTTTTATACACCTCTTGCTTGACATAACCCCATAAAAAGAAGTCTGGTGCAGTCAGGTCAGGTGACCTTGGGGGCCAGCGAAGAGTGGAGTTCCTAGAAATTAATTTGTTTGCGAATTTTTTGTTTAGCTGCGCCATAACTGGTCTGGCTATATGTGCAGTTGCTCCATCTTGCTAAAACCAAACGCTGTTGAATGGTATACGTCTTCGGCGCAGTTCTGGTTAAAAAAACTGCTTCAACATCTTTAAATAACGGTCCCCATTGACAGTAACGGTTACACCGTTTTCTTCAAAGAAGTACGGCCCGACAATACACCTTTATGAAACTGCGCACCACACAGTGACTCGTTCTGGGTGCAGTTCCGTCTCATGGAGCATGGAGCATGGAGCTTCCAGATTCGGCAAACATGTTTACAAACCTCATAATGGTCCATCTGCTCGGGAGATTACCGCCAAACTCCCGCCTAAATTCCCTTTGGACGGAAATGACGGACTGCAAAGCATGGTACCGTTGCACTATCCAAATTCTTTTCTCCGTATCCCAAGCATCCATTTTTATAAATCTAAATAGTAACCTATAAAATATAAAAAAAAATAAGCCGATTACTCACACAGAAAAAAAGTTATTACGTTTTATTTTTGTAGCACGATTCGTGCGCCACCCTGTACTTTATACATCATGAGCAGTTTGATGGGAAAGGAAATGAAATGTTATTTGATTCGTTTCCGTTCCCATTATAACATTTATTTAAAATCAGCTGGTTTTTGATTCTATACAGGGTGTGACAATGTCAATGTCACTCTTAGTTTTTAAATTGGTGGTGTCATTGACCACATTCATAACACATGCGTGGCATCAAAAGTCTCGTCCGGAATTTAACTTGGTTTACCTATATATCATTTTAAAGGAAATTTTATGCTCTTTCAGAATAACTTAGTCTGTCAGTTCCTATCCTTCTCAAAGTATATGTGGAATGAATCTTAAGGACGTGACCTATGAATAATAATTATAATTGAATTAAAATATATTAATATATATTATGCTATGGGCTCCAAAAGTCATACATCGATTAAGCACAGATTAAGTTTTAAACAGAGTGTATCGTGTACACGGCTTGAGGCTGCACTCTGTTGGTAAACTACTGGAATGATTTTAATAAAACTTCACAAGAACATTTTTGGGTTAGTACAAAAGATTATCCGAAAAACTGAAGCTCAATGAGCGGGTGATTTTTTAGCTGGTTTGGTTTTGGCAACACTGGTTTTGACAGCTGACGTGTGTTTAGTACCTTGTGTCACTGTCAAACAGCTTCAGTTTGGTTTGCAATTTAACCATGGATCGTCTTACAAATGAACAACGCTTGCAAATTATTGAATTTTACTATCAAAATTCGTGCTCGGTTCGAAATGTTCATCGCGCGCTGCTTCCATTTTATGGTCGGCATTCTCGACCTTCTGAGCAGTCTATTCGGAAGATTGTCAACTGGCCGCCTAGATCGTGCGATTTGACACCATTAGACTATTTTTTGTGGGGGTATGTCAAGGCTAATGTCTATAGGGACAAGCCCGCTTCGATTGACGCACTGGAAGCCAACATCCATGCATTCATTCGTGAGATACCGGCCGATATGTGTGAAAGAGTATGCCAAAATTGGACTTAGCGGATGGGCTACCTGAGACGCAGCCGCGGTCAACATTTGCATGAAATTATCTCTAAACATTAAATTGCAAGGTTCAAACTATCGATTCAAATAAATATTTTATTCATTTTTTCGAATTTTTTGTGTTTTTTTTTTTTTTAAAGTTCTAAACCTCTTAAAAAATCACCCGTTATTTACACACAAAATTTGATTATATTTTATATGTCAGCGCTCAGAAAAAAAAAACGAAAATCGATTTCAATTATTTTAGAATACCCGAAAAATCGATTCTTTCAATTTTATTTATGCTATTTTAACAATAATAAAGACATATTTTTTTTTCATTTTTCAAAAAAAAACTTGATGAATTAGAAAAATATGACAATTTTTGAAAAACCCAGTAAGTACTTAATTACTATTATATGCTTTGTATATGGAAAACATAGTCGAATGGGGCGACTTCTAAAAAGTGGGGGCACCCCTTCCTCAAATTTTTTTTTTGCGGACAGCTTATGGCGGTTTTAATTGATATTTATTAATCCTTTTTTGGTTATGGCAATCGAAATAATGCTCTCCTCTTGCTCTTACTACCAATTTCCGATTTTTAAAGACTTCCCAAATCAAGTTCTACACCTAAAGCGCTACCACAAGAGTCGGGGCAACATTAAAGAATACCCGCCATGATAGTACTTTCATATACAAAGATATATGTACCTCTCATTACAATTTCTTTTACTCACCAACAATTTTTTTGATCTATGTGTGGTCAAAAAAATTTAAGGGGTGGTCAGTAAATGGTCATCTTTTCATAAAAGTCAGACACTTTTGGGACCAAGTTAACACAGGCCAGAAGCAGTGACCTCTTCTTCATCCATTCTTTCTTTAAATACATAACAGTAAAGAGTCTCTTTTTTTTTGTAAGATAACACTGTCTCCAAACCATACAATGCGCCTAATTTGAACTAATAATGGTAGCTTAATTGGACTCTTGAATGTATTACAAACCATTTTACTTTAAAAGTTTTTTTTACTAAGAATTAAATAATCTTTTTTAAATAAATTTCTTTAATACAAATTACATAGACCATTTGGGTCTTACGAGTATTATAGCAGAAATACGAGTATGATTGGTGGTACTATAAGAAACTTATTTAGAAGGAAGAAATAGGCAGATTTTTCGGATAGCAAAAAGAGAATTTAGTGAATTCTCACTTGAGCAGCACATATTAATGTCCTTACCATTTATAAAATCAGCATTACCTACATCACACCAGCAACGCTTAATTGGATTCTGTTCGATGAAGGCTGATGTTATAAAGTCTCTGCCGCTGACGAGAATGTTTTTACCTTCCCATAACATTAAGTACACCCATCATCATGAGCTTCCTCATAAAGGACTATTTCATCTATAAGTATAGAAGATCATTCGCCTCTGCTACCAGCTACCAGCAACGTATAACGCTGGCAAACAAACCAAAAGAAGAAAAGAAGGATTTTGCTTATAATCTAACGCTTATTTTCACAGTAAACAGAAACTTCCATGTTTGGAATTAAAGGCGCTATGTATGCGTGTGTACGGTGGTACGTACGACGCATATTTTGCAGATAAAAGCATCGTTTTAGGGATTTTAATTAGTTTTCTTGCATGAATATTAATTACATTATAAAAAGAGGATACGCGAATATGTTTAATTATCATTTTAATTGTTCTCGTTGCCAGCAATGCGACCATAAGAAAGACGAAAACTCGCTCTTCTCTTATATGTGTACATATAGCTCTTTTGGCTTAGGAGCTAAGGCATCTTCTCGTTTAATGGTGCGGTGTGGTGCGACGTTCTTATAATGTCAAGAGATGGAACTTCTTTGGCACGGAAATGTGATATGTTGAGAGCTAATGAATGTTTTTGTATAAATGCATATATTATGTATACGAGAGAAATCCGTAAAGCTCCGCTTTGAGTAAGAAATTCAGAAAAAAAAATAAAGTTTTGAACGTTGGCGTTAGCGTTGTCGCGCTCAAGCAAATGGATTACGTATATTCTAATAAATAATTTATTTCAACGGATTTCCAACCATATGCGGATGAGAGTGAGAATAAATTACCTACATCATTCCTGTGGATATACACATATTTGTGTAATTTTTGTTGATGAAAAAGTGTGTTTAAAGGATTAATAATGCTGCAGTAGACAGACAAGGCGTCGCGTAGTCGTCTTTGATAGCAATCATAATTGCGTAGCTAATCTTTATGCAATTAAGGAAATACACACGAAGTCATTAGGGAGTAATGCTGAAGGTTGTTTAATGTTAAAGTCGATATACGACACTGTGATTACACCCTAATTAGCGGTACCTAGATATTTTATTTTATAGGAATAGGAAAGGTGTGAGTACCTAATGGGTAAAGCAACGCGGTATCATATACCTTCTGTTATGGAATGTAGAATATTTATTATTGAGCATGGTAAATCAATCAAACTTTTTTATAAAAGTTGGCACATTTTTTAGGAGTTAGGAATAAAAAATCCTTTCTAAAATAAAAAACGGTAGGTATCCTCTTTAAAATTGTATGCAAAAAAAGTTTCAAAAGTCAGCTGCTGTCTTTAACCATCTACAGCGTATAACTACATATGCTAATCCTTGCCGCTAGAATTCACCCACAAAACTCGCTATGCTATTCTGAGTGACGGATGCACGGTTGGATTGGTGGACCACATAGCATTTTATTCAAATTCCGGCAAAAGGCGTGGGCGGCATACCAGGGTGTGGCTTTTGCGATAAATTATCACCATGGCCATCGTCACCGAAACAAAAACCTCATGACAATTTCATCCATTCGAACAGTGGCAATTTATGGTTGAGTTGCATTCGGCTCTCGATTTGGGGGCAGCAGCATCACACAACCAACTAACGCCCCAAATGTGTGTTACCCGAACTAAACTGCACACACAAGCTTATGCCATGCTTCTATATATGTATGTACATATTTATTTGAGAGTTTTAGGAAATCACCATCAAGGGGCCGATTGTAAAATTTCTGAATTTTTGGTCTAGAGAGTTTGGTTTTTGTTGCCAATACTGGGTATACAGTATGAGTATATGCTGCTGCTGGATGCTGCTGTTAGTGTTTTTGTTGAACGCAATAAATCAGGTTTGATAGGGCAAATAAAATGTGACATATGCCGCCTTAAATATATGTGACAGTTTAATTCTTCCCCGGGAATTAATGCAAGAGTTGAAATTTATACCCTTGAAATCGATATAAATTACAAAACAGATCCTGGTCCGGAGGTCCTTCAAAAAGGGGTAAGCCTCCGACATCCCACACTCTGGCACATTATATCCCCACTCCGATTGGAAATTTCCGATATTGATGAATGTGAATGTGAATGTGAATGTGAAAGAGCCTCTAGCATTTTCAGCCCTGATGGTCCAGCACGAGGACGAGGACAAGGACGAGAACGAGGATGCATGCACTCGTCAAACGTTCAATCCAAACGACTTAATACGACCAAAGAGCCTCAATCGTAATTAGGATTATATCGGATGCTTGCATTTTCGAGAAGAGATTTGTTATGTTCTGACCCGGACATGGACATTTCTGTTGCCTGTCTTTGAAGTTTATTGATGAGGGCCTCATTAATAGTGATGCAGGAGGTAGATAGCAATTACAAATGGTCGATCGTTGACGGCACGTTCACAGTTCGCACTGTTGCTGCTGATGCAGTTGAAGAAGCAGTAGAAGCGGAAGTGCCAGATAGGCGGAGCCGCAATTAAGCCATAAAAATAACAGACACTTTTATGACACGCCAGAAGGATTGTCGCGTCTGTTTTTTTTTTTTTTTTTCTTTTTCAGAATTAAAACTCATTTTCGCACAGAATGATAATTGGATGACGAGGAGCGAAAATATTCCGGGAAATCACGTTTCGTATTGCCTACGTGCGCAAGAAGAGAAAACTTTATCCTTTCTCCACTTTAATGTCACCCAGTGTAATGGAGACGCGAAATGCTGGGATGGCTATATAAGTACACATTGAGCATCATGATGCATTTACAAAAAGGTATAAGCATTGCAATCGCGCAATATTCCATCTTTTATAACATTAAAATCTTAAAGTTAAATTTAATTCGAAGAAAAAAGTAGAACGGAAAAATGTTGGGGATTCTCAACGCGTCACTTGTCACTCCATATCCTGATTTCTTTGCCACGGGATACCTCCTGCGGGAAAGATGCATATTCACTGCTACGTTTGCCACCAACACAGGAACACGTAAGCTGTGTCTGTAGTGTCTGCTGGTTACAGATGTATCTCATTTCCGCAATTTGTTGTGGCACAGTATGCGGAAGAGTCGTGCCCACTAATAGCATTCTACAACTGGAATACTTTGCATAAATCATATTTGAAATTTTTAAGCAATTGCAAGAAAAGTGATTTTAGATAAATAATTGTTATAAAACCAAGTTCTGCAATTAATAATAAATCTACAAAGTTTTGTGTTTTTTAGAACTAGCTGTTCGTATGCAAAGTAAACGTTGTCGAAAAACATAGACCGTTACTTTCGCTATGCAAATTTTTGGACAAAATCCTAGAACGCATTTTCACTGCAGTACAACTACATAATTATGAAAACTAAAGGCACAGAGTTCAATTTAAATCGTTGGGTTGGTTTGAAGAAAAAAAACTTAATTTTTTTTGGTATATCCAGAGATCCTCTAAAGAGAACCCCATGTGGTACCTAACCACATCGAACCCATGCGGCCTTAACTTGACGTATAGAGAAAGTACAGAAATCATCAAAAAATGATATGGTATCATTTTACAGATTTCGAAAAGTTTATAAAGTTATATATCAATGATAAAGTAAGCATAAGCACTATCATTTCGTATGAACGATTCTCTCAAAATCTATTTTAAGTTTTCCAAAGTTTTTTTTTTGTTTTTTTTCTGTTTTAGTTCTTCAAAAACAAAACAACCTTAAGCAATTCCCTGACGTTTTTTTTGTATTATTCTTTTTCGTACGCAAGCATGAGTAAATTGTTGTTCATCGCCGTGTTCTAGGAAACAAAACAACCGCTATACTTTGAGCTGTTTAACTATTTTCAAATAGAAATGGTTTGCCAATCCTTCCTACCATCATAACCCAACCATCTATATACCTTCATTCCCAATAGCCTTGCAGCACTTTGCAACTTCCTGTTTTTGTTTTCGTTTTTATCGTTCCGCGATTGAATTCATTATAGGTTGGTACATATTTCAAGGACTCTTTTAACCCGTCTTAAACTCTTAAAATACCCCTGAGGCTTTGCAAGAGACACCATTGAACACATCCTTAATATCACATTGATATAACTTACATATACATAAAAACCTACCCAAAAATCCAAACAAATAGGAACAAGCAGTTCCATCAGGTAGATACTTAATCATGTATTAAAATTCTGATTAATGAACTTAATTTATGATGGTTGTGTTTGGTGTACGAGTTGAAAAGTTTCCCTATAAATTGCGAGCTCATTCGACCGCCTATGACATACGGTTCGATCTGGAAAGTCATTCTGTGTAGCTATGAAGATTGCAAAATGTCATAATAGGTAGGTATTATTATGAGCACGTGCAACCATTTTGAAAATTAACACAACTCAGGTGATTTAAAAACTGCATAAGATAACAAGTCAAGCCTTACATTACACTAAACGGAACTTTAATTTTAAAACTATTAGAGCATTTATAGAGATATTGGTTTTGTTAAGGTTTTTGCAAGGTAAGGTTAAATCAATCCCCTCCGATTAATAAATTATGAGAAGAAGTTGGGACAAAAAGTTCCAAAAAAAAAAAAAAAAAAGGCCATATGTAGTAACGTAGTATATAAACCCAAAACCTATGTTCCTGATCTTTCTCCTCAAGAAAGCCAACCACTATATTCTGTGACCATAACTCTGTGAATCTGGTTCAATTCCGTTGTGTCACAATAAAAATAATATTTTTTTTTAATCTAAGGGCTGCTTTATTTCATGAAAGCTTGCAATCGTAGAGATGTACCAATACATTGGTGATGAGGAAACAAAGTTATCATATATAATTTATATATGTAGGTATCTATGTATATAGTTGTAGATAGAGTATAACCTTTTTTGCTTTATTCAATATTTAGTCATGCCCTAGAGTCTAAGAAAATATGATATAAATTAAGAATTTTTTTATATTCTCAGTGGTGTGTTTGAGAAAACTCGTTTCGAAATAAGTCCTTGAATTTTAGCCAACGGCTTGGCTACAGCATCAATATTTAATTTTGATTGGGTTGTGTTGTGTTGTGTTGACCTTTTTTTTCTCAAATAAATAGTAGGTATGTGGTGTACCTTATAAAGAATGTGTTCTTCTGAAGATTTTGCTAGAAAACTTTTATAGTTCAAAGGAATTTATTTATATTAAGAAATATTATAAAATTTTAAATAGGAAAGGATAGTGGAAGGATATTTTGTAGGTTATGTACATAGGTACCCATACCCATTGGAACTATTTTGAAATAAATAAATTAAGTAAAATTGTGGAATGGTGTTCCTACTCGTCAGATTAAAATGATTACGGTTTTCGGTTAAATCGGTTAAATATTTTATAAGTTACTCTAACAAAATGATATTTTTAAGTATAATCAAAATCATACGCTAGCTAACTGGGGTCCGGAACACTCTTATGGTCAGTTTGTCCACACTGCGGTTTTATTAATCCATGATTATTCCAGTTGACAATTATTATGGTTTATATTAATTGTTCCCTGAAAATTTAATAATAACAGAACTCTTATAAAAATATATCTGCAAATCTACATAAATCCAAATCACAATAATTTTCAAAGAAAACAAAATGGCAACAACAATGTGGGAAGCCACAAAAAAACTCATAGTTCTTGAATAAAAAAAGAGAACTCACTCTTTCATCATCATAGATTATTAATTATGGATTAAGTAGAATCCATGCTTGTCAAATTTTAAATTCAACCCTCGTGGACAAACTGGCGCTTAAAAATAGATATTACGTACAAAACGCTTGTCATGTAGTTGCAGTGTTTCAAAAGCTAGGACAGTAGCACTTTCCAGACCACTTTCTTTGAGCAGCAGTTTTCAATTCTTTATGTATTTTAGTTCTACTGTCCGCATTCTATTTTAAGACTATACATACATCTGCCACAAAAATTAAAAAGTTACAGATTTTTTGTAATTTTGTAAGCAAAATATAATTTTTTGTATTAATAAATATTTTTCAAAGAAGGATGTTTTTGAGGAAGTAATTTTTCAACTATTCTACATAATATGGAAAATAAAGTCATCTTCCAATTCTAACTTTTAAAGCTTAGTTATAACCTTTGATTATTAGCAGAATTATGAGGCAAAATCTGATTTGGATACCAGAGAAATGGTATGTAAATATAAAACGACCTTAAAACCGTGGATTGATCTTTCGAATAAATCAAATCTAAAGGGATATTATTTTTTATGAAGTATATCAGAGTAAGGGAGGCAGCATAATTTATTAAAACATTGGTCTTAAATATTAATCTGTGAAATGGAAAAATTATCCAAAAGTCTTTCTTCAAAGAATCAGTGTTTTTAAGTTTTATTTTAAGTTTAAAGTCCTTTTCGAAACCAAAACCATGATCACAGTATTATTTTGGGTGAAAATATAAAAAGAAGAGAACAACAGAACACGCGCGACCTTAGCCCCTTTGGCATTTTAATAAAAAAAAATTATAAAAAATATGATCTTCAAAGGTCCTGTTGCCGCCAGCAACAACAAAAGAAATTACTTTATTGTCAGGAGTGACAAAATAACCAAGAAAACAACGAAGTAAGACAGCACGGTTGTGTTGAAGAAACTCCAATATGTGTTACCTGTTTCCTCTTTTAAAGTTGTTTATTAGTTAAGTTAATTTACCATTTTTTGTCAATAATTTTATTATTATTAAAATTTTCATGAAAGGAAAAGGATTCTAAAAAGAAATTGCAATATGAATCTACAGATATGTGAACTATCGAAAACAGGTCCGATTTTTATTAAAATTTTTTCTTTACAATTCTTTTGTTGGATTTTCTCCCACTAAATATCTTATATTGATTGATATTATATCTCATCATTCATCACTCTACATCAGAAGTTAAATCTGTTAAATATGCAAAATATTTCTTATCAGGGAAAAAACGAAATAATATATTTCGTACATTACATATTGGCAATAAATACCACAAAAAAAGGCTTAATATGGCATTTTTATTCGTTTATTATAAAGCTCTGGTTGAAAAACCTCATTAACGAAAATACCTTATTTTTCCACCATAATATACATATATACATAATATTGTATTGAGTTTACAGCATTGCTGATGCACTCTACAACAATCCTTGAACATATAATTTTTTCCCAGCATTTCCAATGCGGAAATCAAATAATTCTGTTTAAACAGATTCAACCAACGAAGACTATTTACATACATGTATAACGAACTGTCATCCTTTGCGGTGCAGCGCAAATCCCTCATATACATTGAAAAAGAGTACAAAATAAGTTCCATCAGGCTGGTTAATGACCCACAGTGTGCCATTGGTAAATAAGGGAGATCCTGTGTTATCAAAAGCAGGCTGATGACCAAAACGGTAGAAAACTAGTATTGATCAAATGTTTATAGCGTCAATTTATCAATATAGGTACCATACCAGTAAAAACGGTAAAAGGTTCTGCATGTTAAAAGGACTATTTCTGGATCTGAAAATAATTAACAACCACTCATAAATGCAAATTAAATTAAAAAGCCTGTTAAATTTTCTCTCCAGGCATTATTTTTAATTCTATTTATAGTCAAGCACCGTGGTTGATGTACTTACATTATATTAAAGTCTTGCAAAGTGTCATCCAGTGCTGTTGAAAAGTATTAAAAAAAATAAGGCTACTTTCGTGGACATATAGTTTTTTTTTTTTTTTGCAAACTAAATATTTCACATATAACAAAATATCACAAGTTTTTTTTTTAATATATTTCTTTAAATAAAATTCATTTATGGGCCTAAAAAATTTTCTGGTCACACCAATGAATTTTATATTTGGGAAGTATCCCTGATGGGTTCTATCATCTGTTACTTAAACCGAACGAAAATGTTTAAAGAAAGCAAGTGAGATAGCAAAATGAGAGATGTTCATTGAAAAGTCCTTCCACCCGATTGCACTGAGTATTAATACAATCTCAAAAAGTATAAGAAAACATATTCTGTGTAATACGCAGTGGAATTGTGCATTTTCGTTAAAACTAGTTTTTAAAATGTACGAGTATCTGGAAGAAAATGGAATATTACTTTATTGGCTTTCAGAACTAAACTAGGAAAGCAATCCATATGTCTATTGATTTGACGAATTTTCTATATTATTCTGCACTTTCGGTGCCATGTGCTGTAAATTTTTTTAATAAGTTTGCCATCTTCATCAAATAACCAATTTGTGTTTCTATATCATCTTAAAAAATGAATGAACTAAGAATAAAAAAGGAAAATCTTTATTCGTAAAATTTGCAAATTTGTGAAATTCTAAAAATATTTTACGCTGCAAGTTATGCGCATTACAGCCTAACTATCCTTTGTTTGAAGATCGAAAACGGCGATTCTCACTTCAAGGACATCTGTTTTAAATTTATTCTCTGATGCAACAGCACTGATAGCTTTTTTCACTTGAGCCTGGATACTTTATTTCATGCCTGAAATCCTCCAAAGTCGCATTGTGGTGTGGTGCAGCAAATACATATAAAAAAAATATGCAAGAAATTAATTTTATGTAAAATATATTTTAACTTTGTTATTTTAATGGTTTTGTTTCGATATGGGTTTATTTGTTGATAAACTGCACTTAATTATGCAGAATGAGGTGCAAATTAATCATACATTGAAAAAGTTTTCCAATGAATTTTTAAGTGAAAAATTATGAAAGTGTTTGGTTTTCCGAATTTTAATTATTTATTTATTAAAACGTGTATTGTTTTTTTTTAGTTAATAATAATATCATTTTTTGAACTTTCTTTTTAATGGAATGGGGAGATTTTTATCTATTTTTTTTTTTGTATTAAAAAAATTAATTATTTATAGCTGGCATGAAAGTTATTTATTCATATTTAAATTTTGTGTCTGGAAATATAAAATTTTTAATTTTTCAAAATGGTTTATCAAAAAATTTATTGTTTAATAGGAAAAAATAGCCAACTGTGGTATGCATTTATGCTATCCTACAATCTAAAATGTTACTTAATTTCAATAAATGTCAGCTTGTGTGAGTAATTTTTCAATCAAAATCTTTCTGTTTTTTTGAATTTTTTTTTTGATTTTTAAAACGTTTTTCATAGCAAAATGACAGTTACACATTATTTCTATATTAAAAAAGGATAAATACTATCTAAAAGTCCTCATAAAGTGTAAAAACTTAAAAAACTTTTCTTTTTCTGCTCAATATTATGGTTCAAAAAGCTGAAACATAATAACTTAATCTTAGGCCGTAGGTTCAGGCATATAATTCATACCACTCAAAGCAAAGTTTAATATTAGCATATATCCAAAAGTCAAAATATTAATTTTGGAATAAGCCTTTAAACCATAAGTTTACATGTAATTATAAAGCTAAAATATTTGGTGTTCATCAAGTGCAACTTCCTCTTCATATGCTTATCAATTATACCTACAGTCTTTATAATACTTATAACGGTGTTTCACCAGGTATACCTAATATATTTACATAATATAGGTACATTCAAAATGTATAATTATGGAGAATGAGGTTTTTTTGTATGCCCTTAAGTTTCGGGTTTTTTGAGAAAATTACTTGTACATAGTTTATTCTTCTTCTAATTCTTCCTAACTAATAAGTTTCATGAGTAAACCTTATAATTTAGTTTGTGCTCTTATTAAAACAAAACCCACCTGATGCCATTTTCCAAAGACAACAAAGAAACAACCCACACCGTATATGTAGTAGGTATATAATTTTGCATGATGCTCTATTTTCTTTTTGGAAAAGCTAACAAGCGAAGAAGTTAAGGACCAATTTGGAGAATAAATTGTTGACTCTTTGTGCAGAACACACTCACGCATCCTTGCGTCTTATACAGAATGTTATGCTCCTGATGATGCTGCTTTGCAACACACATATGCAAACAATTGGTCTACTCTAGCTAGCTACACCTTTAGTTTGTTGGTTCAAAGATCCGTAATAGGATTCGAAATATTAATTAGAACTGTTCGTGTTCCTTGACTCTGAGGCATTAAGAGAAAACATCCTGATTGGTGATTATTTTTATTCTCATAAAACTAATAACAAGGTGATTATTTATAAATATGTCTTTAAAAGGACACAAATGATTTTTGGGAGAAAAGGAAATTAATTCAGAACTTCAACATTACAAAGAAAATATATTCTTGAAACTTGACTAATTTGAAAGAACTTTAAAGTATTGATGACTTTTCTCTTTTATTTGGGCGGTTGCATTTTTGCTTGCAGATGCCACTGATTAAAGGATCCTACTAAAGGATATGCCAAAAGCAACACCATCAGCATGATTTCAATGGAATTTAATTAAAATCCTTTTGCGATTATCGCTAAAAAAAAACACTATATTGCTCGAATACACCATTATACAATATATATATCTACATATTTCATGTATGCAAACATTTTGGTCTCAATTAAAAAAAATATTTTCAATTTGTTATGATTAAATTTTTTTTCCTGCCAACTCGCGCTATAAAGCAAAAGCATTCCAGTGTGTGAAGCGAAAATAATGTATGTAGCTATAGACCAGAGCACTCATATAAAAAATCCTTTTATGCGATAAAACAATTTAAATGTTAAAAAAAAAAATTATTTAAACCGATCGATCAAAACGACTGACGGAAACTACACTCCGTGAAACAAAAAATGAACGAGCTGTTATAATTCGGCCCCTGATGGGCACATAGAATTAAAAAACATTTCGCTGAGAAAAAATCTCCGATTTTAAAAGCAGTTACGTTATATAAGTAAAATATTAATTAATATAATTTCTTTACTTAAATTTTGAATTTCAATTAATTTTCTTTCTTTGGAGGAGTAGCAGGGTTCGAAGAGATTTTAAACGGATGGTTCGCGTAGGGCTCATTCATTTGTCATTTTACAAAGAAAATCTTTACGAATCTTGCGACTTTCCTCACTGTCGTTTGAACTCCCTCCTTTCTTAAAATATTTAGATTTGACCAAAAAAAAATGAAAAATTAAAATTCATTGTTGTAATATGTAAAAATGTTTTGAAAAAAATAAAATCAAAAATCGTTTTAGTAGTTTATTTTTTAACCTATATAAATTTTTCAAGTATTTAAAAAAAAAGAAATAGTACGCATTCAAGTTCAAAGACCAAATTAGAAAAAAAATTACTTTTTTCCAAAATATTGAGTTTTCAGAAATAAGTGTTAGGTATATTTTGTTTGAAACTTTTGATATGCAATATTGTTATGATTATTATATCATCAAAACTTTGTTCACAATTCGTCAAACCGTTTTTAAGAAAATCGAAAGCCAAGAATCCGGTTCAATTTATTATTATTTTTGGAGCTAAAAAAGTTAAATGTCTCTTCTAGGGAATCTCCCTTAAACCTTAAATCCAAAGTTTGAACAAAATTATTTGAGTTTATTATTATTTGAGTTTAGGCCAATATTCAAAAAACAAAAATAAAAAGATAGATATATCTTCAAAAGTTTATATGACCCAAAACCATCGACTTTTAGTAAAATTTTATTTAAATTGTTACTGCACAAAGTGTATTATAGGTTGTCGTAGTAAGGAAGCATCGTTAGCGCGCAGGTAAAAGTTTCAAAATTGAATAATATTTTTAAAATTTTTGATTAGATATTACATAGTTATTTCCAATTCATATATTGAAAAATATAGGCTATAGCTGGTAGCTTTTGAATTAAAGAAAATCAGAAGTAAGTTAACATAATTTATATAGAATCCACAGGACTAGGGTATGATATATACTTTTACCCCTCACCATCAGTAAAAGAAAAAAAAAGCAAGGAAAGGAAGATATATACCCGCACTGAAGTAGACCACATGCAAATCTTTGGTTAAACTGCAATCAGCTGCAGAACAACGCAACCACATTATATTCAACCCATTCGCAACTAACAACGAATGAACGCCCAGCCGTGGTATCTCATTATCATTTTCATTCCGAGAGGAGGATTCATAACCCCTCCTATCCTTACAACACACCGCCAAGCACATTTATATAAAATAATGTTGAAACACAAATAATGCCCGAATACTCAACTATTTGTTGGTGATATTATAACAATGGAAATCGTTTCATTTTATCCTGAAAACAATGGCACTCACAGTAAAGATGGTGGTAGTGGTAGCAGCAAAAGTATAAAATACAATAATATCAAATAATAAACTTCCATTGCACCACAGAGAGTACTTGCAGATACATCCGTAGTAGGTATCTATATATATGAACGCAGGAAGGCTTTATACTTTTATAGTGCTCCATACCATGACGTGTCCAATTCCTTGTGAGCTCTGATTCTTATAGCCTCATATGGTTTGTCACAAGCATTCCAGCAATGGCATGAAATATAAGAGTCCTTTTTACAATATCTTACAATTTTTCATATACCTACAATCTTTTGTTTCAACTGCAAAAAATGTTACTATCAATATTTAAGTGCTCGTTTGGCTCATGATGGTGCGCGGCGCATACATAAAGTACCACAGTTCTGTTTCCGCTGTATTCTCAAAGCTATTGTATCTGCTGATTCAACCTTGTTCTTTGCATAATGAGAATGTAAATATTACAATGTTGGCATATACGAAGGAACAATGGTGGATATTAAAAAAAAATAAACTTTTCTGTTGCTCAGAAAATTATGGTTTTTGAAAAAAGCCAGTGGAAATCAGTACCAATTCCTTGAACGTTTTAGAGAAAACTCATGCACCTAGAAAATATTTCACGCACGATTTTGAACTTGTTGTCATAATGTTTTCGTGGCTAGTGCCTAAGTAAGCTTTGTGAGTCCATATGAAATCGTCATATCGAAAAAGTCGCTATATTTTTGATATTTTTTTCAAATCATATGGAAATTATCTTTATGGTAGGGTTTCAAAAAAGAAAAAATCCAACAGGAGTACAATTTTCACATGCACCCTGCCATTTATAAACTCATTGTTTTTAATAAAAATCCTATCCAATATTATAACAACACGTGAGAGGTGAAAGGCCTCTGGGAATTATAAACAAGCTGCCATCACTCTTAATTAACCTGACGAATCGCAGTTAACAACCAAACCATCATTGAAATATCTCAGTATTAGCGTTGATGATCTTTTACGTTTACAGCCTCACGTAACGGTCATCCTCCAAAAGGCAAACTATGCTTTTAAACTCATCCATCTCCTAATACGGAAAAGAAATGGACTCCAACAGAAGACAAAGTTGTGTCTCTACAAGGAGCTTTTCAGACCCATCATGACATGCTGCTTTCCTACTTGGTTTACTATATCCAGAACCAGATTGAAGAAAATGGGAGTATTGAGAGGAAAATCCTGCGATTCTGCACCAGACTTCACTTTTATCGCCAACGGAAATACGCGAGCAATACGAAAGGTTTACTGGACAAATATATGATCACTGCGGCAAAAAAATTAGATGAGCTAACATCCAAGCATACTTATTTGAACTACATTTCATCAAAGATGAGAGACTTCCCTAGCCAGACCAAAATACTTCAATTGAGTTTCGCTAAATAAATTATTTATTATCTTGTCCTTTCACCTAAGCTCTCGCGTTTTTACCGAAAATCGCTTAAGCTACATGCTGTGCTTGCAGCTTACGGCACTTGTTGTAGCGTTTTCAAAAATGCTACAAAATTATTAAAAGGTTTTCCATAACGAATCCAATTTTCCGCAAAGTGAACATTTAATCCTTTCACCTTCTTTATGCAGGATTCTATCAATTACGTTTACGTTTCCTGAATTTCACACCTTCTAACTATCATCAGTCTATATTTGTCTGATGCTGCTAAGCCCTTCTCAACCAAAATTTCTTCATATACGCACACTCATATACTATTTCCGTTAAATTTGATAAATAAAACGTTAATTTTATTCGACAGTAGAGGGAATTTCGATCGAAAAAGGTATCACGTACTTTTTTTGAAGAGGGAGTGTTCATAACTGATGCGTCCTGAACGTAACCGATAGTAGTTGAGTATAGGTTTAGTTATAGAAGGATATCCAATCCATGCGTTTGCGGTTGTATCTCAATAATATTTTGTATAATTTATTCAGGATGGGTTTTCGCATCAATTATGCAGGGTTATAGTCTCACCTCATTTATTAGAACACCTGTAAGAGTTCTCCATGGTACAACGCACTCTATAAGCCGCCAATGGCTTCTCTTTCCCAACACCCTCTTTTATGTACTACTATATAACCGCCCGGCACAGTATTAATTTCAAAACTCTACCCAAGTAAGCTCACTCTTTCTTTCTCCACCCTCAGCCCTCAGGTTATATTAAATGACGATCAATAATAAGAATGGAAAATTAAATTCTTTCGTGCTCCAATGTTTCTATGGATACGGCTGGATTTACTTACTTAAATGGCCTTAATCAGTTTATTTTTTAAGGGCACATAGAATAATAACCCTTCTTCTACAGATATATGAAAATCGTTCCCTTTTGATATGACTATCTACCTAAATAGTAATAACAACGCATAGTTTCATCTGCATAACTGGTGGCCCTCAAGTTTGTCTGCAATGTTTTTTCAATCAAATCCAACCCTTTGATGTGCTGTGCCACTTACAAAGTTGCCACTGCTTCCTGATGGGGTGTGTGTGAGCGAGTTAAGGAATGCGATGGGTGGTATCAAAAACAACGATGGACGAAAAAGCCTCAAGAATAAGGATAACAGATACCCTTGCTTGGGTTGGGTTTTGGGATATAAATGTAAATTTTACTTCAACTCAATAAGAGTCTATAGGTGTCTCGAAAATTGGATTTTTATTCGACTATATAAGACTTAGGCGGTTAAACCCCTCGCTTTTGCTTCTTCATAAACCCGAATATTCTACAGGATTTGCATAATTTGTTATGATACCACCTCATAGACGTTGCAAAAGATTAGCGCGGAGCTCGTGCCATTTATTTTGTTCTTTTTTTCTTTTATTATTATTTAGTAGTCGATGATGGAGCTATGCTAACACAACGTCTAATTTTGAATTACTTGCCTTGAGACCTTGTTTGGTAATGGGATATGTCGCCCCGGGGGAGAAATGCTTTCACGAAAAATAATGTAGTTACATGCCACGCTACAGGGCACACCATGTATAAATGGAAATTTTTGTTCCAAGTTCCTGCAAATGAGACGGATCAATGTCAAGCTAAAATGTTGACGTTGAGAGGTAATTGTTCATGAACGCGCGGTAGCTAGAGCTACCTACACAGATATACTAAAATTCGCTGTTGTTTTCTACGAAAATCCACTGCGGGGCATGAAAAGTACTCTGAGTTAAAAGTGCCTACGTATATAATTTTATTTTATTTTTCAATGCACAGACAAATATAAAAAATAAATATAAGGGAAAATAAAAAGGCTAACTGCTGGTCGCTTCACAAAAAAAAAAAAAAAAATCGGTCAATGGAAATTAAATTTTCCAAAAAGCCGCAAATTCCTGATTGAAAGAGGCAGATTGCCTATATATTTATTTTTTCTGTGTGTGAATATGCCAGACCGGCGAACCAATTTACTCAGGGCCTCTAGGGGTGTGTGTTCCATTTGACTTCATCACATGGATTTTATTTTTTTTTTCTCATCAAAATTTTCAACCACAATTTCATGAAATAAATTCTCTTTTCAATGAAGTGATGAACAAGTAGAATAGGCAGCAGAGCCTTTAGTTCAAGTAATTTTTATTAAAAAAAAATATGATATACATATAAACCTAAAATTTGAAGGCAGAAGGAATTGAAGGGAAGGGAAAAAAGTCAATTTTGTGAAGGGAAGGTGGTTTGTTTTTTTATTAATCTGGCCAACATTCGTCCTTTGGCAAGTTTCGGAACATATTTCGCTTTAAGTCTGATGACTGAGTTGGCTCTAGTTGAATAATGCTGAAACTTCAAACTTTCGGAAAATAAAAATATTTTAGCCTGTGCACTTACAAAATCCGTTGTTACGGATGTTTGACCCAATTCGAATTTCCGCAATTAGCGTGGTTATGAGAGATATTGGTTTCGTAGAAAATTGAAATATTAATCGACAGAGGCGGCACAAGACCAAAATGAAGCGGGGCCTTCGACAGATATATCATTAAGTCATCGAAGTTAAAGTTTCAAAACAATGCTTATATTCAACCATAAATTATATTTATATTTATAAAATAAATCGCACTTTTCCGAAAGTTTTTGGAGTGCTCAATATACCCGTTAGAAAATAAAACAAATTAATTTTTTGATATTTTTGAAACTATTTTGTTGTTTTCAACAACAAAGTTAAAGTAAATGTAAAAATGAGTTTAAATCATTTCAATACCTCTTCAACTCTCCGAGATATCCTTAAAGAGTTTATAATTCTGGTCTAACACACTACACTTTTACTACAAAGGATTATCTTGAAAATAATAAAACAAATTTTTAAAGACTTGTATACTTTTGAGATCTATAAAATTTTCTCTCGAAAAAAAGTAAGCTTGAATTGTTTTGCGGTTATTGAAATTGTCAAACGGGTAAACAAAAACAAACCCTTGATAAATTTTGTTGAAAATCTGAAACTATATGTCCTTTTATTGGTTAACCTAGACGTAGATAACTTGGCGGATGGTTAGATCTTAAACATGTTAGGAAATCTCAGCCAAATCAGAACAGTGATCATTTTTTTTAAATATCTATAAAATATATATTATTCCTATTTCCACAAAGTTCCTATATCCATCATATTTCTGAGAAAACTTCTGATCGCAGGAGCCCCCATTTAATTTTTTTTTCCCATGCTTATAAGAAACTCAGTGTTACCTACTGGCCTTCTTAATTTTTTAAAATATTTTTAATGTTGCTCTACTCTTACACACCAGCCAAAGTCAACCGATACCTACATTGAACAATTTAATGTAAACCTTTATTTCTGAAATAAAGTTTTCCAATAATGAATGTGAAACTTTTGTTAAAAATGAATTTTTCAAATGCTTCAGATTTAAAAAGAAAATCCTTTACAAATATCTCTATCAGAGCCGTATTTATGAAAAAGTAGGCCCAAGGCCCAAATCACTTAAATTTGTTATTTTTTATTGAAATTGAATGAAACTTTTTTAAAACAATTAACTGAAATCAACACAACAGTTTTCACTGTTTTTGAAATTGAACAACAAATAGGTATTACTATAGAAACACAGTAGTTTCAAAAGTTATTCGACATCTATTTGTAAGCCTGTGGTATTTATTAATTTGATTACTGGTTTTTATTTGTAGTTATGACTCAGTGATTTTGGACTTAATTTTTTTTTTAAATCCGCTATCCCCAGAATCTGTCAATGCTATAATAGTAATAAGTTCAATCAAAAGGTAAGAAGATTATAAATGCGGCCTTGATCTTTATGGTTATTAATTTATGTAGATATATCTATTCTTCGCACTCGTTCCGGCAAAAAAAAAACAGAGCCTTCGTAAAGCAATAAATTCTTTTTTTATAAATGCCAACAAAATAAAAAAAAAATGGATAAGGATTATGAATTCAAAAGTTAGTCTGTCATTTCTGCGTAGTACTGTATTGCTGAGATTATTCCTTGGAATAATCCCAAGGATTTAAACCAAGTAAATGTTTTTTATTGAGGTTTGTGGTGGGAAAGAAGTTCAAAATGAATGTGTGGAGCTAAATTTAGCACCTATAGGTTTATAACATGTTCATATTTTATATTTGACCAATTTGCAACAATGTCAGTTACTTCGGAAGAATTTGGTTTAAAAACGATTTTTTTATTCGAAAACCCTTGACGTGCCTTAGTATTCTTGTCGGTTTTTTTATATAATCGGATATTTTTGAAAAAAAAACAGCGTCAAATATGATGGGTAGCATATACATATAACATGACAGGTTTTGGGTGTATTACACCTACATCCTTCGAAATTCATGAAACAACAGCTAACAGCATCTGATTATAAATGTAATAACCTTTGAACAGGACAAACTTTTCACATTGCAGCTCTTGCTTTAGAATTTTATTTAAAAGTTTAATATTTTTGTTGTTGTTGTCATTCAACCAAGTTACATTCAAGTTGTTCACGAGTACAACCACGGAGCGCGCTGTAGTATCGGCGGCAAAGGCGTTATTATGCCACAAGGACAATGGAATCATTGAGCAACAGAAGCACAACAAGTACCAGCCTCCATCATCATATTATAATGAAATGAGTTTCTGGTGACACTTAAAGAGCTTTTCTCTGCCAAAACTTTATTTTAAGACTTTTCAATGAAATTTTTATTATTAACAATTTGTTTGAAAGACAATTTAATGGGGTTTCTATGAATTTTTCTTTTATCTTAATTTCAACCCCAATCATCCCACAAAAAATAGGTATTCTCCTATACATATACATTTCAGCTACTTGTAAGAGTCAAAAATGTTGGCGAAACATTTCATTTTGTGTTTTTCGATATTGTTCGTTTTAATGAAGGTCAAATTTAATGATGAAAACAATAGTCAAATTACCCAAATCCTCGTATATAGATAATAGGAAGGTGGTGAAGCATCAGGTAGGTTATAACATCAAAAATTTTAATTTAATGTAATTTCAAAGGGATGATAAGACAAGTTAACTTTTCTCTGTGTGTTTTGATGATGAAACCCACATTTAATTAAAAGTTATTCAATTTTGGAAAATTTTATGCTTTTGTAGAGAAAAGATCAAGATCAAAAATTTTAAAAGAAGTACTTAATACCTTCACTAAATTCCTAGGTGAAGCATAGTATATTAAAGACTTATACTTCAACAACACTTTTATGATGGTTTATTGGACTAAATTGGCATTATAGACTTTTGTCGAGTTTCAAGTAATTGGATATTAATTTAAAAACAACTTCCGTACGAACAGCAGAAACTATCAATATTGTGTGTTTTTTTTTTTCTTTTTATAGGTTAGTTGTTTTTTGTATCTTTAAAAGTCCCAAAAATATTAGTTTTTCAGTCAAACACTTTAAATCAATAAGATTACTTAGTAACGTAAAATCTTGCAAAAGTAAGGGTTAAAAAAATTAATATTTTCTTCATACTTCTGAATTTGAAATTTAATTATTCTAAAGCTTTTTTAGTTATTTTGTTTTTTGGAAATTGCTCCTCTCCTCTAAACAGGGAGAAATAGCACACCATTCCAAATGACTTTCTTGATTTCGTCTAGATATAGGATCTTCTAGTCTTGTTTATGCCTTTCGTATACGATACGTACACACAAAAAATTTAAATAAAATATTTAAGAAAACACAAGTTGAAAAAATAAACGTTGTCATGTTCAAAGTTAAGTAAATTGAGTTAAGTGAAGGCCAGCAGTCCATACATTTTTTCACATTCTCTTTTAGAGCTTCCACTTTTTGTTTTAAAAACCTCGAAAATGAGTCCCATTTCGAAAATGAATCCATGACAACCAAAAGTTGAAAACCTAAAATAAATAAACATATACAAATATAATTTTTTACATATTCAATAACAAATCAAAGTCCATGAACCATAAGAGCCCCAACTGCAAATAAGTCAGGCGTTAATTTTATTTTATCCTATTTTAAATTTCAATATAATACTTTCGAACTTTTTTCTGAATAACCTTTATTGTCAACCTTTGTTTGTTAGATGTTTTTTTTTTTTATTTAATTCATCCGGTTAACCATTATTTTCCGCTCTTTACCTAATTATAAATGTTTTAAAGCTATTATTTAAAAACAAACAATTAGCAAAATAAATTATATACAAAGGATTAATTTAATGTTACAGCATAAAATAATTTAAAAATTAACCAAATAAATTGCAATACCAAAAAAAAAAAAACGAAAACAGTTCGTATAGCGGGGATAAAACCATGGCATCGAAAGGAGAATGGTTTTAATAACGTGTTGAAAATATATTCATTTATAATGTATGTTATCAATTATAAAATGTTAAACTTTTATTTTTTATAGCACAATTTTATTAAATTAATAAAAGCGTACAACATAATCACAGTTTTTTTCAATACCATCACCATGATGCGGCTTAGAGCGCATTGAAACGGCTGCCGTACTTTAACCAAATGTTGAATTTCAGTGATACAAGAAAATCTTAAAATTCTGGACCCTGAAATGCAGTTTTGCTTTCAGGAAGAAGATGCTTTCTGGACTGCGAGAAGGTATTTGATAGTCAGTAAATAGAAGCCCTTATACACACACATTATTTACTAGGCTTTCCAATAGCGCTAATCAATATTATTTTTTTCTTTCTTTCCTGGGGCCCATAACACAAGCAACAAGTCAACTAGTCAACAACTACTTGTTTAACTATGCTTGGTTAACAAGTGAAAATTACTTCTGTAACACAATAAAAACCGTAACAATTGTCAAAAAAAAAATTGCCTTTTCACTTGTTCAATCAATTTAACAAGTCAAGCTACCAAAATGAGTCTCATGATTTTCGCATGATTCATTGACTACTGATAAATGGCAGGAAATATTTTCGTTGTCCATGAGTTTCAACAAGTTCCTCGAGGAAAAAATTGGACTTACAATATTAGAGATGTTTTCTGTGCAAAATTGTAAGAAATATACGCCCGCGTTGACTTCCAACAAGTCTTCGACCGTGCGTCGTTTGATATTTATCAACATTTCGACAAGATTATCCCTTTTTTCTTAACACTTGTTGTTTCCACTTACAAAAACTGTGAAATTGTAAAATTTTCCACTTGTTGAAAGATAACTCAAAACATTTGTTATAGTTCTCCTACACTTATTATTCCGTGTTACACAAATTTTAAAAAGTTGTTGAATTTTACCAGCCCCAGCTGTTCGAAAGGTTGACGTCCACATCCTCAAATTGTTTGAGTCTTACAACAAAATGATTAATCCGGACCAATTCATCCAAATCAAAGCTTGTCTGTTTGAGTGAAGAAAATCCACGACATACTTGTGGGGATACAAAGAAAATGTTCAAAACTTAGAGTTTCAGGATTCAGGCACATAATTTTCTTTTAGATCAACAATGATTGAAACTGTGGCAACAAGGAATAACAGCATAAGTCGACTTATGTCGAAATTGAGTTTTTGATAACATCGGATGCGCAACGAGCGATTTTACCTCCAATATTTTTTTCATATTTGTATTTCTTATGGTTTCTGAATTATAGCTTAGAAAAAAAAACAACATAAGTCGTTTTCTATGCTCTATAGCAATTCCTTTTGGAAAAATAAGTCAACTTGTGTCGTCACTTGTTCCGAATAAAAATAATTTATTTTTTTGCGGAATGCGCAATGCGGAAAAACGACATAAGTCGATTTAAGATCAGAACATTTACAAAACTGCATAAGGAAAAACAACACAAAAATTCAAACTGCTTTCCTGAAAAACTACAAAAAGTGACTTATGTTATTTTTCCTTGTTGCCACAGAAATAATTTTATTTTAAAAATATAGATGGCAAAATACTGAGGAATTATTTTAATGGAATAACTTTAAACAAAAAAAAAAGGTATACCTTCTATAGATATACAGTGTTGAAATACGGGTCGTCCTATTTTCCTTTATTATGAACATTTTCATTTTTCTATACAAAATTTTCTATTCAAGCGAATTTCGAGAGATAGCCTTATACTCGCAAAAGATAAATCTTAAATAATATTTTGTTCAAAAAAAGATATCTAGGTTCTTTCGTTTGAAGCAGAAAAAATGGTTTTTGTTTTGGGTAGAGGTATTATCATCACTCATCAGCATCACACTAAGATCAGATAAGAATAGCGTTCAAAAATAATAAAGCCCTGATATGTTTTGTTATTTCAAAAATCATTATCACCAGTTGCCACAATATCAGCGATGTGGCTTTTTTTTTAATATACCTGGCATAGAATATAATATTCTTACCAAGGTATACCAGCTATACAATATTATATACATGCAAGTAAACTTAAAATTGAGAAACTAGTTGAAGAACAAGAACAATAAGGATTTCCAAAGGGTTTATTTTTACTACGAGAATCATGCACACTATGCTTAACAAAAACAAGAAGGGTAGTTTCATACAGATAAATGAGTTGCTACATAAAGGTAGCTAAAAAAAGTCATAACATTCTTCCAAGGACACAAAAGCTTTTTGACAACTTCACATACATGGATTGTTGACTAAATTAGATGTCTCAAGTCCTTATTGGTAGAAAGTTATTATGATAGAAAAATGTAAAATGAAAATATAATCAACAGTTTTTTTGCTCCTTAAATTTGTTTTACTCTTAAAATGTTAGTTCATGACAAAATCCATAGGAGCTCTTGCTAAATTGAGTTTTTTTTTATATCTTTACAAACCGTCGGTTCTATAATTACACTCATCAATAACTAACGAAATAACACTTTTGAAAAAAAGTATGTCTCTAAGCTGATCACAAGTAATACTATATGTAGGTATATTAAGGAAAAATCAAGACAAACAAAAAATCCTATTTTGGGGTCTATTTAACCCTTTAAATAGATAAATAATTTTTAAACACAATGGTAACACTAACAATTCCATACTAAAGCTTCTTTCAAAGCAAACATTATTTCGTTTAATTCAGTTTTTGAAACAAGCAGTTACAGTGCACAGTTTTTGAAAAATTAATTTTCAACTTGAACAAAATTTTGAAAAAAAAATCTTTTACTGTTCAAATTAATTTTTTTTCTAAATTTAATAATATTTGAATTATAAATTTATATTTATAATTTAATACTTGAAAATTTGTCATTTTAGAAAGGTCTACAGAAAAACAAAAAAAAAGCAAAAATTCCAATTTAATTATTTTTCTGAAAGCACAATTACAGAATTTGAAAATTCAAACTTTTATAATATTAGATATGCACGCTAATTAAAAAAAATCTAAAGTCTAATATTCATGTAAAATAAAACTGATTTTGTTAAAACGGAGTTGCTTCATTAAGATTTTTAAACAGATTTTGAATTGAACCTTTTTTCTTAAAATTTGGACGTTAAACATTTTTTTTTTAAATTCTAATATCAAAATCTTTTAGTTGTTTCAATTCTTTGATTTTTTAAATAATAATGTGTGTATTTTGGTTTTACTTAATTTTTTGTCCTTTGCCTTTCTTAGTGCATCTCTTCTCTATTAATATTCTTTTTTGCTTTTTTGTTTTCTGGATAACTAAAAGACTGCACAAAAATTACATTAAGTAAAAAATTTAGTTTTCGCTTGTTGGGATGAGTTTCGTTTTCCATTTCTAAAAATGAAGGATGTTTTACAAAAAGTCAACAATAAAAATTTCGGAAAGATATAAATAAGACTTCAGATACGCGCACGATATGCAGTTCGAATCATTTGGAAAGCTATTCCCCTTAACAATCTAAGTACATCCTAAAAACCAAAAAAAAAAACTGTCATTCTTAAACTATAACACATCAATCAGATATGTGTAAACTATACCTTTAGGCCTTTCATTTCAAAAACATTGCGAACATTAAAATCTCTAGGAAAAACAAAAACAAAATTTAAATATTTTGTGAATATTGACTTTATGATTAAAATCACTCTTTTGGTGGCTTTAATATACACATATACATACATACATATGTATTTGAAGCAATAATGAAAATGATCCTATATGTATGCATATTTCTGAGGTATACTCACTAAATATTGACTATGACAAAATCAGAAGGACAATTTCACTTCGGCTGATATCAATAGCAACCAATGATACTTACATAAGTGACACAGCAATCAATCATGTGTTCAAATAGACAGAATCAATTTCGTTTAGATAAACTTACGAAAAAAATTTACTTCAAATAATTTGATTGATGAAAGTGACAATTTCGACGTTGGGTTTGAATACAGCTATCTTATGTATATAAATAAATCTAAAGAAAATAGCTATTTATTATATCTCCAGACACATGGCCTTCTATAAATTAAAAAAAAAAGTATACAATAAATAAAGTGTGAAAAACATTTATGTAAATAGCTTATGTTTAAAGGTTTATAAAAATTGTGGGCTTAAAAGACATCGCTTATTTTGAATTATTATAAAATTATTCATCCTTATTAAAATAATGATGAGAAGTCACGTTCGCAGCCAGTGAGCATACATATCTTCTTGAACTGCATATGCTTATGCATAATATCATTGCCGTTGAACTCGAGTGTAACTGAAAGTGACACGTGAAATAATTATGGTTTATCTGCTTACCCATGTGATTTCATGTTGTTCATATACAAGTACACAAACATAATTATGTAACTATCCATTTATTTTTAATAAAGCAAGCGCAACGTGTTGTGTCGAACGCAAATTGAGGACTAACCGGAGATGTCAGCTATACTGGACCTGTCATATTCGTCATGATTACCACGATGATCAAAATGAAGCGGATACATCGGAACTGCCACGCCACCTCAAACTATACTTGTTGACACTACTTATAGCTGGGAGTCATCCTCTCATAGGTATAACTGTTCATGAATTCACAATGATGTTGTGGGCTAGAATTGCACCACCTCTGAACCAATATCAATCATCAAGCAAAATTTAATGACCTAAAAGATATTCGTTTCCTCGATTGAATGCGAATGCGAATAACTGACTGACTGACTGACTGACTGACTGCCTGACTGGACAATTCATAAAGGCTTTCCCTCTCTTCTATATCGACGGAATTTGTCATATACATACATACGAGGCTGATCTGTCAGTAAATTTCTGGTAAATGCTCATCTCATCAGTGGACCAGACGAGGACGAGCTGGACCATTACCATCACACTCGACCGAATGCAGTTGAATATTTTTTGAATTAATAAGGATTAATCTGGGACGACCTGACATTCATTTATAATGTGCTCCCAAACAGATTGGCAAATAATTTCCAGGATCCCGCTGCGCTGTGAGCATATAATGACAATAATTGCAAATGAACATTGTTTGCGAATTTTTTTTAATGGCTATGCGTTATGTTGGTGTTGGTGCTGGTGCTGGTCTATCTACAGCTAGAGCACCGGAAATGGGAATTCAGATATGGAGAATGCAGGAGCAGCAGCTTGTTTTCAAGCACATCATCATAAACTTTGTACACCCATAAATACGCAATAAGGAAACGAAGGAAGCGGAAACATTCAGCAAAATAACAGCCGACGAACAAGGCATTCACATTCACACCAAAACTGAAGCGGTATGTGTCACTGGATGACACCGCAGGAATTCATTTTCATAGCCTATAATATAGAGATCTGATTGGAATTTCAATACAACTGGTTAAATGGTGAAATATTTAAAATATCTCTTTTGAACACCCATAACCAATAACCATTATATTCCGTTGCACAAATTTTGCAACTTTACACGCAAAAGTGACAGTTATGAACATTTTAATCGATTTTGAGATTGGATTACAAATCATTGATACTGATATTGATGAGTCATGATGGAGTTTGTGCGGTTGAAATGACATTTCAGTGTAAGAATTCAATTATTGAAGAATATGAAGGTGTTTATTCTGATGAAATATTAAATGTCCTCGTAATGCAGGTATGATGTTTCTAGGTATGCAATGTATGGAGAATTTCCCCCTTAATACATATCCAAAGTGTAAGCTTTTTGTACGGATCCATTTAATGATTAATATTTTAGGTAGATTCTAATTTTGATATTATTTTAACACTTGATTGCCCTATATAATGAAACGATAAAACCACCCTAAAATAAAGTTATAGTCCTAAAAGTTTAATTTTATTTTTGAGTACAACTGTTAAAATATTAATGAAAACGCATTTAAAGTAGTAAAACTTGGAATAAGTTCATGAGAATCGAGCGTCAAAAATGCATTCAACACTTTTAAGTTGAACATTTTCGTTAATATTTTATTATTAGAACTATATCTACATTTTTATTGTGGTTTATCGTTTATCGTTTTTCTTTTACTCTCACTTGACAAACTTGCACTGCTAATTTTCCATGTTCAGCCAATCAGATGTCAAAGATTACAAATAAACCACCATAATCATAACACTTTCCCTGCACGGTATACAAACTTTTGCCACTTCAAAAAATAATTTAAACTTTCCAATACTAAAGTTCAGTGGGACACAACCCTGCAATAGTGCCAAATGTCCTTTGTATCAAAACCAAATCATATTGGTACCCAAAATTTCAGACTAAATTTATTTTAGTACAAACTTTTTGACTCGTGATTTATTTTCTTCTATTTAACTTTTATTTTCACTTGGCTTATAAAATTTTGAAAAAGATATAAAAATACATTTTTTTATTTCGTCATGTTTTTTTTCGCAAAATCATCGTTTCACACATTTGATATCGGAAACAGCTACCTATGTTATGCACTAAAAAATAAATTTAATTTAAATTTCTCTCTTGGTTAGGTTTGTACTTTTTTTTGTATCGAATTACCAATTCCTATTTGCTCGTAAAGTAAAGAAGAATCCAAACGGAAATAACAATATTCATTTCAATAATAGAATCGAAACAGTTTGTTCCAATTTATTGAAACTAATGGAAATCTAAGTGGTGAAATGGAAAGTTTGATTCGCGAGCTGGCACATTAGTCAGCCCATCTGGGACCACACATTTATAGCTTTGGTCTAGTCCAGACTACCGTGTGCCAGTGCCAGTGCCAGTACCAGTACCAATTGCCATAGGATAATATACTCATTGCATTTGCCAGTACAGATGACTTTTCACTAGATTAAATTTGCTTTAGATTGGAGCCCAGTGCACTTAGGTTGATTAATTTTTTATTTGCTATTGCCTCGGTTTAGTTTTATTTAATTTTTTTCATACCATGGACTCCGAATTGGACATGAATCCTATATAGGTATGTGGATGATGGCACAATCGGACTAGCTCTGGTGGCTGGCTGGAAATTTCTATTGATGACATTGGTGAATGGTATCGTATTGATGGCGATTAGAGAGATGACTATACGTGTGGAGGAAAAAAGTCCAGCATAGCTATGAGGAAAATAAATATTTGCAATCCGATAATGGTTGGAGTTGGTATGGTAATATTATGTAGATTTGCTTTAGCTATTATATTCAAAGCTGAAATCCATTTAGAATGACAGCGTGGCTGGTGGTGGACTTAAGGTTTTTGAAAGGTCGATGGTATTTAGTTCAATAGAGGATTTTATGGAGATTTAGGTTTTATTCCAGATAATGGTTTATGTATATCTTCACGTAGGTATATGAAGGAATTTAATATAAATGAAAATAAGTGTTAACTATAGAAAAAATTATGTTAAGCCTGCCAATAATCTCATCCTTAGTAAGAAAGTATTACAAAATTGTCATCACTTAAAATAATATCTACTTTAATTACCTATTATTTCTAAATTCGCTTTAAATTCTTGTCAATACAGGAAATATCTATCGACAGAAGGTGGGAATATGTCCTAAATTGATAAAATATCTTCACACTTAACATTATATACAGCTCTCTTGGGATATCCTTCTTCATTCTGTTGCCGGAAACATTATCATCATTGTACCCACTGCCCACAATTTCTGAAAGTATATGTTTACCCTGAGTCAATAAAATTTCAATTTTTGGTTGGTAAGATTTCTCCTCAAGTTTCTCCCCAAGGAGATGAAAAACCTGACAAGGTGACAAATGGAAACATTAATAACAAAACCCATGAGGGCATAGGGAATACATATCAGAATGCCAAAATAACTTTTTTTATTGGTTTCTATATTGAAAATTGAAGTTCTATATGTTAAGTGACATTACCCACGAAGGACGATGAGGACCAATTATTATTTCCATCAGGCCAATGCAATAGCTTCTCATTTGATGTTCGCTTGATTAACTATCGAAAATTAATAACGGATCATTGTTTAATGTTTAGGAAGGACTAATTGCATTGGCAAACGAACATCATCATTAAATAAATCAAGAAGGCGGTATCCATATGCGTAAACATGAAAATGGGGAGCTTTGACATTTGGCAAAATCATCACAATGGACCAAATCAAATGGGAATTTAGATTCAAGTTTTATGACTTGGTCATTTGTCAAGCAATCAAAATTATCTACGTGGCTAATTAATGAGTTGGACGAGTCCCAATTTAACGCACCTAATTTAAATTCAAACAATTTAAATGTAAAATTGTATTGGTACTTCCTTTTGTTTATCATTTGTACATAGGTACTTAAAATGTCAAACAGCATTTAAGCAAAAGTTCAAAAAGATTTCCTCTGTTCCTGTATCACTTAACTAATAATATTTTTTTACTTAAAAATAAAGTCAAAAACTATGACTTTGGCATTGGTGTAGCAATCATTACATTTAAAATTGGATCTCATTTTCAAAATGAATTTCGGACAGTCTATCGAAAAAATGGCAAAAATGTTTTTCTTAGAGCGAATGTAAACTGAAGCATTTTTTGGAAACTATTTTTTTAATAACATACAGCTTCTTTTTTTGTTAAAAAAAATTATTTTTAAAAAAATAGCTTTAGTGGTAGAAAAAAATGTTACTTTAATATAGTCGGTTAACTAATATCTTATTTAAATATAAGTTTTAGCTTATTTATTAATCGACTGCATACATAAATGAACTTTAAGGTTACACTAAAAAAATATACGTATGTACCTACTATTTTCAAAAGTTAAAATAAATACAAAAATGAAAATTGCAAAAATATTAAAAATTGTTAAAAAAAAGTACGACTTTAAATTGTTTTCAATACGAATGCATTTTTTAAAAATTTATTTAAATAATTAACTTAATCTAAAGTGTTTTATCCTATAAGACAATTTTCATAATTTACACCTATATGAACATAATTTAGATCCAAAACTGTTATCAATAAATTAGTTAAAATTTAAAAGTTTTAAATTCAAATCGTTTTAATTCAAGTGAAACAAAAAAATATTTGGAAAAAAATTAAACCCCACGTATATTTACCAGACGACTTTATAATGTGATAGAAACACGAATAAGTACAGGTACGTGGTTAGATATTGAAATTATATCCTCCAGTCAATTGTAGAATCCGAAAAAAAAATACAAAAACTTATTGTGCATCCATGACCAACCAACTTACAAAAGTCTCATAAAATATTTGCATCTATTCTAAAGCACTCCAAAAGGATGTGCCTCCATATAAAAAATTGGAAGAAAACCATATCGGAATCTTTGAACTACTTTCTTTTTATTTTTTTCTTGTTCCCCACGTATAATACCTATATTTTATAGGATGAATAAAACATTGCACAGATAAAAATTTCTCAGGAGCTGAGAATGAAATGTAGAAGTAGATGATGGCAAAGCCTGGTGACTCGATGTAGAAGAATATTACACGTTTCACATTGTGATACTGGGTTATTCGTTATTGAGCCCAGAATAAAGTACATTTTTTTTATTTTTGCCTATTGCATCTGTGTTGCATCAATGATAAATGAAAAAATAAAAGTACAACAAAACCAAGAATAAGATATATTTTACATGTCATTCAAGTTTAGAAGGACAATGCCAAGTTGTTGTATCATCACAGAAAAATATCAAACGACAGAAATATTATTTTTGCTATGAGAAAATTTTATTTTACAGCAAATACTGATTAAAAAATGATACGAGTACAAAAACATCGCACATTTAAAATTGTTTTGATGCTTTTTTTGTTCAATCAGTTAAAAAGTTTCTTGTAAATCTTTGCAAATTTATATATAAAAGATCCAGTAATGACTTTTTTGAAAAAAAAACATATTGGGGCATATTCATAGTCAAACTCTAAAGTTAACATACAGGGTAGAAACAGCTACTGTTCATAAAGAACTTGGTAGCTCTGTTTAGTAAAAAACAGAATTCTACTACAATTTTAGTACTATTTCCTGTCAATCCATTGAAATCTAATCCATTTTTTGACAGATAGAAAAAGGATTGAGCTCCAGTTTATCTTTTGGACCCGGGTCTAAATTGTCTATGAATAACATAAACTCCAGGTTAGCTCAGAACAGACAAAGAAACAACTTGTCAGACCACTATGAATATGCCCCATTCTATTTCAAAAATATTCAAAAAAAATGACATGTGAGAAAAGTCCTGAGCTCAGATTCGGATTCAGGGCCATCAAAATCCTACAGAAGGTCCCAAAGAAGGTACTGTACCTATCCGTTAGTACACAATTGTTTTTGCATCAAAGATCTCGACTGTCGAAAATGAGTAAAATTAAAAAATTTGAGGAAGAGAAAATTCTTAAAGAACCAAGGTCTAAATGACTTAAAGCTCTCAACCATTCATATGTGCGCATTATGCAGAACACGAACGCCGGGTTAGAGGCACTCGATTCTTGACAACTCTTCATTTTCTCGCAAGAAGCAACATTTCTGTTTTTATATGGGCGAGGGTGGGAATCGAACCCAGTAATTTTTCTTATATTTTTTATTAACAGTAGATATCATCGCACTATACCTGCTCACCGAAAATTTCATTTGTGTGCTTCCAGTTTCTCCTTCATTTTTTTTTCATACGATTTTCTTTCCCTTTTCTTTTGTTACGTAAGCTCAAACTTACAACAACACGATACGTAAAACTTTCATCTTCAACCTCCTGCTTTTCTTCTTTTTGTGTTTTCTTAGTATTTAGATGTGAAGGCTTATAAGTGGGTAAAAGGGTGAACAAGACTGTTGACTGCTGCCGATGGCGCTGAGAGGATACATCATCAAATCTGCTTTTGAATTCCCACTTATTAAAGGACTCGCATAAATGTCATCTTCTTTATATTCACTCAACGGAGTACTTGTCTTCCAGTTTATCTTTGCTTTACCTACTTTATAATCCTTTGAAAGGAACAATTTATATACATACATGTACATATACATATTTTATTTTGCCAATATTGTTCTTAAGGATTTCTCAAATACATATCACCCATTGTTATGGATTAAGGTGGGGGCGGATGAAATTTTAGTGAAGTTTAACATTGTTTTTATAATTTTATAATGTATTTAAATCACTGGGCTGGTTCTTATACCTTGCATCATTGTGTTGTTCTTATTCAGTAGGTGCATGGACATGAAAGTATTAAAAAGTTTTTGCCAGTTTGCTTCCAGATTTATTTTTTAAGTTTTGTAAAAAGAATATGATGAAGGTTTTCAGTGAGAGCTGTTGTTTTTTCCCATTTTTCCTTGTAGAATATGCATAAGGTACAAATTTTGTATTAAATTTAAAAAATTTAAGTTAAAAACTTTTCAAACAACAAGATAAACACGGTTTATCAAACCGGATTTTTTTAAACTTTTTTAAAGGAACTAGACAGTGGCGCAAAATGTCTTTTAGTTTCTTATACTATTTTCTTAAGTATCATTCTCCTTTTTCTAATATTTTACGAACATTTAGATGAAGGAATAAAGTATGATTTTAGTAAAAATTAGAAGCACTGTGATATTTTCTGAAAGTAGATGAACATTATAGTTACGCACCAAAAACGACTTGCTACGAAAGGATTTTGACCTTTATAATTAGCGGAAAAAAGAATAATTGAAAAACAAATAAAAAGCAAAGTTCTATATCTCGGTTCGTTCCATTGAAAATTGCTGAAAAAGTTCTCACAAGTACTTCCCCACCTCCAAATGAAAACGTGTACAATATGCATACCCCTTGAACTTGAAATATATTACATATGTTTTGTTTTTATTTTATAACTTTCAGCTACAGCTACAATATTCTTAAATGAGTAATAATAAATACAATATCAAAATACCGTATGAAATCAAGAGTTTTATGTATCATTTGATACTTGAGATGACAAAATGTATGAAACTCAGAAAAAACACAAAATAATTAACTTTGTCGTTTTATAAAAGGAATAGAGAATTGTATATCACAAGGGGCTGGATAAAATAATTGAAACTGAATCCCACAGCCAATATCTTGGAAAATTTAATGGAAAAAAGAACCCCCGAGGATAAAAAAATCTATACAGTTGTATTTATTTCTCTATTATTAGAAAAAAAAAAAACTTTTGATGTTACCTACATATGTATATATTTCAAATTCAATTTTAGTTTATTGAACATTTCTATGAGATACATTGATAGCGATAAAAATTGTTGGCACATAAGGGGCCTTACTCAATACATTGGTTTATTTTATAATCCATCAAATACGTAACATATGTGAAAACTTTAAATTTACTTGTAAAGTGTCGGAGTGTTGCTTTTAAATGAATTTTGAAAGGGAAAACCGTTGACATTTGTGTCTACTATGTATATAGACTGAGACTGAATTAATTTTATTTTCTTCATTTGAGTAAATAAAAAACAACCAGAAACCAAAAGCTAATCGAAAACCTCGTAAAAAAGTAATGGATAGTGGAAAACTCCCAAAACTGGTGAACTGGGAAAAATATCCACTTTTTTACTTTTCATAAACTTTTACTTTTTGATGTAAATTGAGTTCATCAAGGATGCTTCATAAATAATTTCCGCTAAAAAGAGTTACCTTCTTATGAATATCGCATAAAACTCTTTTATCTTTAGTTAAATATCCTTATCCAGTAAGTTGACCTTTTATTCAAAGGCTAATAACTCTTAGGTCAATAAAGTGTTTAACATTGAATGAACAATATTAGCAAGACTACAAACATGAAAAATACTTCAGTTAGCTTCAAGTAAATAAAAACGGTAAAGGACTGGGTAGAATTTATGTCACCCAATATAATGTTTTCGATTCTCCAATTGTATATCCACATATGTAAATGTATGTTCATATTTAGCAGTTAACAAAAAACATCAAAGTTGAATAATGTGCTATTGTCAATGGCGTCAGTTACTGACAATGTAAAGTTTATAACACAATATACTTATCGTTAGTAAAATAATCTTTAAATACAACCAAATTGAATAAAAAATTGTTATTTATATATTTTTATTAATCATTAATTCTCCCTTTGCTTTTTTTTGTTTTTGTTTCGATCATTTTACAAAATTTTAATTATAAATATTTTAACAATGTATAATAACAAAGCATTGATGTATAAGTATACCTACTCATTAAAATAACTCCAACTCCGCGTTTTTAATTTACAACCAACAACATAAAGTATTTTTTACCTGGAAAATTCATGTTTACCTCATTATAGCTCGACATAAATTTTTAATTGGTTATTTTTCTCCTTATTTTATGAAACAAATTAAATTACAAAAATTAATAAGTGTTCATTAACAAATTCAACATTTTTTTTACCTTTGGTTCATCTTTTGCTAGCATCGATTTCCGGTGGTCAGCTTTTTACATATTGGCATTGGCCAAATACCGATTGAGGGCTTTTAATTTATTTATTTTACTCATTGAATTTTTTTTTCAGTTTTTGATGATATACATACATATTTTGCTCATAACGTTGTATTTAGCTCCATTTGTCCTTTTCGGTCTTCGAAATTGAATAGGCACATACATTGAATGAAAAGATATGGGAATGGAAATTATGCTGTTGTTAAAAACAAAAACGTAAGAGTTCAATATCGAAAAATTTGTAATATTTGTTTACATTAATTTTTCCGCCAAATACAAAAAGCCCGAATTACAAATAAATAAATAAATAAATAATAAGTTAAAAGTATTATAAGAATTAATTAGAACTTAAATACAAGACTGTTCTAAAAGCAAATTGTCTTGTGCGTTTTAGATCCAAATAAATAACAGTTTTTTTTTAAATCCTTTTAACGTATTTAGAAAATGTGTCGTTTTGATTTAAAAAAGTGTTAGTAATGTGAAAAAAGCATGAATTGGAAAAATACCTTTCTTCTGGAAAGGTCGGATGAGAATTGCATTTTTTTAGCGCCGTACTTTAAGTCCAGTATACAGTTCTTTTGGAAAAAATTCATGTTGTGAGAAAAAAAAAATATCTGTCAAACTCCATTTCTTTTGCACTAACCAATGGCAGTGACATTATTTTCACGCGGAAAAAAGTCGAGGTGAATGAAAATGTTTTCACTGCGGAAAACTTTTTTTGCACAAAAAACATTCCCAGAAGAACTACACTACATCAGGCTTAACTCAAACCGTATACAAATTTGGATCTAACACACTTTTGTAGCGGTGGCATACAGGACACTTAACAGCTAGTACACATTATCAAACCAGATATCAGCAATCAAACACAATGGCATATTAGAAAACTATAACTATCTACATTACATATGTCAGTCAACAGAAAACTAATTTTTATTTAACACAAATCGTTCATTCATAAAACAAAAACCAGTGCATCAAAACCATGTTTGTACGAGGCATGCCTTTTTGTCTATAAAAAAAAAAAACAACATGCAACAAACTGGTATCACCAGAAGCAGATTTTCTAGCTGTTTTATTCATTTATGTGGTGTTTTATGTGGCTGAGCATGTTCAACCTGATGTACCTACATTTATAGGTAAGGCAGTAAAAGGAAGCCAAAACCTGTCGAGTCAACCGAGCAGCAAACCATACCAACCACCAACGCCATGCTACGTGGCATCATCACTCTAGCCATGGTCATCGCTGTTTCGACCGTTTCAAGGTAGTGTAATACACACAACGGGATGTTAGCATGTTTTGAGGCAAATTTTCAATTTACCTACCAAGTTATCAAGCATATTAAGGTATTGTTAACATTTCATATCAAGATAGATAGAGAGTGGGTGGACCACGATTTGATTCGAAGATAAATACGCCCACGTATGGTGTTTTGAACGTTACAGTTGTAACTATTTTCATTTTAAATTTTAAATTTTTCACAATTTTTGATGACCGCTTAAAATATGACTATTAACGTGTTATCTTTTTCAGTACAAAAAATACTTCCAGAGTTAAGTTTCTTTTCATTAAAGCTTTATTGTTTTCAAACTTTTAATTACATTTTAAAACGAAAAGATTTTCTATTCATTTGAGGAAAATAAAATAAAATAGTTTTGCATCCTTTGTTCTAAGAGAAATATTCGTTTTTAAATCAGTGGAGAGAATTTTTGGTCTTCTTAAAGCAAAATCAAAGTTACTTATATACATATGCACCTGAAGAAGCTACTCTAGGCCGTGAAAGTTCCTATTTTATTTAAAATGGAGCTTATTTAATACAGACAGAAATATTACTTGTCTATAGACAACGTTTTTCACAATTCACTAACATTTCACTTTATCTTGTGTTTTGGCTATATTTTTTTTATTTGTCTATGGTACATAATATTAATATACGTCTGTCTGGTGAAATGGATGTTTTGAAGGAAGTATAACAAATACGAAAGGATTCATCCTACATTGTGTTTCCATGGAATCAAAATTTTTTTTTGCTTGCATTTCTGAACTAAAAACATATTATAGTCTTTTATATAATTCATTTGTTTGGAAGTTTAATATGAATGAAAAATCATTAAATTGTTAGTTCTTGCACAGTGTTCAAAACACACTCAATGTTGTGAAGCAACCAAATTAAACTAGCAGTCCTAAAAGGTCAACACATTAAATAAGAAAACTTTCGAAAAATAAAAAAGTACGTATACGACCGAGTGCACATATTTTTATAGAATTATCTATTTGATAGTTGATAAAATAAATTATTCAATTAAAATAGAGAAGTGCTTAGATATTCTATGACTTCAACATTTTTGTTCTATACATCTTTTGGGAGTTCACTGGACAATATAACTTGTATCGTAGTTTAAATTAAGTTATCCTAGAAGTAGGTATCAACAATACAATAGATTATTTTTGATATTTTAATATGTATGTAAATGTGATATACAAAAATATTGAAAGAAATTACATAAATAATATGGTTTATTATTTGCAAGATATTGTAGCTCACTACAATTTTGTCTTCACTCTACGAACCCTTCAGCTTTCAACAATATATAACGTAACGTAAACTAGAGAAACACATTGTTCCAATAAAATATGTCTGCCCTTCCGGCATTTCCAAATTCCAATCAGAATTCTTTTGTAACTTGTAGGACGTAGTCGTCCTTTTGCTTTAACCCTTCTGGCAATATCAAAAAAAATTAAAATACATAATTATAAAATTACAATTGATTGAAGCGAAAATAAACAAAATGAAATAAAAAAAGAAAAATTATTACTAATAAAAAATAATAATAATAATAATGCAGTCGCAACGCCAAAAAAAGCTATCTACAAGGATTTGTTGGTAAGGTTAAAGTTGGATTTAAACTTGGCCCATCAGAACTTCTTATTTTAAGAGCTTATTATATTTAAATTTGATAATCCAATCAAACGTAGTAAAAATGTTAATTTCAAAACTAATTCAAGATCATTAACACTTTTTAACTTTCTATTTTTTTGTTACTATAAAATACTGCATTACTTTTGCGTTTTTTTTAACAAGTTAAACAACTGAACCTGTTCCTCAAATAGTATAGAAATAGTATAAGAAATTGTTTCAACAAATAGAAGCTCAGATTTTTTTAAACGTTTTCACAATTAACTTACATTTAATTTGACCTATAAAATACATTCAACTTGTTTTGGCCTCATCATATGCACTGTACATGTAACCTTGTTCTGCAAAGAATTGATTATTGAATCTGTGTATTTGCATCATAACCACATTACAACCAGCATTAGAAGTAACCTTTCTGTAAATATTCATATGCCTTAAAGCCTAGTTTTAACCACATTGCATCATTGACCCACATTTTCTTACAATATTAATGAGACCTCATCAATACGCATTGCAGAGTAATCTTTACAAATCTCTTGAATTGAAGAACTGATAACGATAACAAGCTAAAGACCTTCAAACATACATACAATTTATATTCGAGTATTAAACAATCTATAAAAAAAAATCACTCTTCCTGTTCTTTCGAACAGGTTTTAAATAAAAAATATTCGTTTTTTTACTTTTAAAAATGTTTCTTTATTGAGCGTCAGATCCCTTACCGTTGGTCGGGGGAAATCTTCGGCTATACGAGGTTGTTTAAAAACTAAGAGTTTCCTTTATCAGACAAACTCTTTTATAATACATTAATGTCTATTCGACAGTTTTACAATTCTTTGTCTTTCATTCTTTGTTTGTAATTTGATCGTATTATTTGCGATTGAATTTGAAGTCTAAATTATTTTGTGGGGGCGCACAAGCAATCTCTGATATAATTCCTCCCCCCAAAGATTCTTCTATGGGTCGGAAAGCGACACTTGGAAGATTTACATTTATTTTAGTTTTGTTCTTTTTGTATTTCAAAATTATGTAAATAATGATCAATAAAATTATTATTGCAATTATTAGGTATAAAGTTGTTTTTGTTTCTTTATGAGCTAGTTTTAATTCTTTAATTTCTTTTATGTTTTCTATATTTTGGAAATGGATTTTTTCAAAAGTTATGTCATTTATTTTTGTATAATTAATATTTAATATAGTATTTGGTAGCAGTATTTCATTTGTATACTCTTTTCTTTTATAGATTTTATTTTTAATTTGTACGTAACAATTTTCTAAAGATATCAGATAATTTCCTTGGATTGTTATTTCTTGACTATTACAGTTGTGATTAATTTTTTCAATCTTAGAATTAATAATTACAATATTATTGTTTCCTATTTCTAATACAACTTCATTATTATTTTCAACTAGATTACATTTCATTTTGTTTTCATAAATATGTTCTATACAATTATCATTTATTGATTTTAAATATTTCTTAAGGTGTGTATTATTATAAATTTCTTTTCCTTTTGTTAAATACAAGTTTTGATTTATTTTTAGTTGAAAGTTTTTATCAACGTTTGGTATTGGTTGAACATATATTTGTTCATAAACTTCATTTGAAAAGTTTGGAATTTCTATGACAAAAATTATATTTTTATTATAAAGAGCAAGATTTAATTTTATCTTTTCAAGGGTTTCTAACTTGATGTTGTTTTCAATTATTTCTTTTTCCGTTAATATATCTCTACTTAGGACTCCTAATTTTGAGGTTAATATAATTTCTTTTATTTTTTCTATATCGTTCAAAATGTATCTAATATTTTCTTTCATTTCCATTTCGAGTTTAAATTTATGAAAGTTTCTTTCTAGGTCTTCGTGAGCTTTGTTAAAATTCTTAATGGTTTCAGAAATCTGTTTGGTTTTGAAATTAAATGTTTCTGTAAAGGTTCTAATTTGATTGTTGAAATGGTCGTTAATTTTTATTTGTTGATTTAAGTTTGTAATTGTGTGGTGGGTATTTGTTTCAATGACTTGAATTTGTTTTTCAATTTCTAGACGATCGTCGTCGTCCATTGTTCCGTATAGGAATTTCATTCCTGAACCTATTATATTTATTAGTCCTCTTTTCTGTCTTCGATGGGGAACTATAGTTTCAAATTCTTTCCTACAGTGAATCATCATATTTATGATTTCCTGATTATGTTCTGAGAAATTGTTAATATCATTATCTAGTACTGGAAGTTCTCTAACGCTATCTTCTAATAGTTTTATATTTTGTTCATAATTTGTTAGGTTTATTACATGTAGAATTTTGGTATAATTTTCTATAATATTCTGTTCTCCTAATTGTAGTATTATAAAACCATTACCGTGGTTTAAGTTTGTTATTTGTAATTTTTGTGTTTTTATTGTTGTAATAAAAGTTGTGAGAATTATTATTTTAATTAGTGTCTTCATTTGTTGTTCCCATAGTTGCTTGGTTTGAGAAATCCGTTTCGGTTGTTGAATTAGATCTGAAATCAATAGTTTCATTCTTGAATTTTTTTTCTTTATGAAACTGATCTTTATGGAGTATACGATTAGCTTGTTTTTTAAAAGGGTTCCCTTCTTCTATCGTATATTTTTTGTTACATTTATTAATTACTTTTGCTTTTTTATATTTAGGGGTAATTTTATTTTTTATCCTATCTTGTGAAGTTGTTTTAATAAATTCTTCATTTATCTCTGCATCTTTTCTATTTTCGTTTATTTTATTTAATACTTTTTCTTTCGTTTTTTCTATTTGTTTGTAGATGATTTCGTTATTTAATTTATTTAAATGAACGTCGATGGGTTTTTCCTTCGTGGTTAGGTGAATTGTCGTATTATAGATTGAAAGAGTTTTTATAACTTGATCTACTAATGGGAAAGGATCATCTGTTTTTTCTACTTGAGTTAAAATTCTGAGGTTTTCGTTTAAGGTGCTATGAAATCTTTCTATATCCGAATTACCGGTATGTCTGTTAGCTGTACTGTAATGCACTTCTATGTTGTTATTAGACAAAAAGTTTTTTAATGTCTCTGCTACAAAGGCGTTTTCATTATCTAAAGTTACTATCCTTGGTTTAGTCATATACGAGAATATTTTAGTCATGGCATTAATAATATCAATGCAGGTTTTATTTTTGATTCGTTCAACTGCTACATATTTCGAAAATTTATCAATACACGTAAGGTATTTTCTATTCTTATCTCGATACCATATATCTAGGTGGTAGTGTTCATGTGGACTTTTGGGTGTTTCCGTTTTTTCATAAGGTAATTTTACTGGATGTCTTTCTATTTTCGTCATACAAAAGTTACATTGGTTTATTATTTTATTAATTAGTTCTTTAAAATTTGGGATATAATATTCTCTGATAAGTTCTAGATAGAGTTTATCAATTCCTATATGATTAAAGTTTTTATGTGTTTTAAGTATAGTTTCATACGCGTCTTTTATATTTAAGTCTTTTAATAACTTTGTACTCCTAAATAATATATTCTTTTTCATTTTATTTTCTTGGATCCATACTTTCTGAAATTCATTAAATTGTTCATCGTTTTCAATGTATATAGCATTTGTGATATTTGTGTCAACTTCACTTATTATTTGTAAATATAATTCTTCTTTTGGGTTTGAGCATTTGAATGTTATTCGTCTTTTACCAATATGGGGAAATAAAATTGTTTGATCTCCATTTACGTTGGAATCAAGAACAATTTGTCTCTTGAAATAATTGAGAGGTTTTTCGCTAATTGGTATAAAAAGATAATTATCTTCCTCTGCACTGTGATTGGTTCTTAAATCTTCTTCTTCTAATATATTTACTTTTGGTTCACTTATTTTGATTCTAGAAAGGGCATCTGCCACTTTATTTTCCTTGCCCTGAATGTATTCTATTTTGAAGTCGTATTCTTCAAGTTTAATTTTCCAACGTTGTAGCTTGGAATTGGGTTCTTTTAAAGTACTAAGCCATACTAATGGCCTGTGGTCGGTTTTAATTACGAATTTTCTTCCGTACAAATAGTGTCGGAACTGGGTTGTTGCCCAGACAATAGCTAAAAGTTCTTTCTCAATTGTGGAGTAGCGTTGTTCATGTATATTTAATGTTCTTGATGCAAAACATAACGGTCCATGTGTTTGGCTCAGAACCGCACCTATGGCAAAATTTGATGCATCAGTAGTCAAGATAAAATCTTTTGAAAAGTCAGGGTGTCTATTTATAATGTCGTCGGTCATCATAGTTTTTAATTTTAAAAACGCGTTCTTGTAATTTTCCTCGTTTATATTTATTTTAGCATTTTTCTTTAAACAGAGTGTAAAGGGTTTTATGATCTTAGCATAATCCTGAATAAATTTTCGATAATACCCCGTAAGGCCCAGAAATGATTGAATTTCCTTCACTGTAGTGGGTATTGGAAAATTTTGAATTGTTTCTATCTTTTTGGGATTTGGTTTAATACCATTAGGAGTAATAATATGACCAAGGAATTCGGTTTCATGTCTCATGAATTCTGATTTATTGAGAGATACTTTCAGATTAGCTTTTCTTAAAACGTTTAATATTAATTTAATATGTTGACAATGTTCTTGCAAATTTGTAGAGAAAATAATGATATCATCTAAATATACGTAACAGAATTTGCTAATGTAATCTTTCAAGACTTCGTTCATTAGTCGTTGAAAGGTGGCAGGGGCATTTTTAAGCCCGAACGGCATTCGTAAAAATTGGTAGTGTCCAGAAAGTGTACTAAATGCTGTCTTTTCACGGTCGTTTTCTTCTACTTCGATTTGATAGAAGCCCTTTGTCAAGTCTAAGGTAGTGAAGTAATTGCAATGCCCAAGCTTGTCGAGTATTGCTTCAATGTTTGGGATTGGAAATTTATCCTCTTTGGTTTTGAGATTTAACTTGCGGTAGTCGATGACAATTCTCCATTCTTTGTTGCCGGTGTGATCTTCCTTTTTAGGAACTACCCAGATAGGAGCATTGTAGGGGGATGTTGAAGGTTCAATAATTTTGTGTTCCAGCATTTCTTCAATTTGCCGATTAACTTCTTGTTTGTGAAACTCGGGGTATCTATAAATTCTGGTATAGATGGGTGAATTATCCTCAGTTGGTATTTTATGTTTGACATAATTGGTAAATGTCAAATCATCGCCTTTATTATAAAAAGCTTGATTCAGTTGGTTGACAATTTTAAATAATTCTGATCTTTCTTCGTTATTTAAATGATCCGTGCGTATTTCGTTAGTGAAATCTGGTATATTGAAGTCTTCTTTAATGTTATTCATATAATTAATCGTATTTTCGTATTCAGTTTCTTCGTTTTTATTAAAGAATAGTGGAAATGATTGTTCGTTTAAAATTAATATTTTGTCTTTATAAAGTATTCTTGCGTTGTTTGGGATTAATATGTTATTACCTAACAATCCATTGTATTCGTCGGAAAATTTATAAATTTGAAATTCAACATTGTGTAACAAAGGTACAGCAAATTTGTCTTTGGGAAAAATAGCGTCTTTAAAAATAATTATGGGACTACCTGCGGTTCTAATTTTCAGCGGAGTAAATCTAGTTTTTAAATATTGTGGTGGAGTATCTTCTTCGTTTATTATACTGTTTGTTGCACCAGTATCGATTAACAATCTAATAGATGTATTTTCCTTTGTTAGTTTAATATAGGGTAAACCCTGTTTTGTATCTCCGAGGCTGCATATTGAAAATTTACGTCATTTGTTTTTGGTTCTTGTTTGATATAATTGTTTTTAGGAGGATTACTTCGTCTTATTTGAGATGAGCCAGGATCTATATCCATTGGTTCAAATTGTTGAGGGTATTGTTTATATTGTTGTCTATTTTCATTAGGTTTTTGATAATTTGGGTTGTATTGCCTTTGATTTGAGAAATTAGAATTATAGTTATTTTGGGAATGGTATGGCTTTGGTTGCCAGTTATTTCTTAGTTGGTTCTGGTTCATGTTTCTAGTGTTAAAATTGTATCTATTATTTTGATTTTGTTTAAAATTATTATTTTTATATTTGATTTCGTTCTTATCATTTGATTTTGAAATATTTAATTCAGAACTGCGACTTACAAAACCTGCTTGTGATAATTCATGGAGTGCTGACTCCATGGTAGAGGGTTTTAATGAGTAGAGAATAGTTCTCATGTTAACTGGTAACTTTTCTTTGAATATTTTTAAAGCCGTATCGTTATTTCTAGGGATATCTAATTGATTTCCCTCCTGTAGGCACTTTTGGTTAAGTAAAGATAATGTTTTTTGTATATAATTATAATATTTGAGGACATCTCCTCTAAATTGTGAGTTTCTAAGATCGTCGTATAATTGGTAACTGTTTTTGAACCCGCCAAAATTTTCTAGTAACATAGCTTTTATGTCACTCCATTTGGTTAAATGGGTGTGAATTTCGATTGCCTGTCTGGCACGACCTATAAATTTTGACTTGAGTATATTCACACACATTTTCTGACCTTGCTCATTATAAGTAAGTAAAGTCGGAATTATATCATCGACGTTACTAATGAATATTGGCAGATCTTCTGTTCTACCATCAAATGTTGTTAAACGTTCGATGTATTTAAGAGGATTGAGTTCTAAAACTCTTGGTACATTAAAGTTAATGTTTGGTAACATATTATTATTATTTAAGCCTAGTTGTAAATCATTACTATTATTAATGTTACCTGCTGCCGCTGCTGGTGCTGCTGCTTGTTGATTTAGCGCCATGTCTTCTGAGTCTGATTCTGCTGTCAATTCAGATGTATTGTAGGGTTGATGTCTTTGAAGTCTTCCTTCGGCTTTCCTTTGTTTTCTCTTTATTGCCTTTATGGTATTGCTGATACCCTTCATTAATCGCTCACGTTGGGACAATTTCTTATGTCACTTTATTCTTCACGTTGGGACTTATGTCACTTAAATTGTTTATTGTTTATGAGTTTGTTTATTTATTTTATAATTTTTCTTTGCACTTTTTTATTCAATTATTAATAATAAAAAAAAATTTCATACACTTTTGTTTTTCTTTGTTTTAATTTTGTAATTTGAATATATTTTATTTGAATTCACTTAAAGGACTTGGGTTATGCACTTTTAATTACTATCTTATTTTTAAATTTATTGAAAATATTCTCCTCTGTGGACTTTTACAGTATGGGTCATTTGCGTTGACTTGAACTGTTGAATATTTCCGCACTTTAATAGATTTTAGTTCACTTAAAGCACTTGTGTTTTATTTACTTCGGTTGCACTTTATTTTCTTCACTTGTTCACGATCACGGGTTACGAGTCGCTACTGCTTAGATTAAAGTGTTGGTTCTTTTTTCCGGACCGCCAATTTATTTGAGTTTTAATTTTTTGGCAATCCTACCGACTGCGCCATTTATATTCGAGTATTAAACAATCTATAAAAAAAAATCACTCTTCCTGTTCTTTCGAACAGGTTTTAAATAAAAAATATTCGTTTTTTTACTTTTAAAAATGTTTCTTTATTGAGCGTCAGATCCCTTACCGTTGGTCGGGGGAAATCTTCGGCTATACGAGGTTGTTTAAAAACTAAGAGTTTCCTTTATCAGACAAACTCTTTTATAATACATTAATGTCTATTCGACAGTTTTACAATTCTTTGTCTTTCATTCTTTGTTTGTAATTTGATCGTATTATTTGCGATTGAATTTGAAGTCTAAATTATTTTGTGGGGGCGCACAAGCAATCTCTGATATAATTTACATACATACATACATCAATGTACTCTTCGTACCTTGGATAGGCATTGTGTCAGTTTGCTTTTAGATAATTAACGAGTGTAGGCACTAGAACTGCGGCATAAAATAAGGCCTTTTAAATTCATCAATACTCATCAGATTCATGGGAATTAAAATATTGGAAGTATGCAATGAATGGGATTAATTCAACGATGGTCTTATATACGCAATGTATTTATATTCCCCTGGTTTTAGATACGCAAACATAACATAAACATCTATTTTGTAATTTATATGAATGCGAAGGTTATAAATATCAGCTCTTACATTAATTTCCTGGAAACTAAATTTAAGGCAAAGTAATATGTCACTTTTTATTTGCCTCATCTAACCTGATTTATTGCCACGACCCAAAAAGCCGACCAAGTTTTTAGTCATTTAAAATCCTGGGTTTCCAACCTGTGGGGAATTATTTACGTGGGGTAACAGAAGCATATCTGCGAGCGCGAGGGTGACAAGAATGATACTTATTAAAAAATGTAAAATAAAATGAAATAAAATAAAATAAAATAAAATAAAATAAAATAAAATAAAATAAAATAAAATAAAATAAAATAAAATAAAATAAAATAAAATAAAATAAAATAAAATAAAATAAAATAAAATAAAATAAAATAAAATAAAATAAAATAAAATAAAATAAAATAAAATAAAATAAAATAAAATAAAATAAAATAAAATAATATAAAAAAATATAAAATAAAATTAAAAAAAATTCAACTTTCGAAAATACTTTTTTTTAACTAAAAATAAATGAAAAAAACTCACAAAAATGTATGTAAGACATTCTAATTTTGAGAACATAGATTTTCTTTAATTTTTGCACATTTTGTAATTACATGCATTTTTCTTTAATGACATTATTAAAAATAATTAATCAGTAATCGTAACACATAATAAAGAATGAAAAGGTTAGAAACCACTGATTTAAATTTTGAATATATCGCACATAATTTAAAGCAACAAACAAATAAATATTTACACAAAATAAAATTGATTCAAACTCATATCTCCATGCTAAACTACCTAAAGCATGTACTGATGGCCGTTGAGTGAATTGAAATCACAATGAATTCATAAATTGAAAATATTTTAATGGATATATGCTCTATTGCACAAAATCTGCAAATGTTATTTTTTGTTTTCAAATATATAGATATGCTTGTCCAGACATATACATATATGCATAAATGTGTGTAAAAGAAAATTCTCAACTGAATTGTTTGGTTTTGTAATCTTATTCAATTCGAAAACCTTTTATGTAATTTTTCTTCAGTAGTTTTTCAAAAAATCAATAAAATACCAAAAATTTTGCTGAATTAGAACTTCTTAGAAATGCTTAGTTACTACCAGGATGAGACCGAGACCTAGCCAGACGAGACCGAGACGATACTGAAACTTTTCGACTTTGACAATACCGAAGATGAGACTCACTATTAACTGAGAAGTCCAAGTGAGGTCGCTGGTACGAAACACCAATAATTCAACAAGAAGGCCAATTAAATAGTGCTAAATCTTCTACTTGGCTGATTTGTTTTAGTAGTGTTAAGAGTTTGTATTATAAAAAAAAAACCTTCATAATATTATTGAAAATAAAAATTTTCCATTTTTTTCAATTTTTAGAGTACAATAGGTGTTATACCTACATTTTTCGAAATCCTTGAAAATATTTGTTTTCGTTAAATTATTAACTTCGAAAGTTCAAAAACTCTTCGAATTGCCTTTCAAGATTGACAATACCAAATCCAAAATATTTGCCAGTCATATGCAATGTTTTTTCTAAAACGTCACCTAATGGAGTGCTCATATCATTAAAATTTGGATTGTATCCTATAGCTGTGGAATGTTTTATTGTTTTTAATATTTGCCTTCTTCTCATATGCCCTTTCGCTTTTTAGTTGCTTAACTCAATAAGAGGATTTTTTCGCTTGGAGCCACAAAACATTAAAAACTTTTTAATAAAATTGTAAAACAATATGTCAAAATACATGCATACATATCTATAGAGCTACTATGCCAAACTTTTGCTCAACTCTAAAACACATACGACCAAACACGCACGCCAAAACACAAAACACAAGGAATATAAGTTTAAAGTTTGTCTTAATTTGCTGTGACACCCGCCATCATAAAAAAAAGGATAAAAATACCATAACGACGAAAAACTTTGCAAATAATAATTAAGTCACACATACTTTTCAAAAATAAGATTAAAAACAAATAGTGGTTTAGAATGGAAGAAGAAGAATTTCAAAAATGTTTGGATCAAAATATGAAAATGCTTTATTAACAAATTTAAATCCTTCATTTAACGTTTTTAAAAATGTGGCAGAGGAAATAAAAATGAAATTTTGGATTCATGAAAAATAAATCAAACATGAGAAGTAAACTACTAACTTATTTTATGAAATGCCCATTATAGGTAAGAATATATTATTATGTCTACAATTTTTTTTCTTTTTCAATTTTGTCTCTGACTAAATAAACTGCTGAATTCTTCCCACTCTCCACTATCCCTTCTCGTTTTACGATGAAATAAAATACAATCGGTCTCCTGGAATACAGAACACTTTATTAAACCCTTATTTCCTTTTTAACTTTCTTTCAATGTCAAAATGAACGGAAATATAAAACGACAAAACGTTATCAATGTTTCCACACACACAACTCCTGACACCCACACGCTTTTAGTGTTATGATGGCAAGCTCACAGGAGGATGAGGATGTCGAATTATTAAAATCCAATTTAATACGATACCAGGTCATCTAGAAAATGTGATGTAATAAAAACCAATTTATTGCAATACCTACGAGTATATGTATGTTTTCGTTTAACTTTTGCAGACCCATTTCTTGTGTGATCTTTTGCAAGAACCGAAAATAATATAACCTACCGCATTCGGGTATTTTGGGACTTTGGTTAAACAGATGGAAATACTATATGAGTGTATTGAAAGAAGTTGAAGACTTTGATGGTTTTGAAAGAAGTTACGATACGGTCTTCGCTGAATTGATATAAACTCAAAATTGATAAGACATTCCTTGTGCTCTATTATTTGTTTGTAAAATAAAAATCTTGTGAACAAAGTTTCTGTCTCCGCAAGAAAATTTTTTTTGAAAATGCCTACACCAATTAAAAAAAAACTAATTTTTTATCAAACTGAAATTTAAATTTCTAACTTCACCAGGTCTTAAAAACCAGTTACTAGTGTGAATTGTATCATTCTAGTGTTTTATCATCAGTCTGTTCAATTTATATATTCAGGAAGAGCTGTTTCAAAAACACTGTTGTCTAGAAGAGCTTGTAAGACACCTATAGATAAAAAAATTGCCACTAAAAGAAAGAAAACAGAACCAATGAATTACATTCAAACTGTTTTTGTAATCTTGAATAAACACACGTACATATATCCCTGCAGGACTTGCCTACTCCCCGGCTATAGAAGAGACTGATCGCCAATATTTACCAAAAAAAAAACATACACTTTGAATCGGATGTAACATAGTTAACGTTAATTCTTAGCCTTTTTTCCATTTTGATTTTTGACTGAATTTTTTTTTTCGTTTATAAAAATATTATTAAAAGCAAGGACACTTAAGGATATTTCCAAAAAACATATACAGTAGTGGCCATACAAATAGCACACCAATTTGTAATTTTTTTATTTTTATTAAATTTGAATATATAAGGAACAATTAGACCGTGTTTCGTGTCATTCACGACTAAAAAATAGCTTGTGGAATTAGTTATGCAACATTTAATTTGCAGGTTTAACTAACTCTGTTTTAATTCAGTGGTAGAGTTAAAACAGAGTTAGATAAACTTCAACGGTTCCTTTTGTTTAAATTTAATAAGAGGTAGGTACAAAGTGTGCTATTTCCGTGGCCACCACGGTACATATGTACATTTTTAGATTTCAATGGAGTGGAAAACGAGAGATTCAATTTATATCGGCTAAATCAAAACAAGCACCTGGTTTTTATAGTTCTGAGAGATTTGGGGTAATTTATAGTGCTGACTACCACAACCCTGTGAAGCTTTTGAAATGATGAAATATCCTATCTTCCTTTAACTGAAAATATAAATTGATCAGAGTATAGAGAAAATTAGTGAACAAAAAAAATAAATTTTCTCCCTTGTATTATGACATCCCTATCGACTATGGTGATAGCCAGTATTGCCGCAAGCTCAAATAAAAATCACTAGCTTTTGAATCCTTTAAGGTAAGATGGCATTCTGCACTGCCACGGAACTACACTTCACTACAATACACATCGTATTCGTATGAAGTTGTGTAAAGTTCAGTTGCTACTTTCACTTCTTCACTTCACGCTTCAATTTCACACAGTCCTGGATTTAGTGATAGGGTCGCTAGAATGGCGACCCTAGTGATACTGATTCTAACAAGAGCATCCTACCATTCCATAAGTATTTTCGACTCTCAAGCTATCAAATTTCAAAATTATTTCAAAGCTACCTTTGGCATAAATCTTATCCCGCCCTTACTTGTATACCTGGGAAGAGGACATATATTTATATATTATTATATATACATACCATATACCGTACACCGACGAAGAAATTATGGTTGAAGGTCTTCAAATAATAATATGCCACGCTAAACGGAAATAAACGCGAGCAATAAACTGATTTTTATTATATCACAATTTTCTAGATGGGTTAATATCGTATTAAATTGGATTTTCAGCAATCGCAGAAAAGTTCACGGAAGGAGTCGTAGTGCGCTTGCCACATGTACAAGTACCTACCTACATATCTATCAACGAAAATAATATCCAACAGAGTCGAGCGGAAACATTGATGATGACAATAATTTGTGGTATAATATTTCCGTTCGTTCGATGACGGTATTGATTTGTGAAGGACTTGTCGGTGTCTTTTATTATTTTCCCATGATCGAGTGTACATAGTTGGTTTTCTTTGAAGTATATCATGGCCGTTGAGTTGTTGTATCCTGATTCTTATGATAAGGTAGGAATTCATATAATTTATGGAACATTGATGTTGTTAGAAACAGAATGAAGGAACAAAAAAAATTGTTGAATAATATTTTTGTGATTGAAGTAATCGTTATTGAATTGACGTCATCCGTTAAACATTAAGTTCCAGAAGTAAATTTATACGTCACGTCATAGCTGAAATAGTGTGTCTGAGCAATGCAATGTCCAGTAGACTGCCATCGAATGTTTTTTGTTGATCTCTGCAAGCTGCAATTGAATTAATTATTTTGAACGCTTAATTTATTATTTGAAAACCTCAGTCCTTAAGTTTTTTTTTCTTGAAAGACTACGGAACAAAAATTACTCCGTTGTTTCCAAAGTAACTATAACTAACTATTATACACATAGTGTACTAGACTGTACCAAATAAAATATAATTTTAATCGTCAAACAATACAAAGTTTAAAACAATGAGCCTGTCAAAAACAAATAGTTACAAGGAGAAATATTTCTGTCTTGCAATAATATACTCGTATAACATCTTTCCCCGTAAAACAAAAAGAAATTTAATTAATAGATCTTTTTGTTTTTCAAGTTGCTTTACGAATATTGCCAATATTGGGTCATATTCATAATCATTTGCCAAGTTGTTTCTTTGTCTTGTCTAAGCTAACCTGGAGTTTATGTTATTCATAGACAATTTAGACCCGGGTCCAAAAGATAAGCTGGAGCTCAATCATTAAAAACGGTTGACTCTTTCACTAAGCTGTTTTTTTTTCTATCTGTCAAAAAATGGATTGGATTTCAATGGCAATAGGCAACAGTACTAAAATTCTTAACAGAGCTGCCAAGTTCTTTATGAACAGCAGCTGTTTCTAACCTGTGTGTTAAATTTAGACTCGAGGCCAGTTGGACTCGGTTCTGAAGTTTTACGAATTACGAATTTGCCCCATTATTCTATTAAATCTAGGTGTATGAAATACTTTAAAACTTTTTTACAAGAAGGTTTCACTTTACATCGTCAGATATCATAATTTAATGCGATCAGCCTGTGCAACTATGACAAAATACTAAAATACTTGAATGAACGATATGGACGATTAAAAACAAAAAAATGATTCAGGGGTCACTATACCCGGAAATATACTATATATATTTATATTTTTCTCGATTTCTTAAGAGGAATATCTCAAAAACAAGAGATGATAAAAAATAAACACATGTATAACGAATTATGTACATACATATTTATAAGTTCCTCTTCGACTTGTTTTCATATAAAGTAGAAATATTCATTGAATTTAAAAATTAACGAAGGTGACCCGGCTCCTAGCGACTGTGCGGATTTGAGGCATATTCGTTATTTTTCTACTCATCTTCAAAAACAACTCGAATAGTCATCCAAATGCTTCTAAAATCATAATTCTGGAAAATACTTTTTAAATAAAAAAAAAAATCAGTACATAAATACATTCAATGAATATTTTCCTTATTAAGTGTTTTAAGTCGAAGAGCCACTGCCACCTACCCCACTATAACTTTAATATCATGTTCATACAATTGACATCTGTAAATAAGTTTACAGACATTTTTTTTTATTTTTATAAAAAGGTTACAGATTAATGATAGAAAAAGGTTAAGTGCGTGTTATTTTTCATTTCACTTCATCAAAAAAAAAGCAAAGTCAATAAAAAGAAGTGGGCAGTTGCTATAGATGATTTGACAATTTTACTGTTAAATGGCAATTTGAGAATTGATTTTGTCTGATGCTAAAGATATTGTTCAAGTAATTTTATATTGAAGTGGAACTTGTTGGAAAATAATTTAAAAATTTGATGCTCATCTCATATCAAAAATACATTTTCATTTTCTACAAATAGCTCATCAGATCGTTCATCAGTTATATAAGTTCACAACCAACACACACACAGAATAGCTACGCACTTGAAAAAAAAAATAATTCAAAAATTGACAAAATATAAACGGAAGAAAATTATTTCTCTCGCTTTTGCAATTATATGATTTCTGATAGCAATAGATGATTAGAGTCCATCACCGTTCACCCTTAAAGCAGAAGGTCATTTGTATCAGTTTTGAAAAGTAAAAAGAATCTATTGGAATATTACTAAAGAAACCAAAAGAAAAATTACCAGAAGATAAGGGGTTCATTATGCGGCATGTTTCCGTTTTCTCCAAGATATCCTTTTGCACTTTCACTATCTTGGTTTATAAATTACCATTCTATGGAAAAATAAAATTTAAGAAACCACCACATCCTGCCTAGTTACAACAAGCTTATTGATGATGCCGGTGCCCGAATAAACCCGATATTTAGTTTTTAGAAAAAATTGTTTTATTTATTGGGAATTTTTGTTCACAAATAAGAAAGTACACAGAGAAAAAAGAACCACATAAAATAGAAGAAAACTTGACAATTAAAATAGTTTTGCAGATATAGGATGTGGTGGTTAAGGTTTTTGCTCTTTAGATATGATCAGTGAAAATATATTTTAGTAATTTGGTTTAAGAGCTAGTTGATTGAATTCCTTTAAGGGAAACGTATTGGTATATAACACTCCTACAATTTTAACACTTCGTTTTTGCGAAAGTAAATTTATTTCGTTTATTAGGCTTAAATGCAATTTTTACGACATTTCATGAATACAAAGTAAAAATCAATACTCACCCATCACCTCCAATATGATCATTTTACAGCACCTTGCAATTTTCTAAATCAAACTTTGCCAACAATTTTATAAGCTTTAATGTTGCTGTACATACATAGGTTCTATCTATGTATGAACATTGTACATATAACAAAAACTACAAAGCGTAATATTACACAGATGTTGTTCATCTGTCTGCCTTGCTACTTCGTCACGTTTGAATACATTTCAAAAGAACATACAAGAAATGAGGCAAGCTATACTTGAAATAACTATCTTCCAAAAGGACATGAAATTGCTTTACTTTTGTTTTATTTACAAAAATACTAAAATACCTATTTTCTTGAAAGAAAAAAAAAGTATTTATTGATTACATTTTTTGGCAAAATTAACTTACGAAGCACGTATATGCCACTTTGGGTGTTAACGAAAAGCGCCTATTTAGGGCATTCTTAATCATTAAAACAAACAGCTCACAAAAAGTGTCGAATTTATTTTTGTATCTAAAATTTAACTTATTAACTTAACAAAAATAAATATATTTTATTAATTTATTGAAACAAATAATAGTTTTTGAAAATTAAGAATTTACTAAAACCAACATTTCATAGAAAAAACAATTTCGTTTATTATTATTTCCAAAAACTATAAAAACTTTATTTACATAATAGTTTTCATAGTCAAATAAAAAAATATAAAATATATTACAATGTACATTGAATAAATTTATATCATACCTACGAATTTATCATTCATATTTTGGATTCTTTACAAACTGTGTAACCACCATTTTGCAGATATGATGAATGATAGATTTATTATTGTGTGTTCTGCCAAGCTTATGTGTATTTACAGCCGATGTAAAAAAGCTATCGATAATTGAATTCATTCATATGTGGATATTTGATTAAATATTTGACATTCAAAATTTATTATATTCGGAGTTGATTTTTATTGTTAAATCAACAAATAACAAATAAAATATATATATTGTTGCACAAAAAATATTGAGTGATGCAGATTAAAAAGCAGAATGCTGTTTGACTTTTATATACCTACTAAATAAAAAAATATTACGCAGCCTCACGTATTTGTACAAAAATTTGAATAAAACAACAACAGGAAGAGTAAGCTACCACCAGGAAGACTATAATACCAGAACAAAAATTCAAGAAGCCAACATGTCCTTATGTAAAAATAATGCATAAAATTACTTGTAACCATAAGTCTTGTGGTATTGTGTTAAAGGTCACTACTTAAGGCAATAGTTATATAACTATGTAGTTCAACTGGAACTTTAAAAATATATGTTATGAATCATTTTTGTCCTTCAGTATCCTAAAATAAATGCAATGCTTGCTTTTCTTTATACAAATGGAGTAAAATAAATATAAATGTAGATTTTGTAGTCTCAAAATTTAATTTAAATTGTCTCCAAACCACTACCACATACGCCAACATGAAAACATAAATTCAAAGAATAATTTAAGTAGGAACATGTCCTTGTGAAAATTTATTTGAAGTTGTAATCCTTTTTCGCATATTTTGAGTTTTTTTTTATCTTATCGAACATCTGATGATATAAAGGACTTTTTTGCATCCCAAGGACGGAGCAAAAAGGACGAGTTCTATGTGCGTTGAGTTAATATATATTTTTTATTTGTGAGCCTTGTAAAATTATATTGCAAAAATATATTTCTGGTCCTCGGAAGCGTCAACCAATAAATAATAATCTATAGCTATACCAAAATAATATACATATAATACTATACCTTCCATTCTTTTGATTTATCAAAACTGTATGTAATATATTATTTGCTTGAAATCCCCATAGATGCGTTTACACATAATCCTACCGATCCTTAAATTTTTCTGAAATATCCTCATTATTTTCGAAACTTTTGAGATTAGCAAAAGAAAAAATTTCTTTTCTTTATTTATGTGAGTTGCCATTTTTTCTACGTTACAAGATCTTTTTTTTTAAGAAATACTACATTAAACATTTAAAAATTAAATATTTTGTCAACAAATGCCAAAGGACATCTTTAAGAACGCCACCATACATTGGGAAGTAAGGAAAATAATGGATGGGTTTTAAAGTAATTAATTGTTTTCGAAAACTCGAAAAATAGTTTGAAATAAAAATTTGTTCTTTTAAATAATTGATACTATAAAAAAAAAACTAAACATATTATTCCTTTCGCATCTCAAGTGTTTGCAAAGAATGTCAAGCTTCAATATATTTCATTTCCGTCTTTTGTTTCAGCAATTTACCATTAAAATCCGAACAAATGGAAAAAAAAGTCGTGTGAAAATCACCCAACTGATGATGGCAATGGCAACAGCATTTAAGGACAGGGTATGTGACATAACCATGGGCGCAACACATTTATCAAAATGGAGTGCAAGTTTTCTGGCCCCCCCCAAAAGAAACTGCAATTGTTAAAATAATATAATATGTACGACTGTACGTTCATTTTAGAATCTGATGATGAGAAATAGCATTTTTATTAAAAATTGTGTCTTCAATTGAAATATTTTTTTTTAAACGATATTTTGATAAAAAAAAATTGTTATTTAGATATTAGTGAGTTGGAACTCGGAATACAAATAAAATATTGAATTTTTCAAATTACATTAATCAGCTTCTTCAATCAATTTTTGGAGCGATATCTCACCCAAAAACAAAATTACAAAAACATGTCGAGATTTTCCTAAATTAAAAACTAATTTGTTCATTTTGAAAAAAAATATAAAGTTACGAAAGTTACAAAATGAGACTTTGTTACAAGTTTACAATGTTATAATACAAACTCAAAAATCTTTGCTTAAAACATTATTTTTCCCAAACATTGCAGATTTTCATAATTTAATGTGTTTGAAGATTTAAGAAAAAAATAATTCACATATCGCACTACGCTCCTGAATAGAACATACAATAAGGTTTTGTTACTTTGAGTTCTTATTATTTGACTCTGGATGACACGTCCCCATCCATGGGGAATATGATGTGTCATTTTTTTTTTATAAATGTCATGTGCAGACGCGACATCCGGTGATATGTGTCATGCCAGTTAAGTTATTTTGGAAGCAGTTAATATAATATAAAACAAATAAACATACTCACTTCCATGTATTTGTTTCGTATAGGTAGGTACGTTTTCAACATACACAAGAGACATATAATTTAAGCTTCAAAAGTAGATCTTTCGACTAAGGTACCTTCATATTTTTTTTAAGGCATGTTAATTATTCAAATGAAAAATGGTATTAAAGCATTAAAAAAAGAGTCCCTTTGAAATAGCATTGAGCTTTTTAAAAAGGCTTAAAGATTGATTTCACCTACATTTTGGTTTGAACTTAAATTGAAAAAATAAAAAACTTTATTGCCTTTTCCACCCAATAAATTCCTGGTGACAAAGAAAAACATATCTTGACTAACCAAAAGGGTATGTGAACAAAGAGCAAGAAAAACACCATCCTTATTTGTTTTCAGTTTTATTTGTCATCACTGCCTGAATCCTGAAAAGCATTTGTTTGAGTGGATCTGTTTTCAAAACTTTTTCAGATAAGATGATACTCCTTAAACAGTGAAGGAATTAAGAGAAAAAGTTTTCCCCGAAGATGTGATTGTTTCACGTTTAACCTTCATACAAAATGCCAAGTAAATATATAAGGAGAATTTATACCCTAGGTAGATTTTTTTTTTTACTTTGATGACTAGCTGATCTTTTGAGCTCTTTTAGTCCTATTTGTTAAAAGTTACCCCGGGAAGTTTTTTTTTTCTTTTCATGAGTAGGTTTAGGTTGAGTTTATCTTGAAATAATTGATCTGGAAAAAAGGGAGTGCTGCTGAATTGTGAATTTATTAAATGACATTGTGATGGATTCTAAAGAAGATGTGAATTAATTTATCAGGAAAAAACAGTGAAAAAGTTTATGTCAATTTTGAAAGCAAATAATCTTAATATTATGGGTATTTTTATACTTACTGTAGGGGAAGGTGGCCTAAAGTGGCCCACTATAAGGAAAATACTCCACATCTTTGTTAAAAATTGAAATTTTATTCTAAATTTATATTCTTATCATTCAAGCGCTCAAGCTTCTCGGTATTAAAATAAATAATTTTTAAAAAGCCTTTAAATTTTACATCGGAAAATTACGTTGGTAAAATGGATTCCCGTATTCTCTATAATGTATATAAGGTAGTATTTTATTGAAGGTTCAATACATTTTGACTTTTCAATTATTAAATGAAAGCTTTCGTTCGGCCCGGTATTTCTAGATAAACAAAAGATTGTCCACAAATCGTCTTGACTCTATTCGCTATTAAGTTTTTCGGCGAGGGTACCATTTTAGGCCACCTTCCCCTATATATTATTTTATTTTGTCTTGCGTTTTTTTTTCTATTCGTAGATAACTTAAACAAAGAATTTTAAAAAATAGGAAAAATTTAACGATTTAATCCAAAGCTGGATGAAGTGCTTCCTACAGGAGTTTTTACTTGCGACATTAGAGGTAAAAAGTTAAAAAAAAATGTTCTACTATTATCAATTTGTATTTCAATGTGCATTTGACATAGTCCTTTACAATACATAGAATAAAGGATAAGTGAATTTAAATATAAATAATATAAATATAATATATGCATAATGATACAAAAATCATAATGATTAATTGAAATAATGTTTTCAACATTGTATCTCTCCTGTAGTATAATAATAATGAAAAGAGATTAACCGTAATAATAAAATAAAAGCAAGAATAGAAACGCTTTCTGTCTATATAAACCTGAAGATTAATACGCTGAAGCGATTTTCTTCAAACTGAAAACTTTGTGTTTTAAAGTATTTCTGCCTAAAGATAAAATTGATTTCTTTTTTAGCTCCAAAATAATGTAATTTCAAAGTTAATGTCCGAAGGCCAATTAACTTTTTTTCTCCAATTCTCCCAAACCTGGAACGCCTTTCAATTTTTTCGTTTCGCGAGCCAAATTAATTAAACTTAGTAACGGAAGAACGTCAGAGTCTATAATTCTTGACCTAAACATCAAGTTTTTAATCGCAATTCGTATACAGTAAGTTTATTTATTTTGTGTTGGTTTTCTTGTTTTCTAGCCTAAAGCTGCAAAGTAAAATGACTTTATCCTTGTTCCTTTTATCGTTTTTAAACTAAATGAAAATGGGCCTCATGTTAGACTGATTCAAAAAAATTAAATGTCTCTGATTTTCCATGCTACCCGCTCATTTAATAGAAAGTTCATAAATCCTGACAAAGGTTGATATTTAGAGTCACTCATGACTTTTTTTTGTTTCCTTCTTTGATTTTTTATCGTACTATTAAAAATAAGCGGGTAGAATCGAAAATTGGAAACATTGATTTTTTTGAACTAGCCTAATGTACGAGTATATCTTAAAATATATGTAGGTTTAAAATAAACTACCATCTTGTACACATTCGTCCTTCTGCAAAACTTATATGTATGTATGTATATCCTGAAGCTACTCTATGCTATCATCATAAAATGTTAAAATCAAACACTTACTTACATTGAGTCAACTGGTGGGCAGTAAAATTTCTGAATTTCACAGGAACAGGAGATATAGTCAAAAAGTGCAAGGATAAAGAAGACGACAGGTATAGAAGTACTCGTACAAGAGAGATAGTATTGAGGTGGTGAGGTACCTCTATAGTAGTCCGAAGTAAAACCTACATAGAACACTTCATTTGAAGCGCAATAAAAGCATTTGAATGGGATTTACCACTGCGTTGAGTGCCGAGAGCTTTCAAAGTTACCTTCACATTTTATGAAACTGCCTTAAGTATCGTATCTACCTTCGTAGCCCATTTAAGATATGGAACCTGTTGAAAGAAGATAGCATTGCTATCAACGTTCTACCATTGATATCGATAGCACTGTAATTTAAGGAAACAAAAAGTGTGTGTCCATTCAAAACAAGCCTAAGGATTCATCAAATATAGATCCATTTTCAATACCTTTACCTTTTTTCCCTTGGCGAACATAGTTTCGAATTCGCTAAGAAAAAAAAATAAGGTCTTTGAATGAAAAGATGAAAACAACGTTTGCACCTTGTATATAAGGCATCATCGTTCGATAAAACGGAGAAGGTAAAAGATTTGTTATAATTTTAACATGAACAATAATGTCCGTAAATTTAAAACTTCGTTGGAATTTCCACTTTCATAGAATAGTATTTTTAACGTAAGCCTTTATAATGTTTGGCCAATCTTTAAGAATTTTATTAGCTACTCAAAGTAGCGAAAGTCTTAAACCAAAATTAAATAGAGGAATCCAATCTGAAGGTTGATCAAGGAGTAGGTAATTAACATTAATAGAGGATACTTTTTCAAAACTCAATCAACGAGAAATACGATATGGGTTTCAAATTTTTAGACTTGAGAAGCGTGCAAGATAGTCATGATTTTAAAATTTTAATAAAGAAGCATATGGAATTTTTTATGTTTGGTTTCTAGGAATATATTGTTTGGTTTATTTTGTACTATGTAGGGTTTATTATCTAGGGTCCATTCCATTATGGTCTATTTTGAGTATTCAAAACTTTGTTAATTCGTTGGACCCACCGAGTTTTTCCAAAAGTTATGTTACTGAACTAGGTGTTTTATATCAATTACGCTCAAGAGCTTTGAGAAGGCCAATTAACATAGCGGAATGGAAAATTTCAGAACAATTTTCCTGTCGATTTCGACGTTTTATTTAGGTTTTATGGGAATTTTCTGTTTTCCACATTGTGCTTTTTTATCGTTCGGTTATACATTTCAAGATCTTTTTCCTATAAATAAATAAAGTCATTAATGCAAAAGTTATTTATTTTCAAAAATTTTAATTTGTTTTTAACAAGTTAGTTGACTTTTACTTTTGGCTTTTGTCGTAGTCCAGTTTTATGTTGCTTTCAATTTAAAGAAGTCAAGCCTTGTAAGCATTCTTTTCGATACTTCTACTGAATTCTTTTTCAACAATCCTCGACAAATTGTTTATTTCTGTTAAATTTAACTCGAGTTGTTAGGACGGGAAGCTGTGGCTGTAGGTATTGAAAGTAAGATTATTAAATTCACTCTACATGAATCGATTTCAAGGTTGGATGTTTATTTTTGGATCGGTTTGTACCATTATAAGTATATATAGGTACATACCTAGCTATTTGAAAGACTTCTTCTTACTTACTTACTTACCCGTAGCTTTTCACAAAAAAATTAACTTTTTATTTTTCACCCACATTTTTGTCTTTTTTCTTTTCATCGAAAATTGTCGATTTCTTTTCATGGAAAATGTTTTGAGGATTACCAATGACCTTTACCGAAAAGTGAAATAAGTTTAAATTCAATTTAAACTATTAAAGTGTTATTCTTCATAAAAATGGAAGGTAATTGTGAAATAAAATAATGCGGAGTTCGATAATTTAAACGATTCCTACAAGAACACGTTGATGCAATATTCATTAATATGATTAATTGATTAATGCAATTATATCAATTTTCATGAAGATTACTTGAATATACGCAAAAAAAAAATTTTTTCTTTTAAAAAGGATAAACCTATCCGTGTATATTATTTAAACAAGGTCCTCAAGAATATATACTTACTCATATTCAATTTGACTTTTGACAATGCCAGTTTACCAGATGCAATTTTTAGATTTGTGGAAAATGTACCATCACTCTTTTATAACTAATAAAACCAATGCACAAGTTGTTTACTAGTGGAAAGAAAACCCTATTCCGTTTCAATTATAAAATACAACATACATCCTATTCTTCTGGGCTGGTTCCAAGCAGTTGGAAAACAGCATTTGTCCAGCCTATATAAAAAGCGAATCTTCTTCACCTTCTAATTACCGCCCAATTGCACTTACGTCACTTCTTTCCAACAACGCCTTGGAAACGCTAATAAACTATCAGGTACAGAAATATCTCGAAGATCGAAAGCTTCTTAATGACCGGCAATACGGCTTTCGCCGTAACGTTTTAACTCTCACTATTTTATCGTTACTTTTACGGTTAGTGGTCAAATGAAATAGCCAGTTGCATTCCTCCCCTTAAACTTTAAACAATTCAACCGTAATACTCGCGCTTCCGGGAATGTTCATTAGTTAACTCTTATTGAACCCGATTTCGGTTGTACTGTCAAGTACAGGGTTTCGTTTTTTAGCCTTAGTACGCGATCCGTCTTTCCCTCTCATTGTGATGTACTGTAATTCAAGACTAATGTTCAACGACATCTCCTTTTATCATCCGATTTTTCAAACTACAAATGCTATAATTTCATCTCATCCGAAATGTAGTTTGTATAAAACTGGAGTGAAATGTGTGTTTTATTCCTTGAGAAAGGAAATCTCAACAAGAATACTAATTTAAGCATAAATATTTAATTTTCTTTACCTACCTAATACCTACATTTTTTAATACATGTTTCCTAAAATTTCAATGGTAATTCCAGTAAATATGAATTTAAAAAAAAATATTTAATGACTGAATGCACACCTTTTTTTTTATTTTTCCAAATTTGAAATTTTATATTTTTAGAATTAAAACTCATTTAGAATGTTTTTTTCTTCATATTAACAATCTTATATTTTCCCTACTGCACAGTTAATAATCCAATTTTATTTCTATCATCCATTCCCAGGTAATGTTTCAGTAAACTTCAAAAATGTGGGCTTTAGGTAGAAAATAAAAAGAAATGAAAAAGATATATCATCTGAGTTTTTTTTTTAACACATAATTTCATCAGGCTCATATATTCCTTAATACGACACTCAGAGAAAAAATTTGATATACAACATAATAATGCATGTATTTACAATAAAGATTTGAACAAGTTTTGAAAGAAAAAAAACTGTACTAAAAGTTGCAGCCCTTGTTCATTTTTTAAATGAAGTGGCTACATTTGCTTTCACGTAAATTTTACCTATCATATTTTTTTTCAGTGTGTAAAAACTGACTTGTCAGTTGTTCAAAATGTCGTCAAAATAAGAAATGACTAACAATTTGCTTTGACAAAAAAAAAATCATGGAATTTTTTATTTTCATAGCGCATTTAAAAAAAAAAACAGCTTCTCGCTCTCCCTAGGAATGCGAAGAAGATTACTTTTTATTTATTATTCTTTGCTAGCGGATATAAAAATAAAAACAAACGCAAGGGTGGCTCTATATAAAACACTGTGTTATAGTCTGCTGTAGCCGTATTTGTAGTATAAACAATTTTTTAGCTTGCCACTCATCCCCAATTCGCGAATCTTTATTGTTATTCAAATACCAGATTTATTATATATCCTTAGCCTTGAATTACTCAGCGGGTAGGATACTATGGGGATAATCTACTATCCAGGGGTTATTCCTTTTTATATTTATTTAAATTGAAAATTCCTATACACTGACAGAGAAACAGTATCTAAGGAATTTGCGAATGGTATAATAAAAGATTATCGAGGTTAAGAAGATTAAATAGATTTCTATTCAGGCCAAAAAAAAAACAAGAATAAATAACTTTACATTATATTTAATCTTTCATATCAATAATGAAGTACGCACTTGCTTATTTTATTTTAAAATATTATAGCTTGTCAAGTAAAATGTTTGAGTTTTATTGATAAAATTCAGGCAGACGGCAAAGCTATGCAAAACTGATTTTGTAAATAATTATGTAATACATACAAAACAAAAGAATTAATAAATCAAAAATATCTATCTATCTATCTATCTTGATAAAATAAAATAAGAATAACGGTGAAGTTATTAGATTAGTAGAAAGAAATTGTTATCGATTTCCTAAAATAGGATCACAAGTCCGTCTAGCTGGAAGCCTAGTAATATCTCTTTACATTTGAAAAATACAAACTCTTAACTTCGGTTGATGGAGTAAGCTATGTAAACACCTGAATGGCTAAACCCAACCAAATAAACGAAAATGAACAAAACAAAAGAATAATAGTATCTATTTCCTAGACTGGCCTTGCCATGCCAAAACAAAGCAATTTTCTTGAATTTACTTTGGGGGTAAATGAATTTCACTCGAAACGCAAATAAGAGCAGAAAAGCTAACTGGACATTATTCGATTGTTTCGAAACGTTTCTGATTGGACTGGCATATAACAAAACAATGGTACATGGTTGGTATGGTTGGTATGGTATATTTCCTTCTGTGCTCTGTTCATGAATTGAGTTGTACACAACAAATTCTAAGCAGAAGAATCCTTTATTTCATTTGAATTGTGCCATCTGACTTGTATTTCTTTCATCGATATTATGTAAAGTGCGCATACACTATACAGAGTACAATTCATTATCCAACATCTAATCCTGCAGTGAAATGCATCATCATCAGAGAAAGGATATACGATATACCTCTGTTACCGTAAGAATGAGGAATATGTAGCTCTAGAATTTACCGCATTGATAAAAGTATGATTTGTTTTTCTTTCATAATTTATTCCGTGGGTACTAGATCCTATTATGTAGTTACTTGCTGTTAGAAAATTTCAGTTTTAAAAGTAAAAAAGTACATTCGCGTCTAAACATTTCTTGGAGTCCGCGAATTATGGCAATCAGGGTAAGGACGGGCTATGAAACCGAGACGAGACTAACTCTTTGGTAGCCCAGACGAGATCGAGATGAGAACGGTTTTTTGTTGACTGACACTTACCAAGTGTATTAATATTCTTTGCAGTAAATAAAATCATTGGAAAATGCTATTTAAAAAAAAAATAAAATTGAAAATTTTAATGTAAATATCTGGCAGCCTCATAAGTTCAAATTGTTGAAGAAACCGAAAGTACCGAGGCCAACATTTTTGATTTAACGATAACGAGACGTCTCGTTTCGTGGGCAGCCCTTAGTAAGGTAAATTAAATACAATTTTAACTGTTCTGATGTTTCTGTGATGCTATTTATCATAGCATTGTTTCTTCAAGTAGAAAACCATTATTTTTAGTAGATATTCAAAAATAATACTTGTGAAGAATTTAGTTGAAGTGCTACAATCGTCGTCGATTTTTTGGAAGCAAACAACACAATTACAAATTTTATATTTTTATGAACACAAATAAAATACTGGCCGGAAAAATAAAAATGAATCTAGCTTAATATTTGAGCATTGGGATGTAGAGAATTTGAAAAATATTCTACCATCATAATGTGTCAAAAAAATATCAATTTGTTTCAGTAAATGATCAGCCATTATAGGATTAATAAGAATTAATAGTCCAACTAACAATTTAGCTTCGAATCAGCTTAATGTTAACCATCCTTTCCCTTGTTCCGTTTCTGCGTTACCTAGAAACAAGAAAAAAGTTTTAACATTACAATTAAACAAGAGAAATCATAAATTGTGTCGTATTCTTTAAAAAAATGATTTTTGTGATACGTGGTGTACGCAGAAACGATATAGTTTCAAAAATTTCTTGAAGAGCGTCTGTAACTATGTGTCTCGAAAGTTGTCAGTTTTTTAAACGCAACAATTTATTGGTTAATTCAATGTTATTCCCTCGTTACCGCATTAAAGCCGTTTTTTGGTGAGAGTGAATAGCTACTCAGTAAAATTTCTTACACACAAATAGTAACAAATAAAATTATTTTCTTTTCTTGTTTTGCTTAGTAACAATTAAAAAGTTTTTAAAATCACTTTTTTTGTTATTTTTCATGGTGAAATTTTTTTTACTAAGTGACTTCTCAGTCTCAGAAAAACAGGCTTATAATAGGTAAGTACTATAATATCGAATCAATCTTTGCTGGTTTTTTTTTAAACGTCAATAAATTCAACCTATTTAAATCACATGATAGACTGCCAAAACGAGTGTTTATCTCAGTCCCATCGTCTTTTTATTTTATTCTATTCAAATCCAATAAAAAAGAAATGATAAGGATACACTCCTAATCACATTTAACTTTCATCAACAACTGAGCATCATTGAACTGCTTTGGAATTTTCAAGTGTTTTTTTCTTGTCTGAAAGTTTGCAAAAAAAAAGAAGAATCCTTGAGGTTTACAATTTACATTCTTTGAAAAGGAACAAATACAGGCGTATAATATTGGTTGGGTCTTTTTTTGGGTGACCGTTTTGAATACTGATGAATATACTTTTGTATACTTACTCGAAAATGAGAACTTGTTGCATATAAAAGTTTAAATATATATTGAGCTAAAAATTACCATTCAACTGAATTGTTCTCTTTTTAAATGAAATTTAATGTTTACATATATAAAGAAATAGTAAATTTTACATATTTTCTGTCGAAATGTTCAATTGTTTTTATTTGACTCAATGAATAAATAAATTAACTAAGTATAGCTTACATTTCCGAATAGCGTGGCAAGAATGTGACATCAAGAACTTAATTGATGATAAAATAAAATAGGTACGACCTGCTTTTTGATTTTTTTCTATTTTTTTTTTTTTTTTGTTTTCTTTGATATTTCTTCGAACTACAAAATATACCTTTATTTTGATTTTATCCTTCCCAACAACAGGTTGCGTGTCTATATGCTGCAAGTCTACTTTTTAAATATTTCTATTTTTTGATTAACTGCGTTTCGGCTTGTTTACGCTGTCATTCAAAAAAAAAAATTCTATTGACTTTCTTTTTTGTTTTTATTTTATTTTATTTTATTTTAATTTTTAATGTTTTAAACATTTTTGAATTAATTTTGATTCCTGAAAAAAATATGGCAGCAAATAAATTTAATTAGAGGGGCAGCACGTGGTGTATCTGTTTACATATATGTATGTATTTATTTTTTTCAAAAAGTATTTGAACAAATTCGTTTCATATTCTTTTCATATTCATATTCAAACAATTTATTCAGTAATTTTGATAACATTTGCGAACCGAGGATGCGCAAATTTTTTTGTTACACTATTCCAAATTATTCTCGGATTTTTTCTAAATTCACAACATAGTAACGACAGTAACTAGTAGTCGGGGGAAATGCTAAATTGCATTTTTGCATCCTCAAAAAAAAATTAAAATTGAAGTTCATTTTAAAATGAGTGAATTTATTTTTGTTTGGATATTTTATTCAACGCAATTGATTTCACAGAAAATTAAATTTATTTTTATAAAATGTGGATAGGTAAATCAAACCATGTATGTACTCGTAAATATAAATTCAATCATATAATAAATCTGATTTCAAAAAGAGTTATTTGTATTATTTCGGTTATTTTGTCCTCTCTTATTTGTTGCCTCGATTAAGGTCATTCATGGATTTTTATTCATAAAATTTAATACAACTCAAAACTAGTGCTGGAAAACATTAAAATTAAATTGGAAAATCTCACGAATTTTGCACGTCCAACTATAGCATAAAAAACATAGCAAAAATGGAAAATTGAAAAATTTAACAAATGGAAAACCATTCAAATGTTTCGATTCAATCTCATACACCCTATAGATGAACAAAGGCCATCTAACTGAGACAAAAAATGATATATTCCTGATGCAACTCAATTTTTGCTTGATATGTTTGGATTATAACACCTAAACGAAATAAAACTGACATCAAACAACATTCTCATCAAATCAATTTTTTTAACTCAATCATAACAGAAAAAAATTGCATTTGGGTTAAGTCCGGACAATTCTTAACTCATGGCTGATCCATGGTAGAAACAATTTTGGAAAATCCAATTATTTTGTTTTGTATCACATGTTAGAAGTAAATTCAGACACTGTATCGATGTATCTTCCACACGATACAGCGGATAAATATCTCTAGAATTATTATGGAACACAATACACAAAATGTTTGAAAATTTAAATTTAAATTAATTTTGAAAAACAAAATACTTTAACCGTATGTCCCTACACGTAATTTATTTAAACCGGCCAGAACACAGATGTTTCGAAAAAAAATATTGATTTCTTAAAGTGTGGTCGATTAATCATCAGAAACTTACCATGCTATTCTTGAAAAGTAAATTTCAAAAACTAAATACTAAATCGGTAGGTATATCAACTTCGAAAAAATTAAAATTGTGTTAAGTTAGCACCTTCCATTTTCGATTTTTAAAAATTAAAAACAAATTAGAAATAGCATTTGGATCTGCAAATGGTAATAACCCACCATTTTTTAGTTTAAAGTTATAACCGCCATTTTCAATTTTCAAACAAAAAGGTTGAGCTGTAATCAACCTTCGAATATAGTTGTGCTAACCTCACACACATAACAAATTTTCCAAATCTTAATACCAACAAGATAAATAAAAATGTTGTTCAGTAAAACTACACTTACCCTATAGAACACTTTTTTAAAACTGAAAAAAAAATAAATGCAAATTGAGAATTTCATTAAGTTTAAAAAGAGCTGGCACAAAGGTGCCACCAACAGAAAGGTAGCACCATTCGCTGTCAACCCCTCCATCGCAAAAAAAAAAAATACCTCGTTGTAGTGGCAGATAATTTCCAATAGTCCTTGGTGAAGATTTTATGCCATCCTCATTCTCTTTGCTATACGTATATTATCAACGTTAACAAGTGTCATGTGTGACGGGGGAAAAAACCGTGTCGATAATTGAAAAACAGTTTTTCGTTGATATTGATTAAATATTTGATATAAAATTTATTGAAAACACTGAATTCGATCATTGACGGAAGAGCTAACAAATTTACCTAGCCAACCTTTGTTGTGAACTGAATGATTTGTACAGGAGTATACGCAAAAATTGACATTGGGCCGGACGCCGGAAAGCAATCTGGCGTATAATATGAATAAATGTTGTGTGGTAGTGGTCTTGTCTGTGTCCGTGTCCGTGGAAGGACGAACTGACGATTCCAGCTCGATAACTATTATATCCTGTTGCTTGACAAATTTTAAAAGTTTCATTCCAATTATCCATCGAGCGAATAAACGTGCACTGATTTCCATTTTTCATTCGAACTCCAACTCAAAGGACGAACATAATTACAATTACAAAATGGCTCCCACTGTGAAACTAAAGTGACTATGACTGCGGGTGCAACTGGATATTATTTCATTTCACTCAATCGAAATTGGTTTTCATTAATTTGTCCATGCATTTGTTTTGCCCCACCACAATTGGGGCTGAATACCTCATTGTATGAGGTCAATTTGTGTTCATGTGGTTTGAAAATGCATATATTCATTTGCACATACTGAATGTAAAAAGTTTAATTTTGAAATTTAGATTTTCCCAATTGGGGAACTCGAAACTCGGAACTGGTTGCTAATTGCTGCTCGAAATTTATAATTTAAATTTATGTGGATACAATTACCTACATATGTATGTGTGGCTGACATTTGATTAGGTTAAAATTTTTTGTTGAGCTTACCAACATTTTACTACATGAATTCCTTGTTAATGTGCTTTTAGAATGTTTTTAAATAGAATGATAATGTTATTGGATCTAATGTACAAAAATTGTTGACCTCATTCTGTACAGATTTTCATCGACAAAAACTCAAATGTTACCATTTTCATAAAATTCTTCTCTTTTCTCGGTCAGCTCAAGCCTTTTGTCATAACTTATAAAAATCTGATTGTAAAATAGTTTCTGTTTTAGACTTTTAACAAATTAATTAACAATTTATTTCACGAAGTTCTTTTTCTATAAATATTTGTTGTGTTTATACACGGAGTAACATTCGTTGGTGTTTTGGAACTTAATCTTCTACCTTCCTCGAATTCATTTAACCACCACTATAACCCAAATAACTTAAGCACTTTTCCAGTTGTTAAATTCAGAGGTGTTTTAGGATATTGGAAATTGTGGCTTTCAAAGTTCCAAATTTTAGATAACCACAAATAGAAACAACAGATTCTCAACCTCTAAACTTCTGGCACACACTATACAATCCATATATAAAAGACACAAGCTGGTAAAGTTTTTCGTCTTTATGGTAATGGATTTCCTGCGTTACCAAACTACCTGCAAATTGGACATTTTCTAAAACAACACACTCTAGTCGTGAGTGAGTTGACATCGTGTGAACACATCTGCTTCACCTTTCTTGGGATAACCATTTGAACCATCATGTGGAGTAGAGAAACAAAGCGGTCGCCCACACGCGCTCCGGTAGAGTTAACTTTTGATTGAGGTCAACTTGGGAGTTTTTCGAACTCAATGCTTCCGTAATGGCGGAAAAAGGGAAATCCTACTTATCTGCAATTGCTGATGAGGACGGTGTGATGTTAAAATGTGCCATTTCAATGGTATTGTTGCAGTGCGGTTTAATTTAACTTTATAATTAATTTCTAGCCCTATACCTAGCTACCTATATTTTGTGTTTAATTACGTTCATTCTCAGAGCATACGAGTGTCTTGTTGGTGTTTACCTTTTCTCGTACGAGTTCCTTTCGGGAAGTTTTATACAAAACCCGAATGACAAAAGGTGCGAGTCCTACGAAAATGTGCTGTGTTTGGACTGAACGAACATTAAAACTCTTAGATAGACTTTGGGTTCCTGACACATTTTCCATTTCATTTACCATGAGACAACTTCATTGTCGAAGAGATATAACATTGTTTTGTGGTTTAAGTTTGATGAGACCCCCGTTCTTCAGCTCAAGTTGAAAGGGAAGAGTTTTGAATTTTGATCGAACCAAAATTGTCTGAAGAATTCCCACTCCCAATGTTTTTGTGGTTTTTAACATCGTTTATCATGTGTTATGAATAATTGTAATATTCTGAAGAAGTAATTTCTTTTTGAATAAGAAAGTAAATAATGGCTGTAGAAGATGACGATATTAAAAAAAGGCTTATTGGACTTGAACAAACATAAATGTTCAGTTGTTCATTATCATTACTTACTTAAAGAAAGCTTTTGAGTTGCAAAGACTATAGGAAGCGTTCCCAATATTATATTTAACAGTTGTTTTCAAGAACAAAATTAATTCTTTAAAAGGTATTCATATAAAGTGAAATACCCAAGAGGGAAATATAGTCAATTTTATAAGATTTCGAAGATCGTATGCGAGAAGAACAGTTGGCAAAAAAATTAAGGTAGCGGAGCACGAATTGGAAGTGGTGCACTCCTTTTAATACCTTGGGTCAATGATAGCAGCCGATAACAATATATAAGAAGAAATACGCGGGCGGCTGCTCAATTCCAAAAGAGCCTACTGTAGTCTGTCAAAGCTCTTCAAATCCACATATCTCCCCATAACTTCAAAACTGCTGCTGTACAGGACGATGGTCCTGCCAGTACTCGCGTATGGATCCGAGTGCTTAGCAAAAGACACTCCGACCTCTTAGCCTTAAGTCTTGGGTGTGCAACTGGATGGCGTCGGCTGAAGACCGGGATAAGTGGAGAGACTTGTTGGAGGAGGCCAGGACCGGACCCGGGTTGTAGAGCCGATGATGGTGATGATGATCGAAGATTATAAATCTATTCTTCACATTGTTCTAGGTTAGAGAATCTTAAATAGCGTTATGGTTATGGTAAAGTTACAAGCAAATAAAGCCAAAGTGATCAAAGTTTTTAGACAATGTTAGGAAAAAGTTCGTATTTAAAAAAAAATCGCCTAGCTGAATAAGTGCTTAGATTAAAAATGTTGAGTTACCATTATATAAAAAAAAAAACTTTGTTTTCTCAAAACTTTATAGTGACCTTTAAGCTTAAAAAAATGGAATTCCGATCTGTTTTTGTTTGGAGATTAAATTAACTGATACATTAAATTTCTTATATCAGTTTGATCTTCCATGTTCCATATGAGCTGGTCTGACTTAATTAAAAAATACCAAAAAATACTCGTATGATTTGAAAACATTTCTCTAAACAACCCATGCCCAGATTATTTGTATATACAATATATTTAAGCAAATGTAATATTGTACCTCCATGTATTCATTTGAAATACTTCAGTAATCTACCCTTCGTTATTGATTGAATATTTCATTTATACTCATTGTGATTTCCTCCAATTAGTAGTTCTAAATCAAAGTGTATTGTTTCCACAATTCAAGACACTTTAATCACTTGTATTTGCATTAGGTATATTGTATCCAAGTCATAGTTTGCTGCTATAATCCAGCAAAACTCTTCCCTCTCAGTCAATATAGGAGGAGTTCTCAACAATTGTTACGATTATTATCTTAGCCCTATTTCCAGGAGGTTATTGTGTGTTCAAAGCTAAACAATTGCATTTAGATGAGCTTACCCTGATTTAGAACCTGCTGAAATAGTTTCTATCTAAAGGAAATGGCCGATATACCCGCCTAGTCTAGGTACAGTAAGTTATTCAATTCAAAAGTTTATACTGCAAAACAGTGCCGCAAATCGTTCCGTTCTCCAAAGAACACACACTTAAACTACACACACAGTACACCCGATGTGTGAAGTTAATCTTAATTGAAATTCGTGCAATGGTTTGTTGTTGAAAATTACAGCGAAAGAATAGAGTTCTTCCTATCCGTTGGGGCTATAAATCAGTAGCTCCATAGAAGGGTGTATCGAGTTTTCCAAGGTAAATAAATTTCAATCCAACCTTCCAGTTTATACGTAAAAAGGAAAGGCGGGATATTGTTTTGCCACCATATGCCCCGGTCCCACTGATGCCGACAAATTTCAAAATTCTAATACAATCGCTCGATATTGCTATAGATTTTCATAAAACCAGGCAATTTATAGGCTTTGAGATATTTTCTTATGGGAATAAAGCTTCCTTCTGGAGTTCATCCGAAGTCTTAAAGTTTATACTTGATGATTTAACCAGTAAAATGATACATTATAGACATTCACAGTATTGGCATTTTTATGTACATTGGACACAGAAGGTATATTTTATGTTCAAGTTTATTCCCGTTTGAAATATAAATTATAATTTTTAGAACACATCATAAATTGTACAGTGAAAGGGAAAATGATATAAACAAATTTCAAATGATGGGCTTATGATAAAATTGAATTCATAAGGCGCCATAATTTTTTTTTTTTTGTTAAAGAAATAAGCTTTATATTGAAACTTTTTGTATTAATATTTAGAACAAAATTTATGTATAGTTTATTGTAAATGATAAAAATTAAGTAATATTGGAAGGAATTAGTATTTAGAAAAATGGTAACATTAATTCAAAGTATTTTGCTGCATAAATTGAAAAAATTGAAAGTTAGTGTGATTTGTAATGAGTCAAATATTTTTGAATTTGCCTTTTAATGGCGGTTTTAATAATCCACCAATGATTTCTATAACAACGGATCGCATGTACACATAGGCTGGACAAACATTTAGTTAAAATTTCGATAAGCTTCACTGCCCCCATACGATTTAACTTTATTATATCCTATTAAACTATTTAAATGTTATATTTTTAATATTTTGTATACAAATGTGTTTTTGTTTTTTACTTAAATTTACGAAACCTAATTTGATCATATCCTTTTTCAAATACCCTTAATACATGCAGATAACTACGTCATGATTTTTATCAAAATCGAAAATAATGTAAATGTATATAAAAATGGATGGTACTTTTTGTTTTTTCTATATCATATCATATTCTCACACAATGATGGCTTCTTGCAAATATAAAATATAAAACAAAACAAAACGGAAAATGGATAAGATATCAATACAAATAAAATCAAAAGCATCAAATCAATAGATACTGCAGAAACAAATAATTGAGGGATCAAGAGGATAAAATGCGAAATACGAAATACGATACCAAATAAAAACCGAATCCCCTTTTAATCAGACACTGAAGCTTTTTCAATGATTCTTGATTACAACATCAAATCAAATGGAAATATAAAACTAGGATTGGCTGCGATGGAAAAAAAAACAATGCCATCAGCATACAGACACTCTGACCCGGGAATTATTCAAGTCAAGAAAAGGTTGACCTTATCTCAATCCTCAAGAACATTTCGATGGGAACTTTTGTTTAACAGTATAGCTTGTTGAATACACAAGATAACAAAATAATTGGACTTAATGCGGTAATCCTCATAATCTAGCTTCAACAGATAGTTTTTTTTTATTTTGTGAAGCCTTATAATGATGCTTTTAAATACATATGTACATTCAAGAATAACAGTGTTTCCAAGTGCTACATGCCTTATCAAAATTCAGAGAAGTTCTGTTATCCTTTGAATTAAAATACACTGAGAATTTATATTTCTAAAATCACATCAACGGACTGAAGTTTTGCAAAAGACCATTTTAGTAACGTTTATTTTGTAATTTCCTAAAGCTCTAAGTAGGTAAAAATATTGCTGTATTTCTCTTACTTATTGGTCAGAAAAGTTTTCTTCCGGTGATTGAAATATGTATATTTCATAGAGCAATGTACATTGTACATCCTAAGGCACTACAGAAAACTTTGACTATAATTCACCGTTCATTAGCTTCAGAAATCATTTTCTTCAGGATATCTAACAAATTTCTTTCCAGCTTAAATGGTTTTACATCTAAATTTTTAAAATTCTCATCTACATCTTCATATTTTATCAAAAAAATCAATTTTCTTACAATCAAATGATATAAAATGAATGAGTTCCAGTTGAAAAGATTAATTCAACAGCAAATTAATTGAAAATGTCAGACTTAAGTTAAGAAAAAAAAAAAAACAATTCTAAGAAAGAAGAAAAAATATACATAGCAAATGAAAACGATGAGGTTCATAATATTTTTTCAAGCGGAAATTTAATTTAATTAAAAAATTTTATGTATAGTATATACTCGTACCTACATATAGAAAATAGGGTTTTGAAATGAGACTGACTTTTGCATGCAAAGCCCCATTTATTGGTGGACATCACGATGGTGTTTTTGATGATGCTGATGATAACAAACGCGTCCAGGATAATTAAAAAGACGATCTCAAACAAACGGAGGAGACAAAGAGGCATAATGGAAATTTGTCCCTTAGGATTTTTGTTGACAAATAGAAGTTGGGAAAAAAAATAAGAATTTAGAATAAATTATCTCTATGGAATTTTTAATTATAAAGCATCCTTCTTATTAAAATGCATTTTCACTTCCGCTTTCTCAGATTTAATGCTTATAGCAGATGACGGTTTCCGGAAAAGAACATCGAAAAGCTAAGTATGTGTAAGTATTTGAAAACTTTTAGATGACGACATTTTGTTTTTCCACAACATCTTTGGTTAAAGTACTTAGTTTTTTCTTCATCAACTTTTTTATGGTCATTAAATTTTAAATAAAATATCCAAAATTTTATACTAATTTTTAAAGAACGCATTTATAAGAATTTGTTTACTAGAAAGTGTGTATACCTACATAGTACATACATATATTTGCATGTAAGCAATTGTAAAAGAAACTTCAGAACCTTTTATTTCCTTAATGTATTTAATCCAAAAAAAACCTTCTTTTCTTAAAGCAATCACTTTCAGATTTTTATAATAAAAAAAGTTTCAATTAAATTATTGATTTTATTCAACGATTGTTTTTATGAATTCTATTTTCAAATCATTTGCTTTTTATTATAACAGCTGTAATTAGCAAATTGTAGAGCTCTTCCATGTAATTGCCTTCTAACTATTTGAGTTCCTATTACATAAGCTTCATAAACATAATAATTAATTTAAAAAATATATAGCTGACCTTTGGATAATATTGCTTATCATTGTGGACATAATTTATTACTGCGGTAAAAGCTTAACGGAGCATGTTCTTAACATAATTAGATACTCTTGGTTTATATTACTGTCATATAAATTAATGATAGGTACACAATAAGGAAACTCAAGAAACGTACATATAAGAAAATCCTGTAAAATTATTTCGCAATAACCAAATTGCTTATCTGAATCTGTGTAGTAACACACTTTCATTGAGGCATTAACAATTGGCAGTGCTGTTGGCACTATTTGAAAGGTGCTTTTCAAGAATTCCATCCATCAGATGTTGTTGTGTATAAATTAAGTGTGCTACAAAATTATCAAATCTCTTTTGTCATGCTAATCGTTGGAAATAACACTGATAGATATTGGACAGTAATGTTCAAGCCCATATGTTTGCAAGGCTGATATTATAAACAGACTGATATCAACATGGTAACCCAAGACTTCCCAATCAAAATATGTACATATGCTCCAGGTAAGTATCTTGAGCCTTTATTAAAGTTAATAATTTTCTACTTAGGGACAAATTGACATACCAGGAAGTTATTCTTCGCTGTCAAAGAAACCATCATAAGTGAAGATACGGGCCCACACACGCCTATTCCGCGGCAAAATTCCCCACGCAGATTTTTTTATGTTTTGACTCAAGATAATGATTTCGAACAACATACATTTTCTAACAATCCTTGTGCACAAAAATATTTGTAACGTAGTTGATAGTACCTGGGCAGGAAAATAGTCAATTGAGTTGCCTCCCAGCAGAAGTGTTCTTCGCATGCGCCAACTGTATAAATTCAAGACGAAGAGAATAGTTGGTGGAGATAGGCACCCATAGTATAAAATATCTTCTGTTTTTCGTCCACTATATTTTTGGGCACCAACTGCAGAAGGTCACGGGTATGAGACATGAAATGTTCCAAACTCCAAGCTGAATAGTTGTTTCCTGCACAATTTTCTCAGCGATCAATAGGAATTGAAATAAATCGATGCTAAAAAAGGAGAAGTAAATTTTAGTCTTCCGATATAATGTTTAGCAATATGCATATCTGATACGAGCACATGTTTTCTATGGAACTTTTTCTGATGCTCCATCAAACTAACTATCCATAAACTTTTCCACTAGAAATTTGTGATGTGCGGGTTTTCACAAAACAAGAATATTTCTTAGGAACATTTTTTGTATGTTCGTATTTTTTTTTTTGTTGAGCCACGTTTGCCATAGTCGAAAAGCTAAACCTTTAATTCTAGTTGACGAGACAAAATGGATTCATTTAATAGAAATCGACAAAAACTGCAAAAGAACAGGTCTAAAACATTGTCCGTCTATAGGTTAGTGGAATCTCTATTCAGCATATGTAAATTTATCAGATTTATAACAGAGGCCATTGATGTCAGTTCCTTTTTAAGTGGAATATATTTGTGTGACGTACAATATTGACCACAGTTCCCATTTCCCAAAAAAATATGAAATTTAATTTTTTTAAATTATTTTCAGTTCACGAAAAGTAGACTTCTCGTTTGCTTGAAGCTTTTTGCTTTTACTTTTTGTAGATGTACATAGATAAGAGATAAATTTCCCGGAAATTGAGCTATGCAACTCAAAAAAAATTTAAATCTCCCCTGCGTAGCATTTGCAATATTTATCTTGAAAACCATTTTTAATTCAGATTTTGACTTTCTTTCAAAATTGCAAGCGTTTGGATTCCATTGTATCGGCATCATATGTAATATAAAATACTTCAATGACCCATGATACATATTACTTAATGTACCTAATTTATTTTCAAAAAAAATCCAATTAGATTTTTAAACTCTACACAATTTCAACTGAACTTTTCTGAAATAAATTTTCTAGAACTTCCTAACAAAAATAAAATTCCTTAAAAATAATGAAAAACTGTTGAAACGAAAAACAAACTTTCTCTTTTAAATAGGGTAGGCGCATCCATATCCATAGAGGCTATCTTCTTTAAATAACCCCAAAAAAAACTCTGTATGTATGTAAATGTGTATATAAGTATTTTTCCCCTAATCCTTATTGAAAAACTTTTTCTTAGTAATAATGGTTAATAAAGTCCAGTTTAACTTTATCTAACAAAAAACCTAATATAAAAATTTTAATAATATTTTTTTATTGAGTCAGATATTGAAAGTAATTTGGTTTCTGTACAATATAATTTTTTACATAGATACTCAGTTAAAGTATTGATTTTAAGAAAAATAAATTTTGTTTTTTTCAGTATGAATAATTATTAATGTAATCTTATATGAATGATTGCATCCATGAAAACCATATACAGAGCTTTTATTTTATTAGCTTACGAATTAACGAAAATGTAGTTTGGTGAATTTTAATATTTCATATTTAATCTGTCAGTTACAAGCTATGAACTTCTCCAGTGCGCCATCGTTCACTGTGACGTATGTGTAACAAAATGTTCATTTCTATTAAACAGAAAAACCATTCGAGCTCTAAAACAACCGAAGGGGGATAGCGTAAATTTCTCTGGAATTTTTGTATTGAAAACAACTAATTAAAATGATAGATACCTAGAAAATTAGTTCAAGCACAAATAGATCGTAATATTTTTTAAATTACATTTCAATCTTTTCAGTAATCAAATATGTGTAATTTTTTAAATTTCTATTTGTAAATTAATAAATAAATGATTCACACCGGTCTTTCGGATTAACAAACTAAAATACTTAAGGAATGATTTGTCCATTTTATAAGATTCATCATCATCATCTTTTAAGTTTAAAATTGGGGCACGTTTTTAAGTTGACCAAATTCAATTGAATTTTGCCAATTTTTTTTTATTATCTTGATTCATATTTATGGGGGGATAAAAATTGAACAATCCTAAAATGTTATTTATAGTTCGATTTTCATAGATTTTTTAGAAAAACAATAAGAGTTAAAATAAAATTTAAGAGCAAACAGAACGCTATACGCTATTTAAAAATAAATACCCTATTAATCTATTTATGTTTAATGCAACGCCACCATTCCTTCGACATATGGAAATAATATTCGATAATATGGAAATACCAATGATTCTTTTATGACGAAGGAATCACATTCAATATTTTCACCAAAAAGTACATTTCATTTGCTATGGATAGGTCTTCTTAGTAACCAACCTGGAAGAAATGAGTAATACTTACTTTCCATCCATGACCCAAGACAATGCATTATTTTGGAGAAATTAAACACAACAAATTAAGCATTCTTAAAATGTTCCAATGTTAAATCACAAAATATTCATGAGTCATCGAGAAAATGTAGCTATTTATAGAAGAAAAAAAAACAAACTTTATCAACAACTTCCCTGACGTTATGGTTTTTCACTAAGGTTTTTTGCTTAGCACAGGTCAATCGATAAACCTGAAGTTTGAAACAGAATCAATGTTTGTTTAGGTCCCAATCTCTTAAGCTGGCTCTCTTTTTTTCTCTTAGGATCTCAGTTTAGTTTTAGAGCCAATTTAATCTGAAAATGTCGCCCGTTTCCCATCTTCATATTTATTTATTACAAAAACAAGTTTAACACTCTTTCGTAAGGTCTCCCAGAGAGATCACAAAACTGTATAGATCAGTTCAACTGTATCTGTGATATTGATAAGTATTGTAGGGAGGTATTTTTCTGCTTCAGCGTGTGGTTTTAATTTCTAGTTTGGTTCGCGAAGTTCGTTAAGAACATTCCATTCGGTGAAATATGAATTTTATAGTGATTGTTTTTGCATTTTATGTGAGCCTATCAATGGCTGAAACTGATCAAGACTTAACTTCAAATAAAACAACAATTGTTGAATTTCGAAACAGAAATCAGCATAAGAAATTAAATATAACTTTTGAGGCTTTCACTCCTCATGGGCTTAGAGTGACAGTGCCTTCGGTTCAAGGAATAGATTTATTTTCATTTCAAGCGAAAGTTAATTTACCGCTATTGAAAAGAGAAGAGGGTACACTTGTTTGGGAAATTATAAATCCATTGCAAGATAATTTGGTTAAAGAGTTCCCCAATGAACAATTGCTAATCGGAGATATTATTAATTTTTGGATACGAATACAATCGAATGGCGTATCTTTGCAGTCAGAAAGTTTTGCACATATTATTAAAGGTGAGTTTTATCATAAATTTATTTGTCAACTCAAACGAGATATTCACACTTTATTTTGATGAGCAAAATAAATCAAGCTGTATGCCGGTTTGTTGTGTATAGGTACATGCTACTTAGGTATATCTATATTTAAAATGTTAAGAGGGATAAAATCACAATACATAAAGAAAAAAAATTGCATAAATTCAAAAATAACTAGTAATAGATTAATGTTTGTGCAAAAACACTGAATTTATAAATATAAATTAAATTTTCAAATTTCATTGTACCAAGGTAGTCAAAGAAATAATGCAGGATAAAATGACATAAGTCATAAGACTCTGGGGTCCCACAAAATTGAACTTTTTTATGGGATATTCTGAACAATAATTCTTTGAATGCATTTTCATATTTTTCTCGAAAACAGCATTAAAGGTTTTGATTAAATTTCGTGCATGTAGATTATAATGAAGCTGACGTTCAGGTTTTGCCCAAAAAAATCGAATAACAATAACATTTTTTTAATCATAAAAAATATACTAACAAATGTAGTTTTTTGATGCAAATTTTGTGTTAGTAATCTTATGTTTTTTTTTTTTGGGACGCTGAATCCAAATCAATTTTTCCTAAATGATGTCGAAGTACAAATTTAGAGTTTATATAAGATAAAGTGAATAAAAATCATAAGGTTTCCTTTATTTGTGGATGTTTGTTATTAGAGGCCAATTGGATCTTTGGGGCTAAGCAGGGAAAAAATAGAAAATACCAAACAACTTGCTTCCAACGATCTTTTTCTAGATAAATTGATTAAATCATAAGTTTTATTCAAGATATTTATATAAATCTAAAATATTAAATAGTATGTTTCCATTGACCCTTAAATTGTGCAGTTTAGAGATCATTATAAGCCCATAAATATACGTGACATTATCTGGAATCGTAATTATGTATGTATAAGAAAAACAGCTTAAGATTACTCAGGTCAAAAATAATAGAAATGTGTTTTTTTTTATTTTAACATGCAATAAATAGCTAAACATTTCCACTTAAAAATACATGAAATTGTTAACAGATCGTGATCGTGTCAAAAGCATTAATGATCACATCATATAGCTAATAACGATATTACAACAAACAAGAGTTTACATTTAGGTAAGCTACATACAGCACTGTTTATAAACTTAAAATACGATTTACTAAAGTTTTAAGTTTTTCATTTTCTTAGAAAAATAGTAATCAATCAATTTCATCTTTTGCGATTGTCCCTAATCTGCTCTATCATTAATGTTAGTATATTTTTAGAAAAAAATAGCATTGTAATTTACATCCGGGAGAAAATTATTGAGTTTTAACACAATATCACCATTAAGATTTAGAGAGTAATATAATTATTTTACAAACAAAACCTTTTCAAAACAATTTGTTTTCATATTAAAATGTAATCTTTCAAATGTATTACCAGAAATTCAGTTTGATCCTTAAAAGTAAATTTGAATTGAATTAATTAAAATAACTGAAATTTAGAAATGTTATTGACACCCAACAAAATCACTCTCACGGCATCGGTATTCCATCTAATTTAAAGCATACCTAATAAAAAATAAACTTAAAATTATTTCCTACATTCAGAACAGTTTAAATAATTCTAATACTAAATATTTTAACAATTAAAATTATTATTGGAACCAACTATGTAATGCAATTGATAAGAATTATTATCAATATAAAATTGCATTACAATGGGAATTCCAGTTTTTGTTTTTGTAGTTTTTTTTTAAATCCACATGAATTTTATTACGTTTTCTTTTTTGTTTAGGTTAAAACTCTCTTCAATCTTATAATGAACACTGTAGGACTTTTATTATTTTATATTAAAAAAAAATAACGCACTAAGAGCGCACAATTATATTCGCTATCTATCTCATTATAAAATATCTCTTTACAAAAGTAAATAATGCTTTAGGCTCTGAGTTGTATTGGCCACTATCAGGTTTATTATTCATTCAACAAAAAAAATTTAATAAAAACCCTCAGGCAAACAGCGATATTGATTTGTTTGTTTTGTAATCAATGTTCAATTTCGTGTGACCTGAGTTTTTAGAGATAACAGTCTAAAACAGTGGAAGTGATCTTTAAGAGTAGTATAAGACAGTGTTGCCAAATGGTTAATTTTTCTTCACATGAATAATACCGGTAATAGTTGGAGTTTGAAACCCAGATTTGTCTCCATCAAACCCTAGGTTGGCGAACTGAACTAAAAAAAAAAACATTAAATGTCATGTCCTCTCCTTGACGGTTTTAACGAAACACAGTTGAAGGAAATCTCACAAATTACAGGTTTGACTTTTATGTTAATATTTGAGTTCAATTATATGGAAACCTTATCTGGCAACTCGGGGATTCTCTTAAATTAATTTAATAAAAATCAAGTTTAAGATCGTGAACTGGTACAGCTTAAGCTTGTCTATTAACGATCGGAAATGTTTAGTCTCGTTGTAAACACAGCCAATGTTGGATTAAAATAATATTTTTTTTTAAACTGCCACTTACCTAGTAAAAATACTCAAAAAATAATGAAATTGATTTTGGTGATATTCGTAATAACCTCGTCATTATCTTTTATATTGTCTGCAAAAAACGGAAATCGTTTAAGATTTCGTCACGATAATGCAAATATTAATTTCTTACTCAATATAGAAGTGTTCGACCCAAAGGGATTAAAAGTGTCTATTCCTCATAAAGATGGTTTGGAAATGTTTTCGTTTCATGGAAGTGTTAATTCACCATTTAGTGATTCGCGCTCAGATCGGGATGGTGGTACTTTTGCGCATGATGTTACCGGTAGTATAAATGGCCAATGGGTCTATGAGAATAATGATATTAAACTTCAAATTGGTGATGTCTTGAATTATTGGGTATTTCTTCAGTATAAAGGTGCTGGACAGCGATTCAATGATCTCAGTTATACTGTTAAAAGTAAGTTTTGTATTTTGATCGAGTGTATAGAGTATGAAATTATGAATAGATATTTGTTTACTTCCAAACGAAATTCTATAATCACGCAATCAACTTGTTTTGCTTTCAAGTTTCATAAGTAGCTATATGAGTTTTGTCGAACACACAAAGAATTTTATTTTAAACTTCTGGGAATACATAATAAATGTTGTAATTTTATTTTTTAATCCAAAGAAAATTTATTTCTGTTTAAGATTTTATCTTTTAATCTTTTAATGATCTTTTAATTTCAAAATAACCATTTTTTTTTTGAAATGCAAGAAATGTTATGAGTCTGTATTCAATTGTTCAATTTATTTCGTGAATTAAAATCTCATTTGGCGGCACGAAAATTGGTTTAGTGGCATTTCTTTTTAATTTTTACTTAAATCTTGCATCTTTTTTATTGCAGTTTCCTGATTGCATATAGAAAATCTACCTCAAATCTTATAACTTTGTATACGAGTATATATACATACAACCGAAACAAAATTCAAAGTTTCGAGATCAAATTTATATTATGAATTTGGTGATTATGGAATGGAAGTTTTTTTTTTGTTAAATGTGGTAATTTTTTCGCGTAAAATATATATAATATATACAAGTATAAAAACCACCTTAAAAACACTTGTTATGGCCTGAAACCGAGACAATGAACGGTGAGCAAAGCTCAAGTCGCATGAGTTTGTGAGATATCAGACATTTTGCTCAGTCAAGCGAGTCCAACATGTGTTTCCTCTGTATTTTGAGAGTCCAGCGGCTTGATTTTGCTGAGGAAACCGAGATTGATTGAGATATCAACTTCCTGAACTTGCCTGTTGGATTCATTGTAATTGTACGTTATTATCTCTAACTCCCCAAAAGTTTTTATTAAAGACAGGTTACTTATCACTTTTTTTTTTTTATTTCTCACTATTTGATGTCGTACAAACTCACTGCACTTAACACATATCACAATTCACGTCACTATTTTAAAACTTTCATTGTATTTCGGAAAGAGAAAAAAAAACTGTAAATAAAGATTCCACTTCAGAAACGCGTTTTAATCTGCTTTTTTCTTAATTCATTTGAATAATTTATGTAGAAATATTCATGGTGTCTTGAATCGATTGATTATAAAATGTATATTTTATAATGATTCACACCACTATATGTATAAATTGTTTAAATTGTGATCATTTTAAAAATTCTATCTTTAATATCCAAACATTATAAGGCTCTTTGCATTTAAACAAAACTTATTTTGTTAATTTGTAATTTTAAAAAAGAAAAACTTCAATTGTCAATATACCTGCATATTTTCTTAGACTCATGATTTTTTTTTAATTTCAGAACTTACGTCCAATTCCTCCGCACACAATTCTCCATCATATCCACTAAGCAGTGGTGTGGGTTCCCAATGGCACACAACTCGTGCACCAATAATAAATGCATTGCAACCAACTTCACCTACACCTTCACCTATAGCTTATCCGCGTCCTATTGCCACAAATTATGCCGATCGTCCTCATGCAACTATAGAAAAACAATGTGAATGTAATGATGACGCTTTCAAAGATGTTTGGACTCAGATGAATGCAACTGTGGCTAAAATGCGAGCACTAGAGGAAATTGTCAGTCCATTGGAAGAGAAACTTAACAGTCTCACAGAAACCGTAGTGGAACTCATTAAAAACATGGATATTGGTACAAAGCTGCTGCTAACTGGAAATCTTCCCTCGCGGACAAATCCCGTTGAAGATGTTCGACATTTGATAGTGGAAAAACTTAAGTTGTTCGATCTTAGCATGACAATTCTTCAAGCCGAATACAAACCCAATGGAATTTCGTTTGAAGTTTCTTCATCCATTGATAAATTGAGAATTTTGAAAAGATCCAGTGATATTCTATCGAAATTATCATATCAAATTATAGATCCCGATAGACCCGTATTTGATGTTAGAATGGCAAGAAAGTAAAATAAATTTTCTAGTTTAGTTCAATTTAAAATTGTTGGAGTTTTTTTTCATAGTTTTACAAAGGACACAATTTTCCATATTTTCAAAATTCAAAGTCTTTATTTTCAGAAAATATATGAGTATGAATATGTATTTGTGTTAACATCAGCCACAGATCCTTAAAACCACACATTTACCATTCCAAAACGAAATCGCTGCAAACTTGTTATTTTTCAATACACCCACGAAAACATAATAAAATGTCAAAACAATAGAAACAATGAAAATCGTTTCATTTATCCTGCAGACAATGACAACAGCAGAGCTACACTGTGAAAAGGCTATATAAATGTAGATTGTAGACTATAGGTACATTTACTAGGTCGGAGCGGAGCAAGCAGCAAAATGTTTAAAATACAAATTCAAACAATAAACTCTTGCAGTTGCAGCACAGGACCGCAGAGAGCACTTGTTGGATATATATTGCCACAAAACTGAGGATGGGGATGGTTGTGTTATTCTGTATACATACTTCTGGCTTTAACTCCTGCTGTCTCACTGTGAACACTATTATTGTCGCACAGAGCAAAGCTATGAAATAAGAGCTGTGTACCTTCCTCGATTGTATTTTCGTTCTATTTAAAATGCAACAAGGCTTTGTTTCAAAACTGCAAAAATATTACTTTCATATCTAAGTGCTCATTTGGCTCCTGATTTTCGCACACAAAAGGGTTTATATTATACATCCGCATCATTTCTTTTATGTTTTCCCTCCTTTGGGAAGAAGAAACTCCTGTGGTTTCAAACTGATTCTTGGCGAAATGAGAATCCTTTTGTGAAATATTGGGTTGCAATAAGTTTAACACTACATGAATGAGGAATGAAGTTGAGATTAAATTGGAAATATAATTTATAATACCTATCAAGATGCTTGTTTCAGTGGAATTTTTTGTCAAACAGATAAAAAGTAAGTATGATTCTGTTGTTAAAAACTGTTCGAATTTTTATATAATAGTATATAAAATCTATTTACAAATAGTAGACACTTTGAATGAGTATTTACTATTAAACTACCCAACAGACGACTCTGAAAGTCATTGTTTGAAATTTCTATAATCTAAGTTACCTTAAAAAAAATAACCTTCCTCATAAGGTCATACAAATAAACTGATGAGTGAGGTTATTTCGAGTTAAGATCTTCAACTTAAGGCCGCCCGGCGAATATCAGAGCCTAAGAGAGTGAAATTGCATAAAAATTAAAATGAGATTGAGTATTTTAAGGTCTTTTGGCCAATGAACAAATTGATCATTACTAAATATTGAAATTTCGTACAATACAAGATCAATTAACTAAAAGACTGATGAAAAATTCTTTTGTGGTTATAAGTTTCATTGTAATTGATAACTGTCTGTGTCATTCCCATTAATCAAAAAATTTCTCAGAATCAAATAATGAAAAAATTGATTATGTTTGTTATTAATTTCATATTTATCACTTTTGTAAATACTATGCGTTATTAATTTATACTTATATATTTTTTTTATGAATTGTATTTTTATTATTTATAGTATTTTATTTATGTACTTCGTTGTTTAACTTATTATTATCTACTTGTTTGTTAAATTATTAATTTTTTTTTTTTACTTATTTATTTATTTATTTATTTATTTATTTATTTATTTACTTGTTTATTTATTTACTTGTTTATTTATTTATTTATTTATTTATGTATTTATTTATGTATTTATTTATCTATTTATTTATTTATTTATTTATTTACCTGTTAATTTAATTTTTCATTTCTCTGTTATTTATTTTATTTAAATATACTCGAAATTAATTCACTTATGTATACATTTAATGATTTATTTATTTCTTATGTATTTTTGTTCTTTTTTTTCCTATTTATTATATATATACATATGTACATACATTATCTGTGATATAGTTTTACAAATTCGAATGAAGGTTTTTTGTAATTATTTTCCTTCAAATTTATTTAATTATAATATATGCTCTTCGGAAACCCAATATTAATTTTCAGTAGCAAGATAAAATTTGTTATCATATCTCTGTGCTGTGCAATGACTTAAAAATATTGTTAACTATGTAATTTTCTTTTAAACAATAAAATATCTATCTATTTATCTCTTTATTTTATTTTATTTTATTTTATTTTATTTTATTTTATTTTATTTTATTTTATTTTATTTTATTTTATTTTATTTTATTTTATTTTATTTTATTTTATTTTATTTTATTTTATTTTATTTTATTTTATTTTATTTTATTTTATTTTATTTTAATTTATTTTATTTTATTTTATTTTATTTTATTTTATTTTATTTATTTTATTTATTTTATTTATTTTATTTATTTTATTTATTTTATTTATTTTATTTATTTTATTTTATTTTATTTTATTTTATTTTATTTTATTTTATTTTATTTTATTTTATTTTATTTTATTTTATTTTATTTTATTTTATTTTATTTTATTTTATTTTATTTTATTTTATTTTATATTATTTTATTATAATATTATTGCTTTGAACACAAATTTTTTTAAATTTAAGAGACACAAAACTTTTTTGAATTTTCTTGTGTGATTTTTTAAATCACATGAATGAGTAAAGGTTAAATTGAGAAAAAGTATTGTAAAAAGTTTAAAACAACTTCTTATTATTGAATTGATCAAACAAAAATTACGGGAACAGCGAAAAATTATACACCGTTAATATATTTCCTATTTTTCAATAAAACATATCCTGACTTAATCAATCCCAGGAGTACCTATTAACAATATTATATTAATTTGTCATTAGGTACATTATTACCAAGTTGCAGAGTTTCAAAAATCACCCACGAAATTCAAAAAAAAAAACTCTGATTCATTAATGTCTTGACTGAGTGTATACATATTATGTATTTCAAAAGACTTGGCATTAAAAGTTCATTGCAGTATGTATTGCAAAAAAAATTTATTGTTTAAACTGGTGATCTGCTCTTTGCATTAGATAGACGACGATTATGATGAGCGACAATAAATTGGTACCTATAAAAAAGATTGTGGAAACAAAACAAAATTTTTAATAAGTACGATATACGCGAATGCGTTTTCATGCAAAGGGTCTGTTTGTTTTGCGTTTATTCTGTAAAATTCTCCTTCATTTTGATGTTAGTTGAGCACGTTGTTATTACTTCACAGATGTATTTTGTTTTTGTTTTGCTGGAAGTAATGGAAATAATGCCAAAGGGATCAATAATTTGGGAGATAAATTTAAAAATTTTCAACACAAATCAGATTACCCACTCAAAAAATTTGTAATAAATTGTCATTTTTATCCACAATCTGATTCTAAAGGCTTTCAGGTTAAATATGGCCGAATTATTGTTCTGTTACTGCATAATAAAATAAAAGAAATAAACAAGTAGAGGCGAATGCCTCCGCAAAAGATTTTAAGTACGAATCTAACCTAACATAAAAGGTAAGAGTTGGACACAAACAAAGCCTTAGTTTTTATAGTTAACTGGCATCACTTAACAGTATATTAAAGAAACCTCTAATTTTTTTTGATACGAAATAGGTATCTACCTACTTCAAAATATTTAAGTTGAGAATAATTAAAAGTATACCTTAGTGTAGGTACCTTTAACTTAAGCTTTCGAGATTTTTCAAAGAAAAAACAATAAACGAATTACGTTATACCGTTAAGGAATAGATATAGGTAGCATTTAGAATCTTGCCATACACATAAGTTGTATCTTTACTATATATAACGTATGCAAGTAAAGGAGATGAAGATTGCAACATGCAAGTTCAAAAAATATCTTTTAGTTGCTAAAATTATAAGAAGATCTTTTAAATAGCTCTGGCTCTAAATGAAGAGCTTTGGTTATAATTTGTTTCATGTATTTGCATCATAAAACCATTGGAAGCACAAAAAGTGTAAGGTTAGTACACCCTCTATAGGTATATATTTATAACTTAATAATCAGCTAATTTAATAACAACAACGCTTTTGTGTTTATTTTGAGGTTATTTTTGATAGTTTGTGCAATGTGTTTTTGGTATTGCCAAAAAAAATGAGATTTGCCAAAAGCAACTTCATCAGCAGTAAAACAGAATTTAATTAAAATCCTTTGCCAGTGATAATAGCTATTATCGGAAAGAGGAAGCGTTCTATCTGCAAATTATGCTGCACAATACTATACGATTAAAAACGTACCAAAATATAATAGTTTTACGATTTTAATTGAAACATTATATTTTTTGTGGGTTCAACTTTTTAAATTACCTTTTTTTCTTCATAGCTAGAGCAGCACATACATACTTACCCTTTGGTTTATTCGATAGCAAGAGGAATAGTTGTATGAAGTCTTTGTTTATACCATTTTTTATTTATCCATTAGATAATGAAATAAAAACCGTGAAACTTAAACAAAATTTTGTATCTACATTTAATTCATTTATTTATATTCATTTTTATTGACACATCCGCGTTGTGCCGGCCGGTTCAAACCGCACTATAGGCGTCTGCGCTATAATTAACTCGATTTAAAAACTAATTTTATGAAAACTGCACTTACCTTAGGACTGCATAAGTCAAACCTTCTACCTACACATGTTTTTTTTAAGTAAAAAGAACATAGTATTATTTTAATCGAAATAAAAAATAAATAAAAATAATAACAAAAGCCGCTCAAAAGACCAATAATTTTTTCTTTTATAACCAATAAGTTTTTCTTTTATAAAATCAATCTGACATCAAAAGAGAAAAATGTGAAAATACATTTGTATTTTAATAATTTTTAATTGTATTAAAGCTACATTCTTAATAAAACCTAGATGTTGTTTTTTAATAGTTTTTTTTTTTTGTGATCAAAAGAGTTGAGTTTATCTTCAATCTTCTTAAAATGTAGTAAATATTTTGGAGTGTTTCGTGTTTCCGCCAAAGCAAATGGTGATTAAATTTTTGTATGAAGTGGATGTGAGAAAAATGTTCAGTTTGTTTCAAACACTGCAAAAATATTATCGATTCTCGAAAAAATGATTCAGTTCAATATGATGTTAGTTTTTTTTATAACAGAAAAAACATAACTATATAAGATTTATATATATTTTATATATTTTTATATTAAAGTTTTTAAAATCTATGTAAAAAGATTGTACAGTTTCAGTTAATAATTTAAAAATAACGTATTTTTGCAGTATATATGATAGCAATTGGAAGGACTGTTGAAAAAATCAATAAAGCTATCGAGTCAAGTGAGTAATAGATGAACCAATTCATGTTGACTACTTTTGTCCGTAAGAGGTCCCCTGCTATGTTTTCCTGTAGTACATGCTCTATCCACCAAATTGCTGTGGACAGTGGGGATGTTTCACGATTTCGAAATACTCTTGAAAGGGCCTCAGCTTTTTCTTTGTACCTGTTTTTGAAATAAAAGAAATTAATTATTTTACTTTATTTTACTTTTATAAATAATAAATGAAACAATTATGCTTTTCCATTTTTGTTCTCTAAGTTTATGTGACTCCTAATTTAAAAAGTCCTCCCTCATTAAATCATAAATATTTCATAAGCTAATGGCGGAAGATTTTTAAAGTAATGATTTTTATAAAATTATCAGCACTGGATGATTACCTTACTTAGTTATTGAACACAATTTATAAACGTAGGTAATTTAAGTTTAAAAAAAACCTTGCTCATATTTTTTAATAATTTATCAGAACAGAACAGCAATTGCTTGAAATCTCGAAATCGTAAGCTGATACTTGATACTGAACTATACTGTGATCATTATTGTATAATATTGATTTTTCATGTCAAAATAAAAAATGAAACGTTGGGAAAAGATGAAATAAAGCTTTTATCTTCATTTAAATTAAAATTGATCAAAAAAATCTATCTGTAAATAGTTAAAGGTCCGTAGTTATTTTCTTTTAAAATTATTTAAATGCATTTTTAGAAAATTGGAAGGTAATAACAACAGTTATTTTGTGTTATTGTTTGTACGTACCTTGGCTTCATAATTTCACGAAGAGCTTCTATCACTCTCTGCTCGGATATTGTTTCATAACTGAGCACAATTCCAATTTTTCTATTCTCAGCAGCTTTGCCATTCAAAAATTGGTCACCATAAAACGGGGTCACAATCAGTGGTTTTCCGCAATAAACCGCTTCTGTTGTACCTAACATTCCTCCATGACCCCAAAATAAGTTAACTTTGGGGTGACCTTCATCATTTCAAATTTAAAAAAAAATTAGAAAAGTAAATTGATAGTGTTCAGAAAAACCTTTGTATATGAAAACTATAGTACTATCATGGCGAGTTTTTTTTAGGGTTGCAGAGGTCCTGGTGGTGGCGCTGCAAAATGTGAGGTGTAAAATTCGATTTGGGGAGTCTTTAAGCGTCGAAAATTGGTGGTAGGGGCAAGAGTAGACTATTTTTTGGATTATTGCATCCAAAAAATATCAATAAATATCATTTAAAACCTCCATAAGCTCTCCGCAAAAAAAAAAGAGTAAGGGTTGCATAGGTAAATTAGATGTCGCCCCATTCGACTTCCACCATGATAGTACTATAGTTTTCATATACAAAGGAAAAACTGAAACCCACATAAAATGCTCAATTGTGGAGTCCATTTTTGGAAAATAAACCTGCTATCGGTATCACTGCTAAAAGGAATATCTTTTCCGTCCCATCTCCAAATAACACGGAGATTGAGCTTCTTTGTAGCTGCAACAATACTTAAGAACTTATCCTTTGCCATTGTTGAGCTTCGGAGCATTGAACCGAAACTAATGAACAAAACTGTTTCATTCGATGCATCCAAAAAACGTTCTATGTCCTAGAAATTAATATAATATCTAATATCTAAAATCTCTGCATAAATAATGTACATACTTTAGGAATGCTTTGAAATTTGTTTTCTGCAGAAATATGAACGCCACCAATTTCCTTAACTTGGGCCGAAATAGGCCGATTGCCCGATAATGAGTAATGCTGATTTACAAAAACAAGGCTTGTTGTCTTAGCAATCTCATGCACATCAACTTCAAGATCTAGATATTTTTTTATAACTGCATTGTCTTTCCATTCGGTCAACCTATAAACAAAGCCTTTTGAAGATGCAAAAATAAAAACGAGAAAATCATTTTAAGCTTTGCTTACCGATAAAGAAGCTTATTTCCATTGCTTTGAATAAAATTAATCAAACGCTCCCGCCAGCTAAGTTCCTCGGAGAAACCTATGAACTCCGATTGAATATAAGATGGTGTATCAGGCAATGCTACTCTGCTATAATGCCATGGCATTAGAGCACAACTACTCAAGCCAACTATAGGCACTTGGAGAAGATAAGATAAGCCTAAATGGCAATCGGTATTGAAGATCTCTAATATCACCATGTCGTATGGCTCAAGTGCATGACGTCGAATGATTTCTTCAATATGCGGAGAGTTATAAAACGCTTCACAAGCATTTTGACCTTCAACATGTAGGATGTAGAATTCCATAAATAAAGTCCACAGCGATCTGCTTGGGATGTGATCTTCTAAGCCAAACACATCAACCCCACTTTTGTCTTTGAGTAGAAGTTCGTGATAGTTTGCATGAGGATCAGGGGTTTTTATGTACGTCACTACAGTTACATTATGCCCTCTTTTGGCTAATTCATTCAAAATGGGGGAGTACACTTTGAAATGACTATAACCAAAGTGTGGAAACAAACCTAGAATGTTACTTGGTTCGGTAAGACCCAGACAAAAACTTAGAACATAAACGATGAGAAATGGCAAACACTTCATTGTTATCACATAAATGTATATAGATATCACAAGTAACGTACAAAACGTACTAATGCGTAGGTATTCCTATGTACTTCTAAGTAAGGTTGAGATTCGCGAAAAAGGTGCACTGTAGCGCAGAAACATAAACAATAAAATTATTCAATACACTAGAATTGATTGTTGATACGTAAGTCTTTCTATCTTTCTAGATCACACAAGACACAAATTAATAATAGTTTGACCAAACCGTTAGTTTGATAAAAGATCACATAACCGGAAACCTTTAATACAAGCTCTGTAATAGTGACTAAATTGAATGGATTTGTATAATTAGTTATAATTTGGTGGTGCTTAATCGAATAGAAGCCATTGAAGTGTCTGCTGCCAGTGAGACTTACTTAAAAACACTAAAGAGCCACACAATCGCTGTACGAATTGTAGGTAGGTAGATTGGAACAGGGACAGAGTGTAGGTTTTAATATTCGTTTGAAATACTCGCAGTAGATTTCAAATAATTTAACTCTCGGAAAAGAGATGTTTTAAGAGAATAGTTATTAAAGAGAGTCTTTAATCAGTAATCAGCTGTTGAAATATGAAAACAAATATTGTGCGTGATTAATGATTAGCTTTAGTAGGTATATTTTTTTCAGCTGTGATTTATGATTTAAGACTTTGCTTGTTTTTTTTATATTAAGCACCATTCTTCCTATCATAATGAACAAAAACATACGTATATGAAAGCAGAATGAAAATTATAATGATATAACATTTAATTTTTCTACTGTGCTATTGAAAAATATATTTTGACTGAAGGAATTTGTAGCTTTTTGAAATTTCCTACAATTTTCATATGTATGTACATATAATATTATGTTAATGCTGTAGATCTTTTTTTTTTGTATTTTATCTTTTTTGCTAATTAATTCAACACTATAAAAAATTACAAAATAATATTGCTATAAAAAAATACAATTTCAAATTCAATACAGTGTAGATATAAAATGTATTATAAACTTTATTACTATTTATTGGGCAATAGTTGTTTTACACGACATATAAACGTGTGGTTCTCCTTTTTACATAAAAAAGGGCTTCTTTTGAGTGAGGGAAGATTTTTCGAGTTATGAGTCTCATAAACTTATAAGCGCACGGTAAATATCAGCCTAAATATTCTAATGCAAATACTTGTAAATAAATATATTTGGTGGTGTGACAGTCCAGAAATGAAACAACAACAACGGGCCGTAGTAAATAGGCGTATTCATTTCCAGGTGCCGAGTACCTACTTTGCTTTGCATGAAAATAAAAATATGTGAATCCCACTAACAAAGAAAGCAGGATCATGTATTGTTTTTTTATGTGTTAAAAGAGATATACTTATACATAGATCCAGAGATAATAAAATGCGGCTGTTAACTGTCTTAAAATACAAACGAAAATACACCATGTTTCTTTTATATATGAGTAAATGCTCCAATTAATATCTGAAGAAAGCATTATATCAACGCGATTACTTCAATAAATATTTTTTTATTAAAGAAAAACTCACGGTTTCTAAAATACTTGAGCAAATACTACAATAAACATATCAAGAAAAAGTGCTATATTAGCATTGCTCCAACAACAAAGCAAGCATACTTTCTTAATATATAAGCAAAAATTCCAATGTTCAATACCTGAACAAAGCGTTTGATAAGCATTTACTCCAGTAACAATTTTCTCATTGGAGCAGATACTCCCTGCTCCTTTAGTTTTAGTGTATTTTGGAGAAGGTAGGTATATATTACGAAGGTCTGTGTGGAATCATTATTAGTAAGAAGTGTAAGAGCTGTTGAAACAGTGAAATGAAACAGAATTTCTTAAAAAATACAAAAGTTACCAAACGCAGTGTACCACTTCTATTTATAAAATGTCGCGATTGTACTGAAATTGTGTTATAGACACACCACACGAGAGCAGAGTAGATCAGACTTAATTTCTAATATAAATTGTGTAGTATATTATGAGCGTTACAGGCGCAACAAGCGAGCTGAACCTACTTTTTTTAAATATCATTTCAGTGCATTTCTTCGATTTTTCACTTTGTTGTTTCTTTATGAGACAGAAAGGGAAAACAACTTTTAGCTGTCAAGCGAAACTTGTAATGTGAAAGCTTTTTTCAATTTGCGACACCACCTTATTTCGGCTATAATGAGAACGTAGTATAAAGGCTAGTGCGATTTGTATTGCTTTAATGATTTAGTATAAAATACACAGAAACAAATTATATCAACACACAACACGAGACAGACCTTATAGATACTATTACCAAGTGCGTTCTTACCTTTAATTTTAATCTCAATGCAAGCAAACCTTAAAATAGACATTTAGCACGTACACGAACCCAAAAACTTGTATTCAGCCAATTCGCCTGTCATCGGATGAACTGCTGAGAATGAACTCCCCACTTTTATTCACCATTTGTACGTGACCCGATTGTACTTCCGAAGAATTTTTTTTTCGTAAAATCGTAAAATGGTGTTGCTCTCGAGCGTGCGATTATATTTTAATAATTAAATTTGATAGAAAATGTTATTCTAAAGCGAAGTTATTAAAAAAAAACATCTTCGATAGTATATTGTTGAAATTTTAGTGAAAAATAATGAAATTCGTGTGAAAAGTGCTGTTTTAATTTATTTATTGTTGGCCAACCTATATGTAGTCACTCCGGTGCTTTCGAGTTGAGATTCAGATTGCAGAGTTGAATTTGCATACAACAATGGCGTCTTCGTTTTCATCGCCATCAAAACAAGAAGAACAAATTGCAACATCGAAAAATAGTGCTAATGTGAATAATTTGCTTAATAAAACAACTAAAGAATCTCTCGCCGCAGAAGTGCAAAATGTTGACGTTAAATTAGATCGTACAAAAGTTAATGGGAGCTCGGAGACCCCAATCGTTTGTCCGGCAATAGAATCCGATGAAAAACCAAACATTTCTGGAGCCAAAATGGCTGCTGAGGTGAATCACGTAGGTGGCAAAGAAAAACTGTCACAGGAGCGCGCCGCCGAGAACCGCGAACTAGAAAATAAAGTCGAAGAAGAACTGGTAGTGGGTGTACGTCAGGGCAGAGCTGAGCTCTTTCCAGCACCTGCTAACACCAAAAAGTATTCAATGGAAATAGATAAATGCGCAATTAATTCCTTGCCACACCAGAAGTTGCAAGGTGACAATGAAATAAGTGCTAAAGGTAATTTTTAGCTAAATGTTTATAATTTCGGTTTGCCAATTGAAACGATTTATGTTTTTATTCTAGACGATCAGTCTAGGAGCCATAAGAAGAAAAAGAAGGAGAAGGATCGGTATCGTGATCGCGATCGCGACCGAACCAGAGAGAAAGATTCTGCACGCGAACGTCACAAAGACGGTGATAAAAATCGCAATTCTAAGGACAAGAGCGATAGCCACGGCAGCAAAGACAGAAGTCGTAGCAAGCATCACGAGGGAAAAAAGTCCTCCCATTCTAAAGAAAAGTCGCGACATGAGGATCGCAGTAGCAGTGCAAAGCACAAGTCTGCTTCAAAGGACCAGGAAAAGGTACACGGTTTAATTTTTAAGAAAGCTCATAAATTAATTATGTTTGCCTTTTACATATCTATGTAACTTTTTTAATGATGCAATTTTTTGGCAGTTCTTAGAGGTGGTTTTTAAATGCTTTAAAAATATTCCAATAGATTGAGTCTTCTGTGAGAGATTCCACTTTCAATTCCATTTACTGCTCAACAGAGATTCTGCCATTTACCTACATATCTTCTCTTTTTAAAGATACACCTTAAAACAACACTAGCCAAAAGTAAGGCATAAAGCATATTCATTGTCATGTCCATCTTCTCTTTTAAAACGACGGCGACAATATCGTTATCATTCCAGATTGCAACTTAATTCGTGCGTCATTGCATTTGTCTCATTCTATTGCCATTTGAGATACCTTCTTAAATCATGTGTACAAGGAATTACCAGCTAAGTTGGTCATTCCATATTTTGTTTTGAGACAGTCCTTTAAATGTTTCAGTCTTTTAAGATCGAAATAAGCTAACTTTGTTTATAAATTTGATTGGATAAAACCTTCAATATATAAAGGTGTCATGTTGGAGAATTTTGAACAAAAAAGTTCTTGTTACTCACATCCATTGTTTTTTTTTTTTGTTTAAAGTAAATTAGGAAAAAAGCTCTGCTCATATTTTACAGTTTAATCTTTGAGTAATCAACCAGAGAACTGCCATTGTCATTTGACTGACTTAACTAAACGGCTGACGAGGGTAGTCTTAAAAATGTCCATTTAAAGCTCTACATTATGGCAGGTTAACCGACAAAATGATGTGCGCAAGATTGAAGCCGCGAACCGATCAGTTTCTTGAGAATGTGTCAACTGAGCGATGTTTTGATGATTTTTTGCGGAATTCTTGTTATGAATCATTTATATTGCAGTTCAAACAATGTACTGTAAAGTTAGAACCGATTCCAAAAACGAAATGACTTCCATCTGCAGGGAAAAGCAGGCGTCAGATTTTTGGAATAAGTATGTTATAATTTTTGTCGATTATTAATGAAAAGGATGAACAATAAACGGAATATATTGTGCGAACTTGATGCAGAAAGTAAATGATTTAAGAACACAACGGACGAATTAAGATAAAAAAGTTTCCTTTCATCAAGACAGAACACCTGTAGGACACTTGTGTTATAGCGATGGCAAAAAGTGGACCACTTAATTTTTTAATTACTTCCTAATACATCATGTCTTTATGATCTATATTAGGCCCCATGGAATATTCTTGATTTCCAAACTCTAAAAAAATAATTGGGTTCTTTTGGGACTGCCCTCGTAAGAAATAGTTTAAAATAACTATGAATATGTGCGAAGAAAGTATTGCGAGAAAAATTAGGTACGTAAGGGAGTGGCTCAGAACTTGAACTCACCAAAAATCGTTATGATAACCTACAAAACTTAGAAGTGTAACATTACAGAAAATTTAAGGCCATCCGTGTTTTGTAAAGAAAGCCACAACGAAGTCAATCAATGTTAATTGATAAAAATAGTTTTTCCTAAGAAAAATCAGACATTTTTTTAAATTGCCTTCTCCTACTTTGATTTGTTTTACTCATTGTACAATATTCTCAACATTACAATCGGTAACCGTCGGAGCAGAACTTTCTCCGCAACATAGCATTATGGTGTTTTCAAATGGCAATCCGGAATTGGTTTTCGATTCGGATTTTGATTCGATTTGATTTCAAATCCAGAAGAGAAATTCTCTTCTTTTTCAGAATCAGAACTGTAACTTTTGCCCAATTGAACGCATTCAGAATGCTTTTTTCTGCTTCCAGATTGCCAATTGAAAACGCCATTAGATTTGGAACACATAATAATTTCTTTAATCATTTATTCGGTCTCTGCGAGGTATCCACCTGAAGGGAAAATATAATAATTGTATAAAATGTATACATTTTTATTTTCATACCACAATCAATATTCTTTTCTAATCTTCCCAACAACATTTTATATTCCTTCATACAAATTTGTTATCACACCAATTTGTGGTGCTAAAAATAAAAGTACAAATTTGGGGCCAATAGACTTCATTCATAAAATCCCTTATTACTTCCCAAAATTTAAAAAAAAAAAAAACGAAATATATAAAGCCAAACTGTCCTTTTTGTCATTTCTTAATTTTGACCGCTAAATATTAATTCATTATAAAACTAAACCGTATGCAGTCATTTGTACTTTTTGGTGTAATTAGATCATTGAGTTTTGCCTTTAACTCATAAATTATAAAAATAAAGTAATTGTCACACCCGTTAAAAATACATGTAGATGTTATATATTTTTATATAACTCATAATTTTTGGAAGAGGAATATTTGCTTTTTCAATGCTCAGACTTTCTGTTTTTCAACTCATTCTCAATGAGTACCAATGTTCATTTGAAAAATCATTTTTCCAAAATAGCTTCCTTTCATAATATCGTCAATGATTTTTTGTATCCGTGAAATCCATAGCTTACAACTGTAAAGTTAAACGTTCATAGGTACCTGTAACATTTTCATTTTTCTTTTAATTTATAAAATTAAACTATTAAGTAAAACATCTTCCTATTAAACAGAAAAGAAAATAGAATAGAATTTGAAAGAACACACTCAACACCATTTGTTTTAAAATGAATGGAGAATTCACAGCTGCAAAAAAACAAAGTCACAAAAAGAGATTTCGGAGAAAAAGTAAACCAAACTCCATGCACTGCCATTGCGTATGACAGATCCAAATAGAGTGGAATTTTGTAATTTTTGGTTCTTGAAAACTGTCTGCCTATTCTCACTGCCCCAAATTTAACAAAATTCTTCACTTCAACCTAATTTAGAGCTCTACCTGTAATCGTATTTCTTTTAAATAAAATTTCTTTAAATTTAACAGGAAAGGAGACGGAGTTCAGAGAGTAGTCGAAGTAACCATTCTTCCAAATCATCAAGCTCACTATCAAATAAGAAACCCAAAACACCTGAAAGACGACGCAGCTCAATTCAACTCTCTCAAGTATTGGAAAAATCAAATAAAGCCCCCACGAACATTGACTGTTCAAAATTTGGAGAAAAATCTCTTCAAACTAAGACCAATGATTCAACGAAAGAAAGTGCTGTTGAATCAATCTCAGAAATTGGCTTTGCAGCAGTACTCAAGCAAGATCCGAAGCAATCTAGCCCTGTTGAAAATGAAAAAAGCTCTAAGATTGTTTCACTTTCTCCACCAGAAGCAACTGTAGCTCATAGTATAATTAAACTGGAATCAACAGTTAGCCAAACAAATTTAACTTGCAAAATTAAACCAGAGCCATTGGAAAATGACATAAAGGTGGAAACTATTCCATTGAAATCGGAGTCTAGCTTAAAGTTGGAAATAACTTCTGTAAAAACGGAGCCAGAGTTAAAGTTGGAAATAGCTTCCTTAAAGCCTGATATCGAAGAACCTCTTACTCCGCATACTCCTTCACCTATTGACACGAAAGAGAAGATCTCATTTGATATTGTTACTTCGTCTTTAAAAGACAATTCCTTAAGCTTACCAGTAAAAGAAGAAATAAAAGCCAAACAAACAATGCCCGTTAATGTTTTGCCGGATGAACACAAAACGCTTGTCGTCGAAACACCGGGACCAATTTTAAAAATTGTTAAACCTCCACAGGTCGATCTTGTGATTATACCGAAAACACCGACGAAATCGTCAAAGATCGTTGATGAAGACTCTCTAATTCCAAAAACAACTTCCTTATCTGTGATTGAAAATAATGAAAATATAATATTTTCGCCTTCTTCAAAAAGTCTAGAGGCAAAAGGAACGCCTGAATTAGCAAGCATTCAAGGAGCAGTTATGGCTTCCGAAGCTAAGTTAAGTGTAATGGAAAACAAAATGGCATTGACATCACCATCCTCGGTGGAGTTAAAAGCAGGCACGCCAAGTTCAGCTGAAATAACACCCAAGTCAAAGAAACCTGATAAAACCCTTACCGAAGTAACGAGGGTTCTGAATTTTAATACCACCAATGTAGGTAATTGTGGGAATAAGCTTCCTTTGAAAACTGAGCTAAGCACTCACGTTAATCCCGAAGTAGTTAGTTGTAATCCCAAAAAACAACCCAAAGCTACCCCTAAGGCTGTCCTCCAGCCGGTACCAGTGCCTGTCAATCACAACAACAATCATATGATGAAAATGCCGGAAAGCAACAAATCTGTTCAGCAACAGCCAGCTAAAGTTTTCCCCATAAGTGCGCCTACTGAGACCGATACACCAAAGGTTAACCATGAGACTAAAACAAATCATTCCTTATCAAGCTCTTCGCAGGGCAATCATTCGTATTCTCGGAAAAATAGTGCTGCCAGTAATAGCAGTAGTAGCAGTAGTCATTATAAATCAGGAAAACATTCTTCGTCATCAACGAGCAGCCGAGAGTGCTCAAAATGCTATAAGCGTTCTAAGATCCGACGAACGAGTGTTGGGACTCAGTGTATGCAAAGCGCTCCTTCGGCCACAAATATGGGCCGAATTCCATTTAATTATAATGACGTGAATTTTACTCGAAAGGGATTGGAAGACCTTAAATATGGTCGCTTTTTCCGTATTGAATTGCACCCAAATGGAGGAGCATCAGTTGTACATATGTATCAGAGTGACATAGCTTCACTGTCACCAGAAGAAATGGATGAATTGGTGGAAGAGTTTTTTAGGGTTTGTTTTGCTGAAGATGACGATGGTTATGCTCATCATGTGATGGGAATAGTTCATGATTCAGCGGCTTATTTGCCGGACTTACTCGAACACATGGCTGACAATTATTCAACACTAACTGTGAAAGCTGGAGTACTAGGTCGTAATTCAGACATTGAAACTTGTACGATGAGTCAGTACAATGAACAGGTAATTTTCATAGTTTTATTTAAAGGAAGAAAAACTAATTTTTGAATGTGTATTTACAATTAATAATAGGTTACAAAGAACTATTCCCAGGGAACATTTCGTTATGGTCCGTTACATCAAATAAGTTTAGTGGGAAAAGTTCATGAAGAGGTAGGAGGATATTTTCCTGATCTTTTAGGGCGCATTGAAGAGAATCCGTTTCTAAAAAAGGTGAGATAGTGTTTTTTTTTTTTGTTAAAAATTACGTTTTCTAATAAAATTGAATTTGTTCGTAGACGATGCCTTGGGGTGAAAATTCGATTTTACAGTCCGATCCGAGATTATCAAATGATGGACCAATATTGTGGATACGAGCAGGAGAACAATTAGTACCAACAGCTGAACTTAATAGCAAGACACCTTTAAAGAGACAGAGGTATGTATGTTATATTATAAAATTATTATTTTAATGATTCTAAACAACTAGATTATGTTTATGATTTTTTAAAGGTAGTAATAGTTATAGTAATAATTACTTATTTTTTATTTAATGGAATACTTTTTCCTTAAGATTGTTCAGATGAAAAAATTTTAATTCTAACAAGCCAATTTGACTTAGCAAACTTATAAAGTGAGAAGAGGATGAAAAAAAATGTTATCTGAAAAATATTTTCAATTTTGTGATTGGATAAAGGAATTTAATTTAAATAATGGTTAGTGTGTAGGATTGCTATGTCGGAGTTATGGGTTCGATTCTCATCCTCGTCTATCTAAAAACAGACATTTTTCACGTGCTGGTGACTCTTACATATATTGAAAAATTGTACAAGAGTATCACTTGTCAAGAATAAAGTGCTTCTCACTCTCGCCGTTCGGAATCGGATGTTAGAGTATTTTTTGAATAAACAAAACAAAATACATATTTAAAAAATGTATAACATTTATTCAGTAAACTCTATATATAAAAGCACCATCCGTTTCAAGAAAAGCTAGGCAGCAATTATAGCCAGGCAAATTAAATTAAAAAACATGATTTCTAATCTCGGCTGACTTCAATTATTTCCGTGCTCTAAGTTTTTTTTTAAGTTTAGTGACATTTAAAGTCCCTGCTACAAGGGCAGTTTTGGTATACATATATACTTCTGAACAGAAAAAAGAACACACATGATCTTCAATCAAGAAAAATAAAAATCTATTATCGAGAAAAAGAAGTAATCAAATGATTTTATGTTATTCGACTTATTGACTGCTCGATACAGACCATAAAAAGTGTACAGGGTAAAAATATTGACGTATATTTTCTATATATTGCATTTATTTGTTTCTTTTAGAACGCGAATAAACGAATTAAGAAACCTCCAATATTTGCCCAGACTATCTGAAGCAAGAGAAACTATGATTGAGGACCGAACTAAGGCTCATGCTGATCATGTTGGCCATGGTCATGAGCGAATAACCACTGCCGCAGTTGGTAAGTCTTGTTTATTTTTTTAACAAACATTAAATTTAATAATTATCGTGTTTTAAAAGGCATTTTAAAAGCAGTGCATTGTGGTCAACCATATACACAAAATCGTGTAACAAAAGACGTTGTTGCATTTGCCGCTCAAGACTTTAACTATTTAGTTGGAATGTTGCAGTTAGATTTGCATGAACCTCCCATATCCCAGTGTGTACAGTGGATTGAAGATGCAAAACTAAATCAGCTCCGAAGGGAAGGCATTCGATATTCCCGAATACAGCTTTGTGATAACGATATATATTTTCTACCCCGGAATATAATTCATCAATTCCGTACGGTTACAGCTGTTACTAGCATAGGTTTGTCAATTATTCACTATAGGAAGAAAAAAATTAATTCAATTCAATTGTTTCAGCTTGGCATCTACGATTACGACAATATTATCCTGGTCAAGAAGTAATCAACGAGAAGAACAATCCTATTCTGGCCGAACCACCTCACTATAAGGAAAAACAAACTATACTCCCGCATCCGATTTCATTAATAGAAGATAAAAAATCTACTCCATGTAAGCGCACCTACGATGGAAAGGTCAAAAAGTCAGACAAAAAACTGACAGACTTCGATAAGAGACGATCCAGTGAAAGTGGAGCCGAGGAAATCAACACAAAAGAATGTGGCAATGAGTCCCCTAAGAGTTCGGCAAAGAAAAAGATTTCCAAAGAAGAAGCAAAAATTGATATGCGAAAACTTGTTCTCGATCCTCATAAAGTCCACAAAAATTCAAAATCTTCAAATGCGACACCGACGAATAAACACAAGAGTTCAGCAGCACCGTCTACCCCCAGTTCTTCGGGATCTCTGTCCACGGAGGAGAGACCCAAAAAATCGAGTAGTAGCAGCAGCAGTAATAGTGTAAGGACTAACAGCAAGAGCAAAGGGAAATCGTCGTCTGGAAATTCTAAAAGCAGCAGCAGTAGTAGTAGTATACACCGGCAACGAGATAATGAACGCGATCGCGATCAAAAGGACAATGCAGCGGTGACTATTCTTGCCAAAGTGCAAATGTCGGATAAACCTCAGCAGCAAAGCGGTATAAAAAAGCCATTAGCGACTATAGCTCCCAGTTTCCATGTCAAATCTGTCAACGTTGATACAAAAAGAACTCCTCCGAAGATTCCAGAACCTCCACCACTTCCAACACCGTCGGCATTTGCGGATAAAGATGCCTACCTCAATAGCTTAAATCAAAAAGAACCCGAAATTAAAATCCAAGTACAAATTATTTCTGATGAAAAGATCCATCAGCCGGTCCAGATGGTGAGTGTTGTGGACAGCAATGAAGGCATTAAGAACTCGCGCGACGTAAAGCTCTTATCTAGTGGTGATTTTAATTCTAGTAATATATATATTGGTGTTCAACCCGAACTCATTGTTAGCCACGAGGAAGAAGTGGTCGTGTCAGAAGAGGTAATCATAGGCACAATAGCTTCTCACCCACCGTTGCCTCCACTACCACCACCGAAGACATCACCGCCTCCGTTGCCTCCTGCAGTAGCCCCACTAACACCTCCACTACCCCCTCCTCCATCGACCCCAGCAAATAGTTCCTCGTTAGGAAATCCAGGTGTTGCCTTAGCAGATAACCGTACAAAAATCTCCTCCAATCGAACCAAGTCGCAGTTATTGTCCTCATCAGCAGCAAATGTGTCAATTAGCAAGAGCAGTAGTGTTGCGGCTAAGCCAGACCTACTAAGCTCAATCATGGCAAGTATGGACAGTACAACGACCAGTGCGCGAAACAACATCACATCATCTTCATCCTTCTAGTTTGGAATATCGAATTTCCTATCGACCTCCAACCAACGCCCCACCCCCCTCCCTTTCCCCCATTGGAAATATATACATAATTATTTTAATTTATTTCTTCACCAATTTCTTCCTGTTATAACCCTGCCCTCCCAAAAACAAAAACTTAGCCATGTGTACAGTCGTGTGGCACCTATCGAGAAAAATCACTATCAATTAATCAAAATCATAAGTTATTAAATATTAAAAAAAAAAATATGTAAATAAAAGTTACAAATACACACATACACACATATATATATTTATATGTAGCTACTTAATATTGTTAAGCGAAAAAAAATATTATAAAGAGTAAATAAAGAAAAAAACTTATTCGTCCACAATGCGTATGAAGTGTATTATTAAGAGATTACAAAGGTTCCCTTAAGCACACAGGATTTTTAAAGACAACGAGCCATGAAACACAGTTAACTAACAACCAGTTTTGTTTTATTACTTTTTAAATTGAATACAATAACAGTACAAAAATATTTGTTAAACTGACGATGAAATCGATGTCACTGACTAACTTTAAAGCTATAATAAAAATACACAAGATAAACCCTAGGGTCCCCAATTAGGATTTTTGGAAATGTATAAAGAGATAGATAAAAAACAAAAAATCTACAACTTCGAACGTAAAACATCAACTCGACTTTGAGCGCTACGCTGCAGATCCATTAGTTTCATGGCCAGGCCCATGTTTCCTTGGATTTTGACTTTTCCTTGGAAAAATGCTTTTTGTGGAGGCAATTTTCCAGTTATGAGATCTGTCACGTCTTCATCGGACACAATGAAAGTAATATTTGGTTTATCTTGAAAATAAGAAGAGAAAATACTAAGCCTGTTTGTGTTTATTGGGATGAAATTTCAAGACTTACCTTTTCCATTGTAGATTATTTTCCCTTTGCCCTCTTTAGCGTTGATTATCCAGTAACCAGTTTTTCCATTAGGCCCATTTGTCACCTTGAATCCATATATTGCACGAACTTTTTCAATAAGATTGTCAGTGTCTTCTATCATAGCTTGTTCGAGAAGCTTCAACATAGGAGCGACTTTAAATCCTTCGGGGGATTCTGCTATAGCACTAGCACTAGTTAAATTGTGTGTAACCTTTTTGCTAGCATTGGGGAATCCTAGGCGATATAATCCCAATACAACTGCACCTCCCAGTCCAAGATTGTGTTGTAAACCAATTTTTGCGTTTGGAACTTGCCTTTTTTCGGCTTGACCCCTCAGTTGCCAGACAATCTCCGAACACTGAGCCAAACCAGTAGCACCCAATGGGTGGCCCTTTGAAATCAATCCACCACTGGGGTTTATAACATATTTCCCACCATATGTGTTGTCACCATTATCGATCATTTTACCCGCCTCTCCTGGAGCACATAAGCCAAGGGCTTCATAAGTTATCAACTCATTTGCAGAAAAACAATCATGCAACTCAACAACATCAACGTCCTGTGGTTTGTATGGAGATTTAGCAAATAAACGTTCGGCAGCAAGGCGAGTCATATCATATCCAGCGATTTTCATCAAGCTCTTATCCTTAAAACTTGATTCCGGATCAGTGGCCATTTCCATTCCAACAATTTCCACAGCTTGTGCTTCAAGACCATGGCGGCGAACGAAAGCTTCTGACGCTATGATGGCAGCAGCAGATCCATCACTGGTTGGGCAGCACTGTAGCTTAGTTAGGACTCCATGAATCTTTGGCGATTTCAAAATTTGATCCAAAGTATATTCATCGCGAAATTGTGAGTAGCTGTAAAAGAAGCAATTATTTTAAAAATAATAAATAATTGAATGAATAATGTTTTACTTACGGATTATTGACAGAATGTTTGTGGTTTTTCCAAGCGATCTTTGCAAAATGTTCTGGTTTGGTTCCATATAATTTCATATGCTCCAAGCCAGCGTTTCCAAAAATTTGGGCAGCCATTGGTGAAGCTTCAATATCAACTAGTTCACTCATTAACTCAACATGTTTTTCCATTGGATTGGCTCGGTCAAAAAACTATTATTTAAAATAATATTGATAAAGGTTTTTTGTTTAAGTTATAAAATTAAACCTTTGATGAAAGCGATCCTTTTTCCATTTTCTCAAAACCCAATGCAAGAACACAATCAACATTGCCAGATTCAACAATTTGTTTTGCCAAGAATAAGGCACTCGACCCAGTGGAACAATTGTTGTTTACATTATAAACAGGAATTCCAGTCATGCCGACTTCGTAAACTGCTCGCTGTCCTGAAGTCGAGTCACCATAAACATAGCCAACACAAGCTTGTTGCACCTCATTATAGCTTATTTTGGCATCTTTCAAGGCTTTTGTAACGGCTTCCTTTGCCATGTCAGGGTAGCAAACGTCAGCGCGTTTACCTGGCTTCTCAAACTAAAAAAAAAAAAAAATGTTCATTAAATACTTGTAATTTCTTGTCTTCAAAAACCTTCCTAGTGGATTACAGTGAATTCTTTCTTTTTTCTTGCGCAAATTCTAAGGGTTTGATTCCCAGCCTTGTTTATCTAAAAACAAATGTTCTTTTACGGGCTTGTTGCTAAAATTGGCAAATTCTATCACATTTCAAAAATAGAGTGCTTCTCGCATCAGCTGTTCAGATTCGGTATAAAATCGTAGGTCCCCTCCATTCCTGCAATAACACTCACACAAGAATGACTGAGTTGTAGTTGTCGGACCACCAATTTTATTTATTTATTTAAATTCAAAAGAATTAAGGCAAATGGTAGTATCATGTTTTACAGTTCAGTTGCATTTGCCTGTGTTTTGCTTTCCAAATTTAGCTCCACTGGTTCGGTCCTTTTTTTACCATAAGAAATAATAAATTAAATTAACCGTTTGATATGTATTAACCAAACATGATTGACATAGGTATATTTTTAAATTTGTTTTGGAATTCTTCGGAAAACGAAAATGATGACTCAATTTTTTTCTTCTTAATCTAAATTCTAAAATACCAAGGTAGGTATTTCTATTCCCAAATTTTCTTTTATGAATAGAAATATATAAATCGGCAAAAATTTCTTGAATAGACCCTCAGAGTATAAACATACAAAGATCAAGCTGTTTTCTATAATTTAAAAAAAAAATCAAGTCTTCAATAACTAATAAACTACAAGTCATTAAAAATTGTATTTCTTCTTAGGGCATAGTTCAAATAAAATTATAATATGTTAACAATTATTTCATTTTTCTTATTGGTACTCGGTACTCATCGCAACGAACGCGAAAATAACTGCACTTTGTACCTACATACATATGTGCAAGCCTGCATGTCGACATTCCATAAAGCTCAATTTATTATTGAAGAAAGTCTTTCGAAAACCAGTAGGTATATTATGTTTAACATTATTGTTGTTAGTTAACTAGGTAGGTACCTACTCTTTATCTTTCCTATCGCAATCTTACCTACCAACCACGAATTTGCTTTGTTAGAGTTAAAATAGCCATACAAGCAGATAAAACCTTTGTATGTAATTCTTATCTTAAATCTATTCTGCACTTAGTTACAAATATAATTCCCTGCATACGAAAACATGTACCTAAATATGTATATAAAAACAATTTGCAAATTGAATTTAATAAAATTCTTCATCAAAATAATAAAAATTACCTTGGTCATACCAACTCCAATGACGTACACTCTGGTCTTGGCCATTTTGTTTTCGATAAGTTCGAGCGATTAAAGCCGAATGGTCAGTTATAATTTTAGAATAAAACACGCAATAGTAACTACACTATCTACTTTAAGTGAATATAAAAAACAACTTTATCAAAATAACTTAATGAGCGTCCGACACAAATGGAAGGCAAGTTACGAATGACTATTGAGATTGACAATTTGACATGACATTTGACAAACAATAACAAAAGGGTGACATTTTTCTTCATTTCAATGTTTCTTTCTCACGGCGGTTCGCCAATGTCTATTCAGAATTTCTATCAAACGTCAGAGTAAAAAAAAAAACATACTCGGTAAAAATAACAGGTACAACGTTTACTATTTGAATTTATTTAGTTTTTCTAGGTTTAGGCATTGTATATAAAACTTATATACAATGGGTTTAGGTACACACATGTTCTTACTCCTACACTTTTGTTTATATGCTTTCATACGAGAAAACTAGTTGCTGGAAATTTTTCTCGTGTTTTTTTTCACTTGCTTCAAAACGCTTCTTTCACATTAATTTTTTTTCCTTTTTGCCTTTTTCTAATACAAACTAATGACGTTTTCAGAGCTTACACTTTGCTGCAATAGCAGTAGATCTATTACACTTTTCGCAAGAAATAAATCTGCTGGCGCTAAATCCAATCTGTTAGACTTTTTTGCTTGATACATAGATAGATAATTGATAGACGAACAATAAGCAAAGGAATTTTTGTATGTGTTTGATTGAGAAATATGAAAGGAAAACGCCAAATGTCAGCAACGGTTATGGGACAAACTCAGACCTTTGTATATGAAAACTATAGTACTCTCATGGTGGAAGTCGAATGGGGCGACATCTAATGTATGCCGGCAACCCTTACTCTTTTTTTTTTTGCGGAGAGCTTATGGAGGTTTTAAATGATATTTATTGATATTTTTTGGATGCAATTATCCAAAAAATAGTCTCCTCTTGCTCCTACCACTAACTTTCGACGCTTAAAGACTCACCAAATCGAATTTTGCACCTCACATTTTGCAGCGCTACCACCAGGATCCGGGCAACCCTGAAAATACTCCCCATGAGAGTACTATAGTTTTCATGTACAAAGCTCAGACTATACTGGGCTTTTAGAGTAGTTTAAAATTGTAGTTGAATTTTTTTTTTTTGGGAAATTTATTTCTAGAAATATTTAAAAGAAATTACACCATATAAAAAATATTTTCAACTTTGAACTCAAACTTCTTTCTTTTATGCTCCTTCATATTTTCCTCCAATTACATACTTTTTTGTTTATTCTTAACTAGGTACTTTAACATAGGAGCAAGTTCGTGCAATCCAGTCGTGTGCCTAAAAATAGATTTATTTATTTATTTTCAAGCGGAACTGTTATTATCTGTTCCTTATGTTGGTATACAAATATTTGTAAAATATTGAAAAATACATGTAATTAATTCACTTTTATGTAGTCGTGGTATTTAAGTAAGGAAAATAAAAATACACAAATACAAGAATGCTCATATCTTTTGTTCTGCTTTGGATATAATTATTTTCTTTCAGCTTTTGGAAGTTTCATTAATTAAGCTATATAAGCAATTTCAGACTTATCTATTCTTTGACGGACACTGTATATTATTCAATTCCCTTGAAAAAAAAAAAACCAATTAAAAAATGTTGACCACTGTTCAAGAATATCTTAATAATCAATTGCTTTGGTCCTGAACCCATCCCCCCATCATACTTTAGTGCAACGGAATTTCAACCGATTTTCCTATTTAGATTTGATCTCAAACACATTATACATAATTTAAAAAGATTTATTTACATTATTTATATAATAAAACAAAAATCAAAAGTTATGTACATAATAAATATAAACTACTTAATTTTACGAGAAAACAAATATTTTCCTATACTAAACAAATATTTTTCTAAACTAGTTAATTTTGACTTTTTTCGAACGATTTCTTACTATTCTTCCTATTCTTAAGAACGACCTGCAAGCTAAAACTGATAAAGCTATGAGAGCAGCTAAAAATGTATAAACATCCAGAGAATAATAAGCAAAACGGGACATCCGGCTAGATATCGATTTAGTTAGAGGTGCTCCTTTTGTTTCTATAACATGTTCAACCCACCAAATGGCAGTCTCCATTGCACTCTTCGGACGTTTTCTAAATGAATGTGCTATATTTTTAGCATTTTCCATAAATCTGAAAATAAATCACAACAAATTGTTTAACAATTAATTCTTAAAAAAAGTTCTCTCAAAACTATCTACTTACTTTTTATCAAGAACTGTTGTTATAGCATTGTAAACTGTCGTTTCTGTAATATCCTCAAAATGTAATATTGTTCCCATACCACGTTCAACTAATGCAGCGGCGTTATGATATTGGTCGGCAAACATTGGAGTAACAACAACTGGAATCCCATAGTAAGCTGCTTCTGTACTACCCAATAAACCGCCATGTGTCATGAAGGCCTTGACATTTGGATGACGAAGAATATCTTTTTGGGGTAACCACTTGCTAATGAAAACATTTTCCGGTTGATGTGGTAAGGTATCGTTTTCCCATTTCCAAATGACTTTTTGTTTCAATCGTTTGAAAGCTTTGAGGATTGCGTCACGTTTTTCCGTGGAAAGAGACTCTGCTCTAACCATGGATCCCCAGCTGAAAACAACCACTCCATGCTCAGCAGTATCCAGAAAATGTTGCATTTCCTGGAAAAAAAACATTTAATTTGTGATTTTAATTGTTTAAAAAAAAATGTTTTTTTAGAGTTTTTCTTTAACCTCGTTTAACGGTTCTTTCTGAGTTGCTATGTGAATTCCACCGAGTTCAATAACAGCTGGTGACAACGGCTTAGCACCACTTAAAGAATAGTGTTGGTTCACAAAGAAAATCGAAGTTCCCATTATCATCTCATTGGTTTCTGGCATATGTTGTCCAAATCTTTGACGAACCAGTTTCGTTGCTATCTTATGACTATATCGACTTTAAAAATGTACACTTGGTAAAATAAAGTCAGTCTTTTAATAATGTCGTAGTAATAATGTACTTGGACTGCTGAACGATTTTAACAACATACGGACATTTATACAAAAAATCAAATCAATTGTTTTGCCGGCAGAATAACTTTGTCAGTGAAGCAAAGTTGACACCAAGCAGCCCATAATACATTAACACTTTAAAATTCCTATAAATTATTACTTGTATAAAAAATTATATCCATGATAGATGAGCCAATTTCCTACACGATTTATAAAGCTTATATTCTCCGATTGGTCTAGAAACAAAGCTGGGATGTATGATGGAATAATTGGATTGCCGACTCGCCCATAATGCCAGGGCATTAAAGGACAACTGCTAAGTGCCACGACAGGTACTTTAAGAATATGTGCAACTGCCATCAAACAATCCGTGTTGAATTGTTCCATAATGATGACATCATACTGAGTGTTCCCGTTTAGAACTTTTTCCAATGCATCTGATTCCAATGCATTTCTGCAAGCTTCCTCGCCCCATTGGTGAAGCGAGAAAAATATATTCCATGGCGTGTAAAAGCTACGTTTTTTCAGGGCCTGAGATAAAAGTATTTAAATAATTTTGAATACATAGATATTTTCTATAACATTTATGTTAAAGATGTTTTACCTTTAAGTCCACCATGTTTGTATGTAATTTCACTGCTGGTAGCACTAAATCCGTGTAGTTTTCCGTTGGATTCCTGTTCGGAAAATGGCTGATGACCGTAATATTATGACCAGCTTCTGCTAAACCTCGCATAATCGAATGGAAAAAATAAAAGTGACTAATTCCAGGATGAGGGAATAGACCGAGTATATTGTAGCTTGTTACAAGACATGTGTAACCGGAAAATGTGATAAGTAATATAACCCAATTCATCTGAAAGGCAATGTTTTTTGTGTGTTAATTTATTTTGTTTTTTTTTTCAATGATAAAATGTTTTATGTTTTATATGTTAATTTAAACTCATCTGATTTTATTGGGGTAGATTAGGAAAAGGTTGGTAACTAAGCTTTTAAAACCAATAGGTTATAAGCATAAATAAAATCACTCATTGATACCCACAGACATTTTCAGAAAAGAATATTTCTACTTGGTGAGAATAAATTCACCCAATTCATAATACAGACAAGTACGAGTACAAACCATTTACAAAAAATATACATTTCACGTAAATTTATTAATTTCAAATGAATTTACAATTTTTTTTAAATCATGGATAAATTTAAAATGCACTTAAATTCTCAAAAAGTTTATTAGAAATTTCACTTGTTATCCAAAAATTTTAACCTAAATTAAATAATATTAAGTACCTACTTACTTCCTTAAAATTGTAAGCGGTTTAAAGATTTCATTTGAATTTTATAAATTTCACTCAATTTTTAAAAATTTGAAATAAACTGAAAAAAAGTTGAAGTAAATTTATAATTCTAGTGTTTTCTAAAAAAGTTAGTTAATTTAAAATATTACGTGCATTTATAAAATTTAAGTAGCTTATGAATTTCACGTGAATTTTATAAATTTTACTTAAATTTTCAAAATTGTAAATATTCACGTGAACTATCAAAAAAAGTAATGTTAAAAAACTGACGTGAGTTTTCAAAAAGAAATTTTACTTAAATTTTCAAAAACTATGAATATTTACGTGAATTATCAAAAAAAAAAGTAATGTTAAAAAACTGACGTGAGTTTTCAAAAAATCCACAAGTTGAAAAATTATGTGAAAATATTGTTGTCAAAACCCCTTCCACAACTACGCCCATGTTATCATTTTTATTGACGATATGCATCCATTTTGGAATCGAAAACAACATTACAAGTTTCTATAAATTTTACACGTAGATACTAAATAAAACAATTCGGTGAAGCTTTCGAATCATATTATTCTTGAGTAACATCCACTTCTTTTGTTTTGCAATTATAATATGGACATCGATACGTATTAACTTTATCAATAATAACCAATGTTTTTGAGTGAGTTTCTGTTATGGAAAATAAAAGTCTACAAAAAATTTATTTTCTATCAGCTCTCACTCTCGAAATATTCCTGTTATTTCACAAAAAAATGTAATGCAGGTATTTTGTTCAATAAATAAAAATCCTGAAACTAGGCCATCAATAAATATTATTTAAAGGTCAGAAACCAGGACCGACAGGTTAAAGTGTTATCTGATTTTTGTCCCCTCAAATCAAAGTATTTTATACTTTCAGTATTTTTATTCATTGATTATTCTTAACTACTTCAGGTAGCTGGAAATTGATTTGAACCTAAAAATTCTTATAATTTGACTATTTAGAAGCAATTACTGAAAGTGTCCCATCAAAAACAGGTAAAGGGAAAAAAGTGTTCCCTTTTCATAAAAAAACGTGCATGAAACGTATGTTTATTCAGAATAAAGAGCAAGACAGAGTCTGATTCTAATAATGCTAAGACTCGCACTGTCGGAAAAAGTAATTCTACAAAAAGCAGTTCAACCAGCAGCTTGATAATAAATTGTATTAAGATCTTCCCATATATACATACATATCTCTATAGCTTCTATTTTTGAGGAAGTTAATGACAATATAAAAAAATTGTGCCAAACCAGTTGGTGAGATAAGAAAATATAAATTTTAGAATTTAGGCTTGCGTACGAAGGTGTTGGACACGAGAAAAGACAAAATAAGTGCTCTTCGCATCGGCATCTGTTTTGGTCTTGTTAAACCGAGTCTCAAATCGTTATCGGTAGTTTCGGAGTTGTCATGATTTTTTTTTAATATGAAAATTTTGATCCAACTCAAAGTCCAAATGCTAGATTGTTTTTTTTAGTACGATAGGTAGGTATACATACATAATTATGTATGTATGTATGTAGGTAAAGATGCTTCTTTTTCTGATGCTTGATTACTTTATCTTTATTTGTAACAATAGGTACTAAAAAAGTGCAATGCATTCGACGGATTCTAGTCAAAATACTCGAAAACACAGATCGTAAAAGACATAAAATTGTTTTTGTGTGGACCATAGGTCATTGTTATTTTATAAATTTGTTTATTATTGTTCTTGCGGCGTAATTTAAAAACACATATAATAAACTATACAAAATGTCAATAAAAGATGAAAAATTCTTAACTTAAGTTTTCTTTTAAAAGAGAAAAAAGTAGTTCAAAATTTACTATTTGAGAATCAAAGAAGTGCATAAAACTAGAAGATGGAGGCTTTTTTCTCTGCTACAAACACAATTGTATTATCATTTTGAAGACTCCTAATGTTTTGTTCATTAAATTACAGGCATAAAATAAATAGAGCGTTATTTTTAGACAATGTGTATCAGAACTTAGCTTAATTTAACGGAAACAGGGATATTGAGAAAATCATCTTAATTTTTTGGTTCTCTTCATGTACATATTTCTTTGATGGCATGATCATTTTTTTGATAAGAGGCAAATAAAATAACGATTGTGTGACGAGTGCAAAAAAATTTGCATTTGTATTTGTTTTTGAATGGATACCTACAAAATCCATATGAACTCGAAATATAATAAATAGTTTTCTGAAGGATTGAAAATGTTTCACAGGTTTCACAAGACACGTAAACAAATTATTCTATACTGATTCAATGGCGATATTGAGATTTTTAAGACGTTTTAAGGTTATCAGCAAAATTTTACTCTAACACATCTTTGTTTGACCTGTTTTTTTTTCTCTCCATTATTCATATTTATCACACCTATTTATATATACCTATTTATTATAGGTATCTGTATCGTAAATAAAAGATATAAATTTACCCTTTTTGGCTCTAAACAAAATTTCAAGAGCCTTTTAACCATCGAGATGTTTTTTGATCCACCTAAAACTACGTGTGCACTTTTTTAATGCCTAACGTCACCACCTTAAAAAATATACATACAGAAATAACTAATAAGCTACTTGCATAAAAAAAGGCAAAATTGTTTTTCCATCAAATTGAGTTAGTTGATATAAAGTCTATAAAAAATTGTTAAATATCTTATATTTGGATCTCGAATAACTTTAGTAGTTGATCTAATATATGCAAAACCAATCAAACCGAGGATTGCTGTGGAAAGTCTCAGATTAAACTATAAAAATCCGAAAATCTTTCTCTTTCTCTTTCTTTTCCCTTTCAATACAAGATCACAACTTAAGTATGAGAACTATTTATAATATTTTGGGGACATTCCTAAACATTTTGGGCTAAAGTTTGTTAGTTCTTACTACACACAACATCCATAATGTATTTGAACCCCAATGTTTGTTTTTGTCAAAAATTAGAGTTGAAAATTAAATTAAACCACGTTTTTGGATTTAACCTTAAATTTCTTCACTGTGAGTAGAAGTTTTTCACAATGTTATGAAATTTGAACACTATTTTTAAAAATATTTTTTTTTTATTATTTACATTTGGTGCGTATTTTTTTCTGGGATAGAACGATAAACGTTATTTTTAATTTCATGTGCAAATATATATAGCTCAAAGATCCAAAAACACAATCTTGAAGGTACAGTTATAAAATATTAGGTCAATAAAAATAGAAAATAAGTAACTTCACTTGTATTGTATTGTAACTGTGCAATTCAAAGGAGTATTAAGTTAGTTGTTTTTATTTTATTTTAATATATATACGATTATGTACATTACTTTTACCTAAAAGTAATACTCTAAGCTCAAACAGTTAGTGAATGATTGACAAATAAATCACTTACAATAAATATTATACAGTCCTTTAAACACGACTAGACACTTTTCCCTCCTTTGAATAACTGATCATAGCATTCGATTTTCATAATGAAGATGGGTATAGAAGAGAAGATGACCATGTTGGTGGTAGAATGAAGAACTTATTTCGTCGTCAATGAGATGTGGGATCCACGGTTGCCGCGATGCTTTAGTTTTGTTGAATGTATTGCCTGTTTTGGCTTTCAATTAGAATTCTTTTTTTTACAGTATTCTTACGCCTAATTATGTATATTTTGCAGTGACATTTTAGGCTCATTTGAAATTATATAAGATATGTAATATATATATATATGTTTTTTTTTGGGTTGGTATGTTTTGTTTGAATATGCCTAATTTTAGTTTGGTTAAATTAAATTACCTACCAAAATACTCTGTTCAAACTATTTTTTCAAGCAACCGGATGCCAATTTATTCTTCAAAGCGCCCGCCATTTAGCCGGTTACATGGTTTGTAAAATGGGTCGAACAAACTGATATAGTTATTTATTTTATTTATTTGTAGTTATTTATCAAGAGGAGAATTAAAATTTTGCTCTTTCAACAATAAACATTATGAACAACAAATATGTATACAAATATGTTTTAAGACCTCAAAATGTGTGTACAATTATTATGTTCAAGAAATACTCTTTTTCGGCTTATGTACCTACTACTATTCAAAATCTACACCTGGCAACACTATGCAACCCTATTGACATAAAAAAGCACTTTGACTCAAGTTACCTTTACCCAGTTGAAGGAAATTCTAAAGTTCAGAGGCTGAAAAATAAAGAAAATAATTAAGACAAAGTGGGGCAACATGACTCAAAGGGGATATGCTGGTTGATTTACATTAGAGACCAAAAAAATCTAGAATATGTACCAGAATAAAAACTATTTCCATTCGTTTAGGCGCACGGTTAGAACTGTGAAGTATATAAAGCTTGAAAAAATAGACTTTAGACTTTTACCATTCAAAGCTCTTATGAATTTTTGGTCAAATGTATACAATCTTGCTAAATTAGGCTTTTTTTAGCATTTCGCTCTCCTTTTTCAAACTACAGAAAATTCTGGTGCTTTTTTTGATTTGGTGTTACTTCTATGTGTATTTATTCAAAACTCATAAGCGAGAGGTGAATACCAGCCTAAGTATGGTTTACCTTTTTTTTAAAAAAAGTGTTAGGTATGTTTATATGGTCCTTATCTTTACTAGTTTCCTTTCTTGGGGTTCAAATTACAATCAATAGACAAAACAAGATATTGCATACCAAAGGTCTGCGATCTTTTCTACGTAAATACACGACTTGGTCGCACGCACTTGCACCTTTAAGCGATCATATCGCTTTTAAGTGTAAAATGAAAATTTGTCTCAAAATAAAAATATGAACCTTTATTTTAGGTCACATACCAAAAATGTTTAGTCGAGGCTTGAGGGAAGAATTTTTTTGGGTCGGTATATTGTGTTTCTCAGTATTTAAAAAAAAATAATAGTTCAACACATACATGCATATGTTATGTACATTTATGTATGTTTTACAGAAATAAATTGATTAAAAAGATTACAATTATTATTATATCACGGATTTTTCTTAACATTTGTATGTGAGGTAATTTTTGTTCAAATTATTAAGGATAGTATAAAAAAATTTCACAAAAAATGTGTCTAGTTTATTGTGAAATATTTAATTTTCAGAAAGTAATAGTTTTTTTTCAAAGCCCAAACAATTTTTATAAAAATTTAAGCACTGAAAAATAGATGAATAAATGATTCTGTGGGAAGTCGCGTACCTTCCAAAATTTTGAACTTTTTTCGTCGGAGTCGTTTTCCAAAAAAAATTGATTATCCATAGAGCCGAACAAAATTGTATAGCAGGTTATTAAGGATATATGGCACAAAATTTGTCATAGTAATGTCACGTTTGATCAAAATCTCTTCACTTTTTTTCAAGAATCCAAAACATGTTCCATGGTATCTATTAGCCGCAATTAAAAATTAAATTGAATAAAATAAAAGATAACGTTGCTCCAGAAGACGTGACAAAGTGAACATATGCAAAATTTGAACTCGTTAGTACAAAGAGAGCAAGCGCGTACGCAAAGTAGGGGTGGTTTAGAATAAAAATATTCTATTACTAAATATTTTATTACTTTGATTATTAAAGAAAAAAACACAATTTATTTTTAAATTTTGTTTCACGATATTTTAATTTTCAAATAATTTTCACAACTTTTTTTTTATAAATAATTAAGTATTAAGTGTTTCGGAGTGTGCCTCCGTCTTTAGGCGAATAACTCAATTTCAGTATGATTTGGTGCTAAACATGAATTAGCTTATCATTTGTTTAGTATCAAGAAATTCTAATAGTTTGTGTTGTAAGTAGTTCGTTTTGAAGTGCTTGTTGTTTTAAATAAGAGATATGTGTTTCAAATTATAAGGAAAAATAATATCCATATATATTATTATATCCTCATTGATTATTTTGCTGGACATTTTTCAATATGAACCAATTAAAAAATCGGGTCGGAATATTGTGGTTTTAAAGCTAGGCATCTGTATACTCTATGGAGTGATAAAAGCAGTGATTATTTAATGTAAAATTTATTTTTTGAATCACTTTCCTCCCCTTCCTAATCGAAATCCAGTTTACGTGCTGACAAATATGAAAAACAATGGTTGACCCCTGGACTGCCCACAGTGAGCAATTTTTTTTGATATTGTGAAATCATTGACTAATGACTATATGTTTTGTTAAAAAAATCGAATTATATATGTTAGACTAGCAAAAACTTATCAATGGTGTGCTTTAATTGAAAATAATTCTAACATTGATCGCTGAAGTGTTTCTTCAAGGTTTCTGTCAGTTGATTCTGGTGCAGATTGAATGAAACCAAATGTTTCAGTTTTGCTCAATTTTTATTGGCAATGCTAGAAAAATGTGTTTGATGTATGGCACTGTACCAAAAAAATATTCTATATAACATTGTCTATGGTCATCTACTAGTGGCAACTTTTTTTGTTGAAACAAAACAACGTCTTTAGTAATTTTGCCTTGGTTAAGAAAAAGTTCATTAAATTGTATAACCTTTCGCAACTCAAAAGATATAACATTACAAATCTATACATTATTATTATGTATACAACCTGTCCTTATTTAGGGGGGATAGAAAAACAATTCTAAGTGCACATCTATGTAAAATAATCCTGACATAATTTCAATTAATAAAAAAAGATATTGATTGAAAAAATCAAAAATCAAGATATAAATCGTCCAAGTGGTTTTCGACTCCTTAAGTCTACAACTGTAGACAAAATTAGCATCATAAATTACAAGTTTTGTATGTAAGCTCAAACGGAATAACGGATTAGTATTCATACAATTTTACGAAGGCAGGTTGTACCAAACGCTTTAAAATATTCAACGTTTAATATGACTTTTGTTTGATACGAAATACGTAAAAGGTCGTATTTTGACCACTGGGCGATACTATCATTGAATAAAATATTCACGTGATTCATGGTTTCCATCGAATAGCGGATTACGGCTGACAAAAAAGTGTTGTTGAAAAAGGGCACCTTATCTACCCATTAGATTTATTTCTGTTGGTTAGCCAAATTTGTAAAAAAAGCGTTCATAACCTTTTGCTTTGATAATAATTTATTGAGGTAGAGTTAATATTATCTTCCTACACATACATACTGAATAAACCAGTTAGGCTTTATCAATTGATAGGTTTGGAATAGATTGAGAAACTGTCATATCCAGGATATTTTTTGATGTGTATGTTGTGTATAAATCTTACGGATTGTTTAAGGTTTTACTTTCACTTGCTTAAAAAAAAATTAAAATTATGTAAAAAAATCAAAGGTTTGTGGAATAAAAGCTTCCGTAAACTAATGCGAAACATTTGTAACAATGAAAAAACCATTATAATAAAGATGTTAATTATTATGAAGACGGTTGTAATAAAGCTATAGAACTACACTGCTATAGCTATAGAACACACTGTTTCAATTTAATACTCGTATATATAAAATACTACAGACAGCCCAAAGTGAGTTTTCAGTGTTCACAATTCATTGAAAGACTTTCAATTCATTAAGTGGGTTGAAAGTTCTTCATGCACACCCTTCAGCCTCAGATATCTCATTAGATAGAACATTAAAATATACCATAACAAAGTGTTACACTTATGTTTATATGCTTAAGGGCACCTTCCATTGCCCCCAAACCTCTTAAAATGTATCTGTATAAAAAGTTAATGGGGCAACGCAGGAAATTCTGCGTTGATACTAATCATTTAATTTAATGAAATAATTATTTGGCGGTTCCGGAGCAATTTTTGCTATCATTCCTAGACTAATATTCAACTCGACATAAGTGAAACTTGTATTGAACGATATACCGACAAATTTTCGAAATTGATTTTTTTAAATTCGAAAACATTTTTTGCAATTTTTGAATTTTAAGAAACAAATAGCACCAACAAAATATAATCAAATTCCTTTTAGTCATCTTTAAGATAACTAAGTTTCGCTAGATAGGTAAGTTTTGAGTAGGTACATTAATGTTTTGGACAACGAAACAAAAACAAACATTTTCTCATTGGCGTTTATTGATCTGTAAATAAAAAATTAGAAATATTATAAATAGTTTACTACTTAGCCCAAATTCACTTGATAGTCTTGTATAGCAGATTCTAGGACAAAATTGTATAAGTTAGAATAATTGAAAATAGTACATTGGAACTGCTTTGACTTCATAGTCTTATATGTTAATTAAAGAATATCAGCCTTATGAGTTTATATTTTTGGTTGATAAAAGTTTTTTACGATTTCCTGATTTCATTAACTAAAAATATTAAATAACTATAAAATACAACACACAAAAAGTTGCTACTACTCATCTTAATTTATGATAGTTAATTGAATTGTGGTATTATTTTTGAAAAGAAACATTCGATAAATTTCAATCGATCGATATTTTAGCAGTGATTCCGAATTATTTCGTTTTCTAAAAATTTAAAATCACATTTTCTAAATTTTTTAAGTGGTTTTGATTTTCTCTTCTTGCTTTTTCCAAGAACATAACTTGAAAAATATCCAAATCCATGCTAAGATTGACATTAAAATCACGGATCCAATTAAAGTGTAAATGTCCAATGAATAATATACAAAACGGGACATATTTCTTGAAATAGATTTGGTCAAAGGTGCACCACGTGTCTTAATAACGTGTTCCACCCACCAAACCGCTGTTTCCTTTGCTGTTCTAGGACGGTTCCTAAATGCATATGAAACCTTCTTGGCGTTGTCCATGTACCTTTATAATAGAAATATACACATTGATAGATAAGTAATTATGACAGCCTGATAATAAACTTACGACTTTTCAAGAACCAAACGAACTGATTTCACGACAGTAGCTTCTGTAATATCTTCATAGTTCAAAAGTACTCCCATTCCTCGATGGACCAGAGCAGCTGCATTCAGAAACTGATCACCATACATTGGTGTTACAACAACTGGCACTCCGCAATAAGCTGCTTCGGTGCTACCCATCAAGCCTGCATGTGTCATGAAGACCTTAACATTTGGATGGCACAATATCTCTCTTTGAGGCAACCATTTCATAACCAGTACATTTGATGGCTGTTGGGCAAGAGTATCGTTCTCCCATTTCCATATGACTTTTTGCTTCAAACGTTTCAAAGCCTTCACAATTCCATCACGTTTAGCTGCTGGCAAAGTGTCTGCTTTTATCATTGAACCCCAGCTTATCAAAACAGCTCCTTCGGTAGCATTATCTAAATAACGTTGAATATCCTGAGAATAAAACATACATACATAAACATTTGCATTTGAAATTATTATGAAACTTACAGCATCCAATGGCCTAGCTTTTTGTATGTGAACTCCACCAAGTTCTATAACTGCCTGCGACAAGGGCTTAGCACCACTCAGAGAATAGTGCTGGTTTACGAAAATCAATGAAGTTTCCTTAACTAGGTCTTGAGTAGCCGGCATATCATGTCCAAATTTTCTACGAATCAAATCTGTCGCGACTTTGTGAGAATAATGACTAAAAGTAAAACAAACGAAGTTCAAGTAAATCTCAAGACTTTTTGTATGAGTATGTATTTGTATATATATACTTATAAAGAAAGTTAAGTCCATGAAATGTCACCCAGTTGGCCAATCGGTGGAAAAAGTCCATTTTCTCGGATTGGCCCATAAATAATGCGGGAATATATGAAGGTATTATGGGATTTCCGACACGCTCATAATGCCATGGCATTAGAGCACAACTACTTAGGCCAATAACAGGCGCTTTGAGAACATGCGCCACACCCATTAGACAATCCGAGTTGAATTGCTCCATAATGATAATATCATAGCGAGTCTTATGTTTTAGAACCTGAGCTAAAGCTGGAGACTTGATGGTATGATTGCAGGCTTCTTTTCCCCATTCGTGAAGTAAAAAGAATTCCAGAAAATGGCTGTAAAATGGTCGATTTTCGAAGAACTGTGGAAAACAAATATTTGTCTTATAAAGTTTTAAAGGAGGCGTTGTATAATGTATACCAATGTAATTTTGTGCAGTGTATTTGTATACAGTTTGTTTTTGATCAAATTTTTAAATTTATTGTTTTAAACAAATTTCAACATTGTATTAGTTAAAAAAAAAGTTTACATCTTTAATATTCAGAAATGCTATAAAGTCATAATTTTAAACAAAATTTTACAAAAAAATGTCTTATTTAAATTAATTCAAAAAGAATCGCTCGAATAAATTTGATCCAAATCAGATGAATGCCAGAACAAAACCAATGTGCATTTTGCACCTTTTTTTATGCATCTCAATTCTTCGTCTTGTTGTGTCTTACCACAAACCAGACAAGCGAATAGACTCTTACTCAAGTTACATAGTACGGTTCGCGTATGCTCTCATTTTAAATAGAATATAATATAAAAACCTGTTCAGATGGTCTGGAATAAAAGTTTGATGAACTTTTCAAAGAAGAATAATTTCATTTTCATTGTTTTATTTTTTATTAAAAACTTGTTGCAAAAACAAAATCTATGTATGTACCTACTTACCTTCAAGTTCACAGAGTCCGATAACGTTTCTACACCTGTTAGTACCAAATCTTTGTAGTGTGCTGGTGGACTTTTATCAGGAAAGTGACTGATTACTGTAACATCATGGCCAGCTTCGGCTAAGGCACGCATAATAGGATGGAAGAAATGAAAATGGCTAAGACCTGGATGTGGAAATAACCCCAGTATGTTATAGGCATTGATGTTACTCAGGAAAAGTGTGAAAAATAATATAAGGAGCTTCATTATCTGAAAAAAATATGTTGAAAAAAATATAATTGAAATTTTTGGAGAGGTTCAATAGAAAATGATAAGAAAATTTCAATTTAATTTTGTTAATGCAACCCTGATGTACTTTTGACTTAATGTGATGAATTTGTTATAACATATTTAACATATTGCTTCCTTATTCTTGCTTTTATTTTAGAAATAGAATTATAACTGAACAATATTACTGAACAAAATCACTTGAGTTTATTATATAATTCCTGATGAAACTTTAAAATGTCCAATTGGATTAAAAATAGGCGTTAATTTTTTTTTATCCAAGTTCTTAAAAAGTGTAGAAGTAAGAATGAATTTCAACCGACTTAAACTTCTTCTAAACGGCAAAAAAAAACCTTTTTCTTCTTCATGACTTGATAAAGTAACCAGATTCGGATTTAGCACATGAAAAACTTTCCAGAAATGTCTGAGTGCAAAAATAATGTGCAACAGAGTTTTCATTGTATAAATTTCGTAACTGTTTGTGTATGATTTTTTAAAAATTAAAAACATCTTTTTACAAAAAATATATATTTTGTTAAAAAAGCTAAGTACGTTATACAGAACACGGACATTTTTCACAGATTTCAAATCATAGGTCAAGTTTTTAACATTAAATCTTGTCTAGTAATCTACTTGACTGACCAAATTAAAAAAATATTATTTTCTAAAGGTTGTAACTTCTATGTCTATAAAATTATCTTCTATTGTCTCAGTGGCTGGAAATACACTTATCCCCTTCACCTAGTAAGTAGGAACACATGTTAAACAAGTGACAACTAAACGTGCTGCACACTATTTCCTTCCCAATTTTTTTGACATCTGTCATGAGTTGATACATTGTGTCAGGGAAACAATGACTTCTTAGACTCAATAAACGAGATGATGATAAATATGAAGAAAAGTTTTTCTATTGAAATGCTTTAAAGCAGCACTCGCATACTTTAATTTCAATAATTAATTTCATAGTTCTTTGGCGTTTTTTTAGGGTATTCATCTGATAATAATAATAATCAACCGAGGAATTATTGATAAGGCCCAATTGTTAAGGTGATTACATTACTCACTTACTGTTGGATGTAGAAGCACATTGATAAATATTATAAACATCAAGCCAAATTTCTATATGCTCATTCTACCAACAACAAGTTGATAGCACATTAAATCTTCAATAAATGAGACTGAGAAGAGACTCACAAAAGTTTTGCATATGACTTATTTCACTATGACTTCCAAATTGTAGTTTACAAGCACAAAGTTGTTTTTCAAAAATAGTTGTATGTTTACATATGTATATTAGACTGATATATTCTCTAATGGCATCACTTTCAGGGACCCATTTTGAAAAATTCAATATTTAATTTCTCTTTTGGCTTAAAACAACACTAAATAGATTAATCACAGCATTACATTATTTAATATTTTAATTTAACTCTTACACCGCCCGCAACTTTAAGTTTTGACATAGTAATTAACACACAAGTTAAAGAAAACATTTTAAGGCAGAGATAATTTATCTGTAAAACAAAACATCTACCAAATTAACACATCATGCACCATGGTGTGTGTCAGTGGTTTCATTCCTATATGCCACCATCAAAACCTATAATATACAAAAGTACATACATTACACAGTTAATTGTATCTTAAATAGAACAATAAAAATCATTTCGAATTAGTGAGTGATAAGTGCAAGTGCACATATAAAAAGACAAATAATGTCTTATTTTGTGCTTTAAAATTTTAAGAATATACATCATTGTCTGAATGTATTATATGTAGCTTTAAAATATTTATCTATAAGAATTCAATTTAATTTCGGTAGATCACTCAGTCAGGTTTATTAACATTGATGTTTCGAAACATAAATAATGAAATGCATTCAATTAAAAAAGCCGACTAATACAAGCAAATGAATACAACCTTGAAAATTGCGCCAAACAATTGTGCAAATGAATGTTTAGCATGCCGGTGACCCGGTGAGTAAATAAGTGCATTCGAAGCCTCGTACTCTGTATACAAGACTTTGAATTGAACATCAAAAGAATTCATTGATGAAACTGAATCATCATTACTCTTTGCAACAAAGTTGCTTGGTAAAATAAGAACTTCATTATCTCGTTAATAAAATCAGAATAAAAGATTTCAGTTTGATAAAGAAATGCAGTTAGCTAATTCAAATATTATGATGTCTTTTTATAGCCTATAACACTTTTCGCTTTTTGATTTAACTAATATGGATTGGCTTATTATGCTTTCATTGTCACTGATACACTTTTTTTATTTTGGAATTACATAAATTTGTATTGTGTAATATTGTTGATTTTAAACTATTTTTTTATGGCAAAAATTTCTTTTTCAATTAATAAGAATCATCACATCGTTCTAGTAATCTGTTTTAATTTTAATTTTTCTCTAAAAAATATGCAACTCGTATTTTCTAATAAAAATTAATTTTTAATACCGTATGTGTGGTTTCACTAAGTGTACCCAAGCACTTTTGTCGCAAATTATTAACTGATACTGAATAGCCTGACGGTCTCACTAGAATTGCATAGCGAATGAAGAATCTTAAGACAACAACAACAACAACGCTAGACAAAGTAAATAAAAGAAACACAACAAGAAGAAGAAAAGGAACTCACTAAATTTATGTTATTTTTACACTTTTTTTGAAGAGACTAAAGGAAAACGTAAGGCAAATCTCTTTTCTATTTTTCCACGCGAATTTTCTCTTAAAATTAAAAATGTATGAAGAGTAAAGATGTGCGAAGAATTTAAATGTTTGCATAATTTGTAATGTCATAAAAGACATGTTCATGTTTCGGAGATCTCTTTATCTAAATTTACTTCCAGAAGCATATGTACATAATATATATGTTTTATACGTAATCTAGTTAAAATAATTTTTTTTATGCCAATCTTGGGGTAGTCTTGAATCTTTTCATGGTCTTAATGCTTAAATCTAAAGTTTTTATATATAACTAGCTCATATCAGGCTTCAGGGGGAATGAGTCCTTCAAACAGAAATGAAGTCGTGGTACTTTCCAACATTTGCAAGCGATGATAATATTAATTCACTTAAAACCAAATTCCCAAATCGATTTCGTCTTTAGCTTCAATCTATATTTTCTTTGGGGTATTGCTTATTTGTTGTGAAATATACCATAGTTTTGATAAGTTTGCAGTTTATTTGTTCATAGGTACTAGATATTTTTTGATATTTGAAAGCACTGCATGGTGCATAGGCATACGATTTTTTAAAATAACAGCACTTAAAAATGGAGTCATCTGTAGGTAATGTTTGTTTCTGGTTAAATAAGGTACTCCATTGTCGGTTTTTGAAAATAAAATAGAAAATCTTCCATATTGATTAAAAATACTTTAAACAGTAAATAATAAACACATTTCAAGTCTTTTTATAAATTCCACAGCATTTTAAAATTGAATGCATTTAAATGTTTTTTGGTCAAAAATACGGTGCCATAGTGCAATTGTTTTGTAAATGAAATATTAATATTAATATTTTAAGTTATAAATTAATTAAATTATGCACAACGTATAAAAACCAAACAACCTGAAATGATTCTTTTCCGGTTTAACATGCATGTCAATTGTCAATATTTTACATTCTTTTCTTCTCATTTTTTATTTGTCAAGATAATAAAATAAAATAAAATAAAATAAAATAAAATAAAATAAAATAAAATAAAATAAAATAAAATAAAATAAAATAAAATAAAATAAAATAAAATAAAATAAAATAAAATAAAATAAAATAAAATAAAATAAAATAAAATAAAATAAAATAAAATAAAATAAAATAAAATAAAATAAAATAAAATAAAATAAAATAAAATAAAATAAAATAAAATAAAATAAAATAAAATAAAATAAAATAAAATAAAATAAATTAAAATGAAATAAACAACTGAACTTACTTGAATTAATTTGTTTCCCTAAAATGCACGAACCAACTGAAAATCCGATTAGTTTTTAAAATAATAGATATCTTTTATTTTGTCTACTATTTTACTCATGCTTCGTCTTTCCACTCTTACAGAGAGCAATAAAGAATCTAGCGATCTTTTTATTTATCCAAACTATCACAAGTATTAAAAATACAAAAAATACATAAATATCTAAAGAATTATATGCGATTGCTGACATATTCGATGATTCGTTTGTCGCCAAAGCAAGTCCCTTATTTTGAATTACATGTTCGACCCACCAAATGGCAAGCTTAAGAGGCGTCTGAGGGCGATTATTGAATGAGTAGGAAATGATTTTAGCGTTCCTCTGCATTCTATAAAGAAAAAAGAAAAAAAATATTTTTTAATAGCTTTCAAATAATTGAATTTGTCAAGAACTTACTCTGGACTTAAAGCTTTTTTGATAGCTTTGATAATAGTCTCTTCATTCATGTCCTTGTATCTCATAATTGTACCAATCTGACGTTTTTTTATCGCCTCCGAATTGAGAAATTGATCTCCGTAAATTGGTGTTACAACCATAGGTACTCCGCAATGACAAGATTCTGATGTGCCGAGTAAGCCTCCATGAGTTAAAAAGACTTTGACATTCGGATGACACAGAATTTCTCTCTGTGGCATCCATTGATGAAGATAAACATTTTTCGGGCGGTTTATCAGTGTTTCATTGGACCATTTCATTAGAATCGTTTCATCAAACTGCGACAGAGCTTTTAAAAGTGCTTCCCTGCGATCTGGAGATAATGTTTCGGGACGAATCATTGAACCCCAACTGATGTAGATAACACCTTTGTGAGAGGCATCCAATAATGCTTTAAGTTCCTAAAAAAAGCAAATATCTGAATGAGGGATTTTTTTTATCGTTTTAAAAGCTTGCGTTATGATTAAGAAAATTATTTATTGTTCTTATCTATAATTATTTTGAAATAAATGATTTGTTTTTTAATTAGTGCTTAAACTACCTATCCTACACAGATATTCCTTTTTATGTACGTTAATATGGTTATTTGATATGTAGGGCCTATTAATTTATTAATTTTTATGAAGCTTGATTACTGAAATATATTTGTGGAAACGAGTATTGAAGTTTTACGAGGGAAGAGGGGGGGGGGAGTTGCTTGTCGGCCTCAACTTAATATATAGCATTTACACCATTTTTGGTGGACATTTCATTAATTGAATAATTTTTGTAGGATTACTACTGCTTTACGGAATTCATAGATAAATCTCCTTTTTTGAAGAGTGCAATTAATATTTTCGACAATATTTTGCCATCAACTATTTAACAACCACCAAGATACCACTTTTCTTTCTTTTTCATTTTATGATGTTACTCTATTTTTCTACAATTAATTCTTAATTTGATTTTTATCAAATAAACAAATAAAATAGATATATAAAATACCGTTACTGTATAAAATAAAATTGCCAAACATTTTCTTAATTTAAAATGTATTCAGTTTTAGCCTGACAGGTTTTTGATGTCCTATGCTTTTTGTACAGATCTTTGATGCTGAATTAGAAAATAATCATGGTCTGGTTTAAAAATTGTGATCTTAGTTATCTTAGTACAGAAAAAAAATAAATAAAACACAGCAATGGGTTTTTACTGGAGGTGTGGGGTGGCGTATGTGGAACTACTTTTTTTTAGTTTCCAATACTTCTAGCATCCTTGTTTCTTAACACACTCTGATCAAAAAAACTTTATATCACACAAAACTTTTGAATCTCTTATGTGGGTTTTAATAGCACAGAAATTGCTATCTTTGCTCTATAATTTATCAAACGCAACTTTCATCATTAATGCAAATTATTTCTATACTTACTGGATCAAGAGGAGAAGGTGCTTGAATTTGTAATCCACCGATTTCAACTATTCCTGGTGCATAAGGCACTGATCCCGTTAAAGAATAATGCTGATTTATCAGCATAACATTAGTATTCAGCACCAGTTGCTCGATTGGGGGAATAGAGTCGCCTAAGTACTTTCTAATCATCTCATTGGTGGCCTTTTGCGTAATTTGACTACAAAAAAAGTAATTAAATATTATTTCCTTGTTTGTCATTCAAAGTTTTCCGCTTCGAGAATATACATACTCACTCGTATAAAAAATTCATAGCATGATAATGGAAAAAATTATTCAATCGTTGAAAGAACGTCATTTCGTCAGTATGTGGCAAGAAATTAACAGGCATAGAAGATGGAATAAATGGACTTCCCATTCGCTTATAATGCCACGGCATTATAGCACAACTGCTCAAGGCCACCACAGGTGCTTGCAGCACATGCGCAATTGCCATCATGCAGTCATTGCTAAACTGTTCAATAAGCACTACGTCATAGTGCTCCTTCTTCGCAAGAAGATCTTTAATTGCTTTTGATTTGAATGCTGCTTCACATCCTTCCAATCCCCATCCGTTAATCATGAAAAATGTAGGCACCTTAAAGTCGATGAGGTCTTGTTCGTTTTCGAAAATCTAAAAGTGGAAATATTTGAAATCATCCAATAAATATTTTAAATAGCTAATGAAATGCGCGTCGACTTTGAAATATACTACATACCTTTAAATCAATATTATTGGCAATGATTGGCATTCCAGTCAACTCAACATCCGTATAGTTTGCGATTGGTTCTTTATTTGGAAAATAACTTATGACGGTCATTTCATGGCCAGCTTCGGCCAGTCCTCTGAATAATGGACGAAAAAAGTCAAAGTGACTTTTGCCGGGATGTGGAACAAGCGCAAGTATCTTGGATCCATAGGCCAACGAGATCGTGCAATGGAGCAAGGCCACGATCAATGTTGTAGCTTCGACTTTCATAATGTTTTTTTTTGTTCTGTCGTTTTTTCTGAAAGATCGTTTGATTAAGTTAAATTGGCTTATAAAAACGCTTTGAGCATTAACACGTAACAGTTGTCAAGAATAGATCAATTTATGGTTGAAACGAGATTTTTACAAGTATAAAGGCCCCATATACGTTTTGGTGTGTGGACACTGGACACATTTTTTACTGGGGTTTGGCGGTGTTTTTTGATGCAACAGCTAAAGAAAATTATGCAAGTGGTTCAAATTCGTCAAGAAATAAATTTTTTTTAATTGAAAGCACGACTTAAGAGCTTTAAATAGTTAGGGTGATTTCGGGTTAATACCTCACTTTCTAATAGAAAACATTTTGTCGGCTTAGAGTGAAAGCCTATGGGTATAAAAATATACTGGCCTATACAATGTTTAATGTTTCCGAGTCAATTATTAGTTCTTCATGACAGAATCTTAATTTGAAAATGTTTATTTTATATATTTTTCTTGTTCATAAATTTAAAAAATTAACAATTGAGAACAAACATGTTTTCGAAAAACAAGTAAAACTAAACTAACAACAATATTAAATATAATAATATATTTTTAAGTATAAATTGATCAATACACATCATGTTTACATGATAAAACTGCATAGAATTTATTTGGGAAATTCCAAAAATGCACCATATTACCCAAAGTTACCCTGTGTTAAGAAAATCAAAGTTGAGATTTTAAACAAATTAATCTAAGTATTCAATTAAGAGACCGCAAATAAGTTAATGATCTTAGGGGATAGATTGATTTGTAAACAGGTGCTGTGTAAACAACGATTCAGGCTTGTAACAAATTTACATAAATCAGAACTGCATTTTGTTAGTGATTGAAATTCTTCTATTTTAAAAGATTTGTATTTGTATACCTTTTAAAATTGGTGGGTAAGAAAAGGAGCAATCTTGGGAGCTTTAACATTTTTCATTTTAAGCAATTTAACTTTTTATGCTCTTTTATAAATTGTACATTATATCCGAATGTGTACAAAAACTGTTGTACAATATATATTTTTTCTATTTTACTTTTTATTAATAATCTATAGAAACAAATAGACTTAAATTCTAAATTAGTTATAATATTGTGTATTCATACAAACATAATCGATAAATTTCATTGAATGAAAAAAAAAAACGTTTCCATGTTGCTTCTTCATCACAAATCATTTCGTTATTTATTTGATTAATTTGTTTATTATCACTCATTTCATTAAATCGAAAAAGATATATTCATATCTATCTAAATTATCCTACTCAAATATTTGTCTAGTGTTTTATATTATAAATCGTACGATATTTTATTTTAAATTTAAATTAATGTACACACCTCTTTGATGGACATTGAGTTGAATGAAAAAGAGTTAAAAAAATGTTGTTTTTTTTTACTGAAAATACAAATTCAATAAAACATGATTCGATTTAAAATAAAAAAAATATTTACAGATTACTATTTATTTTAAACTCTTAAAATGTTTGTTTCATTTAACTGAATAAATGAAAAGCAGTAACATGAAACGAAAAATGTATAAATAGAATACAAATATCTAAATATGTAAATGTAACACAGAACAATAAAAAAGTGTCTCCTGGTCCTCATGTACTATACATCATGTACCCTTTGAATTCGCAATGTCGGCCGTTACCCAGTAGCAATGAGTAAATAAACAAAAAATTTTTATTTTAATATACAGGATTTAAAGTGATATTCCAAAAAGCAGATTGTTTTACTATTTTGGTATATTTGCAACTTAGGTTGCTCTTACCTGAAAGCAAAAAACAAAGTATGCTCATTATCATCACATTTTAATAAAGTGAAGGGGGTAGTCATGGGGTAACGACCAATCCCGAGAATTCAAGAAATTATAAGAAAATATTACGTTTTTTACTAATAAGTCAAAAGCTATCTGATTTTAATAATTTGCATTTTAAAAAACGATTTCGAAAATTCTGTTTAAAAATTGACAAGACACATTTCCAATTTTAATGTGATGATTAATGCGTTGATTTTTTCTAAACTGTTTTAATTTTTTTAATAAACATTGTTCAATTAGTCATTATTCACAAAATTAAATTTTTGGAACATTTGTAACAATTTTGCATTTAAAAAACAATATAAAATTTTTAATAGCTTTAACCTTGACGCAAAATTTGTGTATAGGATAACTAATCAAAACTTTACCTAGACATTGTGAAACATGCTTTTAATGTAACGGATCATTTTTATATGTACTTGGAATTATTGTTACATTGAGAAAACAAATTATGACACGAGAAAAACATTGCTTTCGTAACTGTATTTATTTCAACATTTTTTTCAGAATAAACTTTAATTTTATTTTTTTTTTTTTTCAAAATTCTGAATAAAAAACAAAAATTTTAAAATCAGCATTTCGATTCCCTTATTTATTTAAATTCAATTTTTCACTTGAATTGCATATTGTAATTTGCAAATATTAATTTCATGTTAAATCAATACATAGTAGGTATAAGTAATACAATTAAAAATTAGCTTATGCTAACTTTATTCAAAAAATAAATTTTTTTTTGAGTAAAATTAAAATAATTTTATAAATACATTATTTGTGAAAACAGTACACCTTGATGCATTGTATTAGAATATTTTGTAGTAAATGGCTTATCTCTCCGTTATTTTTCATTGTGTTTAAAAATTTTTGTGATGTTTTAAGTGAATTAATAGAAAAACGTGCAAAGGTGTTATATACAAATACTATACCGTATAGCAAATAAAGATATACCAAATGTGATTTAAGAAAACTTGATTTTGATATTGTGTAGAAATTAATAGCGACTAGAGAAAAAGATACCCATTATTAGCACACTAGGAGTAATATTCAAGCACCCCTTTCATATGAGTTTAACAAATGAGTTTAAGTTTCGAAAGCTTGGTTCCCAGTAAATATTTAATTCTTTTTTAATTGTAGGAATGTATGCAGTTTCTAAACAATGACTTATCCATAATCGGCACTATAATTTACTTGCTAAAAAGGAATTACTATAAGGGCAATTTATGCATTAGGAATAGAAATAATTGATTTCATGATTGTAATCAACAATTTTAATAATGATTAATTTATTATTAGTCGAGACCAAGTTAAATGGATTATAAGGTAAATACTAATATGTACATATTTTATTCAGTCAAAGGGCTCATGATAGGTATCATTTTGTTTTATAAACGTGATGGGGTCATTTGCATTAGAGAACATTTCGTATGCCTATCTAAATAGTTTTTCACAATCTTTAAGACACAGCTTTTTATATTATTTTAAAAATATTTCACTGCCTTGAAATAAAATAATATACAAAATATATTTTAGATAAATACAAAATGACTTCCTCATCAATTTATAAATTGAACGATTTTTAATACTCCTAAGCTGGATATACACGGCCAAACAAATAGGCTTCATGCGGGGAAACAATCTAAAACCGGGAGGCTTGTCGAGGTTTTCTGATGTCAACCCGGCGAACCCCACAAGTGGATCCTCAGGGTGAGGTAAATTGAGTGGGATAGTTAGGTTCCAGTCGAGATCATGACAGTCGTCGTCGTCGGTAAATAAAAAAGATGTAGAAGAATCAGAACTCGAGATAACTGATAGCTATAGGGAGCGCAATCAAAAATGTTTTCATGGTCCAAATCAAAAGTTCAGGTGCTGCCATTAAAACAAAAGTAGAATAGAGTAGACCGCACATACAAATATTATAATTTAAACATAGACTTCGCATTGTCAAACTCCATTTTGTAAAATAAAATATGAGTTATTTTTTAACCCAGTTCAAAAGGATATTGCACATGTCGCAAATAACTTCAAAAATAGCGAAAAAGAACTTTTTTACTTATTTCGAAATGCATATATCTCAAAAACCTGGTGTTGTGAAGTTTGTCTGAGTCCTGATTCGAACTTAACATAACAAAAACCTTTGGGAAATTTATTTGTTGTATTATTTCAACGTATTAATAAATATTTACAAAAATCCAAATATGAGGCGTAAGTTTACCAGGTGCATACGACTTTATTAATTAATACATTGCCCCCCAGCATTTAGTTGATCTCAGACATTGAAATAGAAACAATCCAAAACCGAGGTCAACCCGGTGAATCCAATCTTCCAAATAATTTATTTAACATAAGACACAAACAGTATTGTCATTAATATTAAACATTTCTTTTTTTACTTATAAGAATATATTAATTATTAAAAGAGATAAACAAAAGAAAATAGAACATGACACAGAGAGTATTGTTATTAAATAATTTATTCGTTTATTTCATTTCTCTAATTTTACTTTCATTTTAGCAAATATTCGAATGTTTCTCTGAGAAAGTTGTATGGCATAGGTACATATTATATGCACTACGAGAGTGATTTGGTTCGGATGTCCCAAGAACTAACTATACCTAGACTACACAAGTCTCAAATCATTCTTCGGAATCTAGGATACATAATGTAATATGCATGATTAAATTAAAGTGAAAGGGGGTTTTGAAATTGTCGTCACACTTGTTAATCTCCAACAACCTGATTAAGTGATTATGTATATTTATGAGTATACAGTTAGATGATAGATGCACTGCACATGCATATACTCATAACCACTAATTCAAATTTAGTTCATCGGCATTTGAACAGCTCAATACCGCACTAAATTGCACTTAATGGACATAACCGCAGAAGTCACTTTATTCATCCGACGCAATTCAAAGAAATATAAGAAAAAAAAGTCAGTTCACCATTGTTCAATAGGTTTCAAATTTCCACAAATTGTTGTATCACGGCCCATGCACATTGCACACCGTTCGTCGCGTCGCGTCGTGCCGTCGCAATACGTTAAGGATCTAGAACTGCCCACATATAGCTCTGCTCAGACACTTCACCGAAACTATCGATTTTTTTTTGTTTATCTCCAATTAAATGCAATTATATACAACTTCAACAACTATACTCTCCATTCCTAATTGAACTTTTGTAATTTTAGACAAACCCATTTATATCGAATAACGATATTTCGTCGCGATAACAATTCGAACATTAACCGTCTGTCTAACAATTCAGTTCACACGATCAAAATTGAACTGAGAAATATGGTGCACAGGTTCGAGTTTGATATGCAATTGTTTCGTTCTAAAGAAACCTTAAATGGCTTTGTTGTAAGACTAACGCAAGCTAAAACCACGTTCATATTATTATTATTAATCTTCGGACGGGTAAGAATTGTGCAGAAGCGAAAGGTTGCAACCTTGCTCTATTAGATTTGGCTTATGTAAATTTTCGAGCAATACTTTTTTTTCTTGAGTTTGGTCGTGAGTTGACTCGGACACTTGGATTTTATACACACCAAAATAGCAATTGCACAAAATTTAAATTTGTTAGGCTCATTAACAAGCGCACTACATTTTAAATATATATTTCAAAAAAAAAAACATCGTTGCGCAATGAGAACGATTCGTTTGGTTTTCCGTAGGTAGGTATATTAAATCATTCAAAGAGATATACCTTTTTGTTTTCTTCGTCCGATAATAAGACACTCAACTTTCGAACTGATAAGGAAATTAACTTAATATATTATTGTTCGCTTAAGGAACAATGTTTTTTTTTTATTTCTTGAAGTGCACCGGCTGATCACCACAATCTCATGGCGCTGGCGTTAAAAATCGACTGTGCACTGTGTTGTGTAGCTATTGATGATCGGGTTCGCACGTTCTGAAACTTTAAATGTATATTTTTGTTTGCTCTCTTTGTAGCATATTGTATTTTTTTTTACACAATTCAGCGTTGTTATAACTACATACAAAATATATCAGAATTTTTTGTTATTTCTCTTCCTGCTTATTTTATTTTATTATATTTATTATTTTTATTGATGCCTCAGAGCGGTTGAAAGTTGTAGTAAGCCAAAAGAATGCCATGTAACAATAAATGCAATAAATAAAAGGATACCTATACTTGCAGACTGGCGTATAAAACTGTTTTCTGTAAGTTTTATATAAAAATTATCTATAGATATTGGATTTCTTATGTTTTATGAAGAAATCAAATTTTATCTTATTTATATTAGGTACATATCAAAATTTTCAAAAAAATACTTTGGGAAAAAAAATTGAAACAAACCATCCATGTTATTCCATCGACACTTCATCTTTAAGAATGTCTTATGTTTTGCATTACATAAATTAAATTTCGGCTTAATTTCCAAATATTTTCTTTCGCTTTTATTTCCTTTACATTTTTACATTATTGCCAATTGGAGTCGGATGATTAAGAAAACACAAAATATGTATCTTTTCTTTATTTCAATTTTTTTCTTTTCGATTTAATTTCACCTTCATTCCATGTAGTTCCTTTCTATAATGGAAATGAAATAGAAAGAAAAATACCCTTCTATTCGATATTATTTACTATATACATATTTTACAAATAATGTCGATCGAGATTATTTCCATTTTCTTTATTTCAAGGCGCCTTGTTTTTTTGTTTATTTTACAGCATTTCAAAACACACCTCATAGAAAATAGATATATACCAAAATTTTGTCTCTCCATTTTTATTTTTGTGTGCAAACTTAACTACAAACTGGACAACTTAATTTTCATAAAAGTGAAGAGGAATGTTGAAAATGTTCGTCATAAGGCAAAATAAAAGCAACTGTTCCCTTGGTCAAAGGTGAAATGAAATTTATCATGCAAATCACTACAGCAGTTTTTTTTATAATAATTGTGTTTTTCTTAAGATTTTAAGGAAAAACCTAAAATAAAGTTCCCAAAAACAAGTTCCTATGTCATATGTCATCGAAATCGCATAAAATTTTATTTTAACGCATACAAAACCTGGAAAAAAATATGAACGAGTTTTTAATCGCTACTAAAATGTATAACAACGCTGTTGCACAAGCGGTTGAGCTTTTTAAGAAGCAACGTAGTGGTTGACGGTTGATCAGTTTCTTGAGTCCGGATGGGGTGCTTATTAGGTATGCCAGCTTTCGTTGATATTTTCATTTGGAAATGATTAAATTTTCGTAGGAAAGTATCGTAGGTATCTTCACTTCGGGGTGTATAGGGTTGGCCACGAGAGCGCGACGAGACTTTAAAGGTTTCGTCTCGCCAAAATTGAAAAAAATGTTAGTCTCGTCTCGGTCTCGTTTGACTAAGTCTTGTGTCGGTCTCGTCAATTAATCAACTCAGAATTTCTGCAATATAGTCTTTTTTGTGAGAAAAATGAGAAACAACGATTCTAAAGTAAGAAGCTTCCTAATATTTACATTGAAATATTTAATTTTATGTTTTAAAAATATGTACAATTTTTTGGGATTTTCTTTAATGGAAAAATGATTGAGCATCTAGGTACCGCGATGTCTCGGTACAAAAATCTTTTTTTCGTGTGGGATGAGACCGAGGCGAGACCGAGACTGGTCCCGATCTAGTGGCCAGCCCTATATTATGTATGTGCTGTATATTTTGGCGTTTAAAAAAAAAGTTCTGGTAACTGATTGTATATATGAGTCGTATGGCTTCATATATTTTTGTTTACATTGACAAATATATATCTCTATAGAGATAATGTAAAAAATAATTAAGATTTAAAAATATAAACAAACTAAATGTAAATATTTGCAATCGGATGAATGTATCTTTCTATTTTTGAAATTAATATTACTGGTAGAATCGTTTCTGTTACAGGGTGATTTTATTTCCGAAGTTGAGGTAGGCTGGTAAATCACGATATACGTGATTTTGATTCTTATCATGTCACACGTGAATCTATAAAAATTTTCAAGTAATATAATATGCTACGTTTTACTCTATAGCGATTGAGGAAAAGTATCGACAAGGTATATAGAAAGGTCAAATTATTATGCAATTGAATAGTTAATTTTTCGTTGACCGACAACAATAATAACAAACGACTTTTTCTTATTGATTCATGACTTACAATAAAAATAAAATTCATAGGCTAAATGAAAAAAAAAATAATTGAAAATACGTTAACGAGGATTAGGTCACTTTTATTTGAATTTTATACAATACAGTTCACCAAAAACTAAAACAAAATAAACAAAATATCTATTGTTTGCATTTTTCTTCTTTTTATTGTTTTTTGTTTGTCTTAAATATAGAAATACACTTTTTAATATATTATGCCCATGAAATATTATAGTAATATATTGCTGAAACTCAAAATCATTTTTTTTTTATATAAAACATGTTAACCTATATAGCCATTCATCCTAGTTACAAAATTCATCATTTTCTCAGATTATCCACAACACCGATTAAAAAAGTTACATAATATGTTATAATGTCGAACAAATGTTTAGGTTGTTTTTGATATCATGAATAGGTAATTTAAATGCCAGGAATGATTAAAATAGCTTTAAAATGTTTTTTTTTGCGAAGCATTTGTTGTTGCAATAAATAAATACTATTAGGTATAGTAAACGTTTAGTATTATTATTCCCATTTATATGTTAAAAATGAAAATCATATTTTTGTTTTTATAGTGTACAGACATACCCGTTTTGATAAACACCTAGGTCAGTTAAGAATTATTGTTCATTTAGAATTGAAGCTTATTATTGCTAAGATAAACTATGTGTAGTAATAATGTTGATATATTTATTTAATTTTTATACTGTAATCATAAATATTGAAAAGTTATTTTTTTTCCAAGTTGTGTTGATTTGATCAATAAATAAAAAAAATTGTAAATTAACTTTATAGTTTTTTTGTTTTTATTTATGGATTTTCGTTTATAGTATTAACGCAATATATATATAAATTTATTCGCAATCAAGCTAAGTTTTTTTGAACTGTGATTTTTATTTCCAGTTAAATTTAAATTTGAAATTAAGTGTGCCATTCTTAAGTCAGATACATACATACATAACTTTGAATTTCAAAAGATAGATATATAGATTTTATTTTCGGTATTTAGATATACATTTGGTAAGCTACCGCACAGTTTACACACAGAGATTTGATACAATAATAATATATTTCTACTGAATAAGTTTTTTAATTTATATATGAAGTTCAAGAAAAATTTAGATAATACATACTTTTGAAGGAAAATACAAATAAAACCTTCAATATGAAAAGAGAAAAAAAGGCAGGTACATTTCGACTAGAATTAAAAATAAAACTTTAAAACAAATAGTTTTGAAGAAGGTTAGTATGAATTGGGTTGGTAAATAATAATAATATATTATTTTATATAAAATTTATTAGTACTTTGTTAGTAAATAGATGAATAAAAATATGTATTTATAAATGTATAAATAAATAAATAAATGAAAAAAGAAGTATAAATATATAAACAGATGAATAAACAACAAAATTAAATAGCTACAAACATAAATGAATAGATAAATAATTAAATAAATAATAAATAATGAAAATAAATAATTAATATTAAAAATAAATAATAAATAAACAAATAAATTAATACAAAATAGAAATGTAAATAAATTATAAAAGAATACTTGAGTAGTAATATCTGTACACAGACTGAATCTACTGACATTTATTTTCACTTTATTTTGATACTCTTTTGTCTTGTCAGTTGGTCATTGACTTTTCAGGAGTTGTTCCATTACAAAAATTCTAATTATATTTGGACAAAGAGAAATAGTTTTGCAAAATTTTTAATAGCCAGAATCCTGGGCTGTTGAATATTTCTGGACAAGCAATTGAGATAGTAAAAAAAATTCAAAGTCTTGAGACTACTTATATACCTACTCTACTGGTGTCTACTAACAGTTGAATCGAGAAATTAAAGACCGTGTTTAGGATGCTGTAAAATCACGGTAAAACAACTCTATCAGCTTCAATACCAAGCTGCGACTGGTCCGTCCGAAAAGTTGAATCTGTGCTTCTGCAAACGTTGCTAAGCAGATAGGATGCTTTGCGAAACATCACAATTTTTTGGCCCAACCGTATCTGTAATACTTCAAGAGCAAGTCAAGAGAGCTCAATCCTACGAAGAGTGCTTCTATTGCGGTTGGAACCCAATGCCCAATGCAAGGGACACAATTTAGGTCCGCAGATCTAATTAAGTTACTAGTGATAAATGTAATGTAAGCCAAATGATGCCAACATTTTTTTTGACAGTTCAAACATTTTTGATTGTGATGCAAATTTTGTATACTGTTTTTATTGAGAAAAAAAATCTGTCAATCAAATGCCAGTCTAGTGTCAAGATAACATCTTGCAAGGGAATACGCCATTTGTCACTTGCATGCAAATTTTAAACTTGGCGTAAGACCATTATGTTACAAAGTATGTACATACATATGAGGCCGTCAGTGCAATAGTGGCGTAACCCACTTTTTTCAAAAATGAGTTTTTCATGAAAATGGGTCCCTTAGTATATCTATTTTAATACAAAAATAGTTTTATGCAGCTATCTACACTCAAAACCAGATGGCACTCAAAAAGGTTTTATTGCATTTTATTATTTGATCATAGTTTGAGTGCAATAGTGGCGTAACCTTCATACTTCTCTTAGAAACTGTTTGCTTCGGTATAGATTGTGACCATTTCCTTTGGTGTACATATAATATGGGCAGTGAAAAAGATCACACGTATGTTTGGGAAGAGTCTACAACGTCAAGGGGGCCTCAAGAAATTGGATCTTGTTTTATGTAATATTTTAAGAACGTAGAACAGTCTAAGAAAATTATTATGTATTCTGATCAATGTGAGGGCCAAAATATATATATAAAACTTTCCCTGTTGTGCCAATTAGTGGTATACTATACCGATTTTATTGTTAAAGAAATGAACCGAAAATTTTTAGTTAGTGGCCATTCCTATTTGCCATCTGACCAAGATTTTGGTTTAATAGAGAATAATAAAAAATTTTATAAGGATTTATTCGTCCCAAATGATTGGGTGTCACTTTCTCGGCCAAAAAGAGAAACCCATTTGAAATTTTAAAAATGACTTCATCTGATTTTTTTTCCTCAAAATCTCTGGAAGAAAATATCACAAACAGGAAAATGTCCATTTCCAATTCCAAGGTTGAATGGCTTGAAATTCAGTGATTACATTTCGAAAAAAATAGAACATTTTCAATTTTTTATAAGTATTCCAATGAAATTGATGTTTTATTCGAAGAGGTAAATGTAAATAAAAGACAATCCGTGGATATTAAAAAACCTCAACCAGCTTGCGGAACCTAAAATAAATGATAAAAAAAGAGAGACTTAATAGAACTGCTTCAATTTATACCACCAATCCATCACTTTTTTTTATAATAATTTAAAAACGTCAACAGGTGTTCCAATTGAAAAATTTGAAGTTTTATCAGACAAGGAATAAAATCATTAAAAAATAAGTAAAAATGTACACATAATTTTTTGTTGTTGAAATATTTAACTATGGAAGAAATAAAAAAATAATATAATAAATTTGGCGTAACCTTTCTTTTTTCTTTATTTTTAATGAAAACCATGAATGCAATAGTGGCGTAACCCACTTTTTTTTCCAAAATAATGTTGAATTAAAAAAAAAGAAGCTTGCCCTACAAAGTATGTCCTTTTTCAACGTCTTCTACGTTTTTAGATTAATCAAAAATGTCATAGGGAAAATACAAAAAATGTTTAAAGAAACTCTGTTTCTTAAATCTCTCGTAACTTGAAAGTGAATTTTATGGGTTACGCCACTATTGCTCTCACGGCCTCATATATAAAATTGTTTTTGCGGTTAAATGATGCTGTTATTTATTTTTAATTAAAATAAATTTGTTGTATATTATTCAAATTCATTAAATATGCTACTGAATTTGAAAGAGTTTTAAATCTGTGGGAAAACTGCAACAAAGTTAAGTTAATTGCTCTATAGCTGAGATTTTTGTCACGAATAGATATGGGTAGTAAGTGTTATGAATATTTCTTTTAAAGGTACCTACCTCTATTTTAGTTTTTTTTAAGACTGCAAGGTCTTAACTTTTTTAAGTAGAAATATAAGTCGACGAATGCAAGGGATTTTTTTTTTTGTTGAAAAACAAAGGACAGTTTATAATAGGGTCAATGAAAAAAAAAAAAAAAACAAATAGACTCCCTCTAAGTCCAACTTCATCTACATATAACGAATGTCTCTTCCTCAAACTCGAGTTTGTTCGAAAATTTTTCGGATACCTTCAATTTAATTTACATGAATAACTCGAGTTAAAAATTATCAATTTTATTTACAATACAGTTACAACATAACAAATACTCATATAGTTATGACTTATGAGTATTTGTTATGTTAAAAACGCGCTTCTCTTGATTTGTTTAACTTGTTTAAATCTTTATTGTTTAATTCAATCGATAATTTTAAACAAAAGAAAATATAAACATATGTATATCCCTCTAACTCGAATTTTTCGAAAACTTTCTTTAACACTAAATAGGTGTATCTACTGTAATTTCATTTATGAATAAAGCAAACAAATTCGAGTATAGAAAAATGTAAACAATTTTGCTGTCAGCGTAATTTATTTTTTAATTTAAACATTGCAAGGATTTGAAAATATTAAAAAGTTTCAAGTTGAGATTTGGTTCATTCTTACCTAATTTATGTACATACATATATATTTGGGAGTAAGTCCAAACTCTAAATGAAATAATTCTCAAAAGGAAATGATATAAATTCCAATTGTGAAACTTATTTTCTTATAATTGATGAATTAAGCCCGAAGCTAACAAAACTACATTAAACTAAATTTATGAGTTAGAGAGTTAACTTTTTTTATGAGTTCTCGGGTTTAAAATTAAATCAATTTAGAATTTTATCAGACTTAATTAAAAGAACATTTTCAGTAAAATTAAAGGTTTCGTCAAATATATACAAAAAATTAAATCTTCTGATTCCTAAGATGCTGAGTTACTCAAAGACCCACTTCGGTAGAAGCTGTTATCTGCGACCCAACAGTGTATTTAATTTAATTTTTACATACAACTTATGTATGTATCTTCAGCTAAATATAAACATGTCTATATGGCTTGAAGTTTCCATAAAAAAGTCTTAATCGGTCATTTAAGTTGTAACTCAGTTTTATTAAATCGAATAGCTAAGGACAACTTGATTGCTTTGAATGGGTAAATTAAATTTTGCAATTTATTTGAATATAGAAAAAAACTGAATTTCAATTCAATTTCCATAAATAAATTAATTTGGAATTTTGAGTAGGTTTCTACTCAGCAAACTTTTCTTTTAATTCATTATAATATGCTTCTGGATCTATTCTTAGGTAGATTTGAGTTTGCGGCAGCAACATTGAAGTATTTTATTTCTTTGAGTTCTAAAGCCAACAGTATTGACCAATGGTTAGCGACTTGGAAGACTGAATAAATTAACTGCGTTTGAAATTCCCCATACAATTGAGAATTTAAATAGTTAATTTATTTATTTTTATGCTAAACTATAGTGTTTTTTCTATGTTTAGAAGACGATAGGAGACTTATAATTTTATGCATTGCATTCATTGCAAAAAGAATCGTGTTAACGGAATATAATTATGTATGAATATCAAATTTCATGAAATATGATTTACCAACATCCTTCACCTTAAAGCAACCCCAGCGTCTTGTTATCTTTGGCGATCACTTTTTATAAAAGCATTGCAAAGATTTTTTCTACATGACAAGGTGTGTTGTGTAGTAACTATACCTAGTAATTTTTTTACAAAGCTCTAAAAAAGTTGCCTCTCTCACTTGACACACCCAGACCAAGAGTCAAATAATTTTGTCTTGTTTATGGAGTTTAAGATTTATCCTAAGTTAAGTAATGATGTGATTTCATCATCATCTTTTGAGAGAGAAATTACATAAATGAAGACCTCAAATCCTCATTAAATAATTGCATACGCAACTCTTACAAAATAGTGAAAAACACGGTAGTGGAGTGAACAAATTGCATTTTTTGTTTTTATTTAAATTTCAAAGTATAAAGTTGAGTCAACGACCGATTTTGAAGTGAAAGTGATCGTTGAAAAAGAAACTGACAGTAATTTCTTTTATTGACGGATTCCTTTTTGCAAAAGTAATTAGCCAGAAAGCTATAAAATCACTTACTATAATATAAAAAAAAATACTTCATGCGTGCAGTGAACTTTTATATCATTTTTGGCAACATTTGCTAACATAAATGTTAAATGACTGTATGATTGGTAATGTACAAAATTTAAAATACTTGCCCACAAAGTATGTCAAGCAAGTCGTGTTATTAGGGTAATTTAGAAAATTATTGTTTTGTGTTGGCCTAAAATCAATGGTGTTTATTGTTTTGGCTTTCATTTCTGATAATATGAGGTTTTATTAAAAAAGGTAAGATAAGATCGAATAGAATTTGTATGAAAAAAAATAATTAGTGATGTTAAATTTATCAGTTAAAGATTCAAATAATTTTTTGATGTAGAATGTAGATTACCAAAACTAGATTCAATTTGACTTAATTTCCTTTGTAGGGTGAAACCAATTGAAGGGTGTTTTTTTACAGGTATAGAATTGTAAGTTGGCAACACTTTTTTAACTGGCTCCTACTAAGTGCACCTGTTAAGTGATTTGTGTTTAGTTTGGTTTGGCATTTGAAGCACACGATTACCCAACAAGTCGTAGATTCAGTGAATTCACCCAAAACAAGATTGACGTTGATTTCGATTTTGCGATGAGAAGACAATCCTAAATTGTATGTTGAGACACCACATCCAGAGAAACTGACTTTTTGATGTACTTTATCGAGTAAGGGAATCATTGTGTCGCATCGTTTTTAAAAGATGCTGGCCACAACGTTACAGTCCGTGATGACTGTAAATCAAATAATGCCAAAGTATTATCTTTCGAATAAAATCAATTTCATGTCAATTTCAAAAATTCATCCATTCCCAAGGTCTATACATCAAATTTCTCTTACAAAAACAGTATTAAGCTTTTTTCAATAAGCCATTTTCGAGTTGTTTGATGAATAAAAATTCAATGAATTCTCAATTTCTTTTGTTTTATCAAACATTTAATTCTTTTTTTGTTTTGCAGATAGTTTCTTATTACAAAATATTTTTTTTAAAACTTTTTTTATACCGATAAAAATTAAAAATGTCACCGCAAGTAGGACAGCATAGACATCGATGTTGTAATAGGTGAACCAATGCATTCTCGAAGAAGCGTTCACAGCCAAAGGTAATCCTTTTGTTCTAACAACGCTTTCAACCCACCAAATAGCTAATTCAAGTGGTGGTTGAGGACGATTTCTAAATGCTTCTGAGATAATCTTCGCACTTTCTTGAACGCTAAATAGAGGACAGTAATTAAAAAATGCCAAACAAATAAGTCAATACTATACCTTGGACTTAAAGCAGTTCGAAGAGCTTTAAGGATGTTTTCCTCTTGTAGGTCACGATAGTGCAATGTAACACCAGCATTTCGAGCCTGAATTGCAGCAGCATTTAGAAATTGGTCACCAAAAAATGGAGTAGCAACAACAGCAACACCACAATGACATCCTTCAGTGGTTCCAAGTAGACCTCCGTGAGTCATGAAAACCTTGACGTTAGGATGACACAATATGTCTCTTTGGGGCATCCAATCACGTAGGTAAAAGTTTTTTGGTGCATTCGGAATTGATGATTTAGGCCATTTTAAGAGTATAAGTTGGTCAAACTGTGATAAAGCCTTTATGAGGGCATCTTTCTTATCAGCTGTTATAGTTTCTGGTCGAACCATAGATCCCCAACTAACGTAAATTGCCCCATGCTTTGCACTATCAAGAACTTTTTTTAATTCCTGTAAATAAATTATAGTCAAATAATGTTTTGGACTCAAAATTAAGTTCTGACTTACCGGATCTAAAGGTTTTGCCTTTTGAATATGTAGCCCTCCAATTTCAACAATTCCAGGGGCGTACGGTGTTGCACCGTTCAATGAGTAATGTTGATTAATAAGCATCAAACTTGTGTTTTTTACCATTTCCTCTATTGGTGGCATAGAATCTCCGTAATATTTTCGGATCATGTTATTGGTGGCACGTTGACAAACAAAACTTGAATTCAAGGAAAAATGTAAAATGAAAGTTGTTTTCAATTCAAGACTTATCAACTACTCCCATATTCCAATAACTAAATATTTAATTCAGTTTTTGGCGCACTTATTAGCAACAAATTTAAAATAAACAAAACAAGCTTACTCGTGCAAAAAAGTAAGAGCCCGTTGGTGTATAAGATTATTTAGACGTTGCAGGAAACTCATCTGGCTGGAGTGGCCCAAAAAATGATTTGGCATAAAAGACGATACAAATGGACTTCCCATTCTATTATAATGCCATGGCATGGGAGCGTGACTTGTCAACCCAATTACAGGTGCTCCCAGCTTATGAGCAATTGCCAACATGCAGTCGTTTACAAAATTCTCAACTAAGACAACATCAAATTTTTTCGTTGTCCTTAAGACTTCTTTGATAGCCTCTGACTCAAAAGCAGCTTCACACGCCTCTAAACCCAATTGGTGAAGAACAACAAAATTAGCTATCTTGATTTCTCTCAGCCAAAAGTGGATCATTTCAATTAGCTTAAAAAAAATAGTTATCAGTTTTCGAGTGTTTTCAGTTAAAATAATTTTACTTACGTTCAGGTCGACATAATTAACAATGACAGGCAAACCATCCAGAGCTAGATCAGTGTAATTAGCGACAGGTTTTTTATTTGGAAAATAGCTTACTACTGTGACATCATGTCCTGCTTCAGCAAGACCCAAAAATAGAGGATGGAAGAAATCGAAATGACTTTTTCCTGGATAAGGAAATAGTCCTAATATTCTTGCTCCATATATAGAATTTGTTAAGCTTGTAAAACACAGCAAAGAAATAATGCCGGATATCTTCATTGTGGATAAATAGCTGTAAGATGAATAAATAAATAAATTAGAACACAGTATAACAAACAAAAGTTTTTGCACGACAAAAGAAAAATTGAATAAATTAATTACATACAAGGATAAATTATTATTTATGCATGCCTGTGGAATTAATGAAATGTTTTAAATGAAATTTCCAAAAATCTAATTATATAACTTTTTACCTTAGTTTACAAACTTATCGATCTTTTAGTTATTCCTAGAAATTTAATTAGGTTATTTAGAAATTAATTTGTTTTGTCTATGCATAGGCATTCTATCAACAACGAACCTAATGCTAATGACAGCTAAGAATCGAAATGGACATTATTTTATCAATTGAAATGAACTCAAAGCTACTTATATTCTAAATCCACCCTCCCAAATCAAAAGAAAAACTTCAATAACATAAGTAACAACTTATAAAAGCTAATCAAAGATAACATTGTAAAGCCAATAAAAGTCTTAAAATACAATTTTATCATGCTAGCATATGTAATTTGCTGAATCATTTAGTAAAAATAAGAACTCAAAATATTTTTTACTTATTTTTACAACTAGTCTTGGGTTCGTAAAAAAAAACGAACTCCAGATATTAATCAGACCTGACTTTACGATAATAGAGAACGCGAAAAAAGTGGGAACCGCAATTCTGTCTGTCTATTTGTGTGTACGTCGATCCACAGTCTAAACTACTGGAAAGATTTTCTTCAAACTTTGGAATTAAGATTTTAAGTAGAGTCCCTAGAGGAGAAATTGAAATTTTGTATACCTCCAAAAACAATGGCCCGATAAGACAAAACATATTTATGTCGAAAAAGGCCCTGTCGATAATTTTTTCAGTGGCAATCAATATTTTTCAAATTGATACAAATGCGATACAAATTTTTATGAAAGAGGTTCTATATAATCTCAATTTAATATCCCGTACACAAATCTTTTAGAAATACAAGAAAACAGACAATGTTTTATATATTTCTTTAGTTCCTAATGTTGAAAATTATCGAAAAAAAATATAAAGCAAAATATTTTACCACCGATTAAAATTTTCAAAACAGCTGGTGTAACCAGGCATTATAGTTTAAGAGAAAATTTGCAAATTACCGGTAGAAATATAAAAAAGTTAAGTGTTCATTTCTATAAAAGATTATTTACAACAAAATTTCAAAATAATAATGTGAAACAGGTTTTAAACTCAGTAATAATTAATCAATATTTAATAAACGATACAGAAAAGACTCCCTCCACACAAATTAAAACGAAAAAAAAAAAAACAAAACAAAAAACACTCAACAACAGCTAAAGCTGTGCTAAACAAGTAAACACAATATTAAAAACAACAAAAAAGTTTTGCCTCAGATAAAGATCGATTAACTATTGGTAAGATTTATGTAGTTAATAGAAGTTCTAGAGCAAAGCAAGTATACCTTAATTGTCTGATTAAATATTTGTTTAAATTAATTGTTTATCATGGAAATGCCAAAAATAATATTCAATTTCTTTGCAATACTTTTTTGTTTGAAATACGAAAAAACTGACTGACAGATAGCAATACCAACCTCACTCCGCAACCACTCAGACTCTATTTAGAGCGGAGCAAAAGCTGCATACCCAGTTGTTGATCAATGATTGGGATTAAATTTTTGTTTTTATTTTTCTCATAAATGTTGACGGTAGGCGACTGAAAAAAGCTTTTATGGAGTGAAGTTCATTTAATATAATAAGTTATAATGAGTTATACGAGCGGAGCAACATTATTATGCCGCAACTAGTGTGACCAGACTTTATTATTAAAAATTACAATTATTTCTGGGTTAAAACTTTAATCACAGAAATAACACAGGTTTGAATGAAAAAAAATTATAAGAATTTGAGTTACATTAAAGATCTATCTATTTAATCGTCCATTTAGAAATTTTTGTAAAAGAAGAAAGAGAAAATGAAGTTGGTCCCAGATGCACTTCCTTACAAATTAATTTAAATTTAAAAAGTGTCTGTTGTAATTTTGTTTGAAAAAAAACTCAAATATGTAATTTTATTTTAATTTTATTTAAAGCACATTGATTTTTTGTTTTTACACTGAAATACATAATAATATTTTGTATAATTTGTACAGAAACAGTTCACAAAATTTTTGGTAATAGCTCATTGTCATTACATATTTAAAATTTAATTTATCTAATTACTTATTTGAATAGTTAATAATAATATTCTATAATTTATTTTATTTAGTATGTCAATAACTATAAGCTAAATGTTCAATGTATATAATTAAAAGTATATTTATAAATAATTTAAAAAACGTATTCCGTCCCCTTGTTGTTTAGTTATAATTGTTTATATTTAAAAGTGGGTATAAAACCTGAGAGAAAAAAATTCCCACTTAATTAATTTTTTTTTTGTTTGCATTATGGCTTGAAACCGCAGCAAAAAATGTAATTTGAGATCACATATTGGAGTAATACCTAAATATACATTACATTCATTTTTTGAATGTATTTAAAATGTATTTGTTCTCTATTATCAGTCGATAAATCCGATGAATTTTTTTTTTGTTCGAACACAATAAATTGTTTATAGGGTGTTATGTTTTTCAAATGAATTATTTTATAGAGAAAAAATGTTCTGAGCAATATTATGTTCTGCCTGTGAGCCACATGAACCATCAAGATGTGTAGGATTTTGTAAAACCCTGACTTATCTGGCATAAAAATCGAAATTAAACTATTTAACAAGTGTTTTTGTTGAAGTGGAAAACATCTAAAAAAAAAGTTTTTGTGGAATTACACAACACCCTATAAAGAACATATATAATAACAGCCCTTAGTAACTTGCATTACTGCCACGAGCTGAGATACTCATTCGACGTTCAACACGATTCGAATGTGGTAAATCACATCCAGGTGGGGGGTAGCGCCATCGCCTTGGTCGAGATAGCAGTGTTCCATCGGTGGAGGCACGACTACGGAATGGTGTTTCCATTTCACCCCTTGAACTACCCAAGCTATTTGATCCGACTTTGTCTCCGAATTCGTTGTGGTCACAACGTTCCTCCAGGCATGTGTTATCTGAAATTGCATCTTAATCAAATATAGAAAATATTGAAATCGGATAAATGTAGCTAGTTTTACCGAAAAATGACCTTCGTGAATTATTCTCACTCGACGAGGTCGGATAAAAGGCGACTCCGGAATCGGGACTCAAAACCATTTCAGTGGCATTTTGGACATCGCTTGTGGACCGTTTGAGCTTGGGAAACTTGCTAAGTACCCTCCAAAAACGACACACATCTCGGAATACCGATTGAACCTTTCGAAAAGATAAACACTATTTTTATTGAACACAAAGTTCACCCCCGGGATATAGATTACCTGATCAACACTCTCTCGTACAGATATTTCATGAAAACAAACACATGAGATTTCTCGGAATCTTCGTTGTCCTTCTTCGATGCTTACCATACGGTCTCCCCATTGATCCGTTTTATTCCCAACCAGAATCACAGGGACATCTGAAATACCATCCTGAAAATAGAATAAGGAAAGGTTAGTGGCTTCGAATGAAAAAGTTTTACTTGGGGCAAGAGGCATAGGGTATGTGATTTGTGGTGGCATAAAAAGGATGACATTGGCATGGAATTGGGGTGCTCCTACTCACCTAACTGACATGTAAAATAAGGAATTTAATTTTTATTATTGCCTGAGATTTAATGTATGTATGAGTAGGTATCTTTGAAATTGGACATGCGAGGCTTTGTTATCGGAATTGTATTATTTCTTTGAGCTTGAGAAAATTGCAGGGCAATTGAGGAGAATTTTAAGAATTTGTTTCTTTTGTTGCCATCAAAAGGAGTCTGAATTTTTTGTTTCGACTTTTTTGTTGACTTTTTTCAGATTTCTTTAATTTAATTCTGGAATTTGTATTTATTCCACGATGGCGTAAACATTGTTTTTAGATTGTTGAACTCAATGCTGGGTTCAGTTTATAAGAAAAGATAATATAGACCTTCAAGTTATATAGAAGACTATAATAATTAGACAAAGGTTTAGATGGTGTCATAAGCAAAAACAAGCTGTATTTTTTTTTATTTTTTGAAATTGTTAACTACTAAACTACATATATCAATGGATTTTGGTGTTATTTTTTTTGAGCTGAATTAGAATTCAACGATGTTTGCTTAAATTTTTTAAGCTGAACTATGAATTAGCGTTTGAAAGGTAAAGAGTGCTAGTAAGTAAATTCAATCGATTCATAGTTTTTTTTGGTGGTTTTATGGTACATACTTTCGAAAACAACACTAAACCATCTAAAACAAGAGCAAAAATGTTTAAGAACTAGTAATTTATTTGGATTTGGCAAAAGTAAATTAAATATTAAGAAACGTGAATCAAGCATCCCCATTTTCACCTTCCAAAAAAAATTGAGCCGTTGTTCAAATTGTGCTATCGTTAATATTGCTTCATTAATGCATTAGAAATTGCGATTTTTTTCAAATTTATATTTATATTTAATTCAAAAACTTACCTTAGCTGTATAACCCAATTTACGGCGTCTTTTGTTATAATTTATCAAAAACTTCAATCTGTTGCACTCATCAAAACTGCATTTATCCGTTACAGAGTAAGTCAATATAAATGCATCCGCCCACCGGATATTCGATTCCAATCGTACGAATTCGGTTTCCTGGAATTTAGAAATACACAACAAAATGTATCATGTTAAAAATTAAGACAAATTTTCTTACATTTGGTTGACCGGCAGCATCCAGGATATCGAATTGTATCATTTCGTTGTCTACCATCGTTGTATGAGTATAGATTTTCTCTAAATTAGATTCATATTCACCAATAAAACGCCTTGTTATGAATCGAACAACCATTGCTGGGAAAAAGTAAATAAAGATATACTCATATTACGTGCATGTTTTTTTTTAGATAAACTGAAGGAAATAAAATCGTAAATAGGTGAGTATTATTAGGTACAGGGTGATTTTGTTGAAATTCTGAGTAAATTTTGTTTAATATAAAAAATTAAATAACATTTTCATATAATTGAACATAAATTCTTAAATCCTTTATAAACATATAGACATATAGACAAATTTAATACAAACATCAAATTTAGACACAGGTTTGTCGGAAATCACAATTTCTTTCCTGGTTATCTAAAGACGAACCTATATAACGTCTTGCCTTTTATTACTTCCTTCAAAACCACCCTGTTTGAGAAGAGGCCTGTTTTTTATTCGAACGCCGAGAAGATTACTGCCTTAGTCGTAAAATAACCGATTCCGTAAGCTCTTGCTGGAAGTTTCATGCTCAATTTATTTTGTGGGTGTGTTTAGATATGTACTTTCTTTCAGCCATACAATGTTTTTCAATGACAAGGGAGTTCAGTATGCGTGTTGAATAAATAAATGTGACATTCTTTTCAATAAGTACACAATATTAGGAAACAAAATTGACACTTCCAACCCGATTTGTAACTGAAATTGAGTTTTGCTTAAAATTGCGGTTATTTTTCGTCAAAGTTGAAAACATTTTATGTGTTGGTATGAATGTTTTAATATTTGAAGACCTCAGAAGCTTAACCAAAAAACAATGTGATTTCTTTTTATCTTATAGTACTTGTAGGTAGGTATTTAAGTGGTTACTATTAAGAGAACCTTTGGATTCAGAAATAAAATTAATTAGATTTGTTTGTTTCGTGAAATGGAACAAGCTGTTTTAAATTCTGATGAAAGAGATAACGAGTATTTTACAAACCATTAATTTAATTAAAAAGGGAATTTGAAGCTCAATTTTTAATCAACATCCAAACCTGGTTAGTGTCACACTATGCACAAAAAAAAAATAAATATCAAGTATATTTTTAAATTTCATTTAGTTTTGGACGTTTATACTCTTTTCATTAGCATTTGAAAAAAAAAAATAATTTTTGGCTTGATTCTAATGAATAGTTTCGAATATTCTTAATAATTTAACTCGGGGTGTTTGAGTACATCACATCGAAAATATTCCTCATCATATTTAAAATTACAGATGATTTATTAGCAAACAAAACTAAACTTCCTTCACTTCAACGAAAAAAAATGTTTATACAAAAATTCAAATTATAAAGTTAACACAAACCACCTTCATTTCACTCTAATATCAGATCTTAATAAATGCAATTTAGAATTAAGTAGCTAGCTTTTGTTTTCCACAAGTGTATGTAATGTAGGCATATAAATTATGTAAGTGGCTATGAACAAACATTTTGATAATATCGAAGCATACTCCTATTTTCTGTTATTTTCAATACAATTATTATAAATTGGGAGCAGAAATTTAAGATTCTTCCAGATAACAATTTAAGCATACATTATATATAACCTTGTAAAGGTAAGTTGAGAATGTTCATCCAGGGTTGTTGACATTTGGGACACCCATTTCCAGGAAAATCTCAACTTGGGACCTCACTTCAGTGAGGGAATTGATTTTTTTTATCGTCTTATAGCACAATTCGCATTTTTTTTTTTTTTTTTGAAGAGATATTCATCTCGAAATGAGTGCTGTTAATTTGAATTCACTTTATGAAGGACATTAAGTAAACATTGAATTTTTTCAATTTATATATTTTTTTGAAAGGTAGAACGTAAAATGCTATTTTACGCGCGTTTGTATTTAAAGACTTTTAAAGTGTTTTCGTTTCATTGGCTATTTAAGCTACTTTTTGATTGAAACATTTGAGAAGAATTTTTCAGAGAATTTAAGTGTACGTGAACGAATATTTAAGTTTCTCAATTTGAATGTAAATTTGAACTCACATTAACTTTTAGAAGAAAAAAAAACTATGGTAGTATACATAAAAAATAAATTTTTATTTTGTAGACTTGCGGTTTCAGAATTTTGTATCAATCTTTTTTTCTATTGAAATTCATTTAAAACGCTAGTAACTTTTTTGTACTGGACATCAAAGTTCTTGTTTTTAGCTATTTTTATGTCTTTTTTTTCTTCTTTTTTTAAGGTAGCATTACTGCAAATGAGTCCCCTAAAAAATATTGATAAGTTGTACTTTCTCCATTTTTTTCCAGTCATCCAAATGTATTCGTCAGGTAACTTGTTTTTCCGGTTCCAGCTTTAAAAAAAAATTAAGATGCTCCGCAAAAATGTTGTCTTGAAGATTTCAATACCGTTTTTTCTTTGATAGCCAATGTTTTAGAAAATATTGATGACAAAAAAAAAGTCAAAGAGTTTTCTTTCTTTTATGGAGTGTAACACAGTTACTATCCTAAATTTAGTTTATTGCCAACCCATTGCAGAATTAATTTTGTTGGCCGATTGTAGCCTGGGAACTACGTTCCCGAAGATTTACTTCATACCAGAAGCTCCTCGTCATTCATCAAGTATCTTTGCTGTCAGTTTTTGTGTTTAAATTTGAAAGTGATTATTATCTGAATAAAATGCTTATCATGGATTGGTCATTGGGGGTGTCATTTATAGGTTAGCTTCGGGAATTACGAATAAATATTTATTATAATTATTTTTAATAGCTTGACAGCCAATCATGAGATGGAAACCAAATAAATTTTACAGGCTGTCAACAGTTTTTTTAATATAAGAAGATTCGGAAGAGATCCAATATTGTTGTCTTATAACAATTTGAATTTTTAATAAATTATCAATGAAATTTGTGAATGCTGAAAACAAATCAACAAAACATCATTATCTAACTATATTAACACATTAAATTTTTTTTTTGCCATGGTCCAAAAAACTACCTATTGATTATGGATCTTTGAGTTTTTTTCATACAAACTTTGGAAAATATTTTCTTAAAAAAATTAATTTAAATTAAATTCAACGCATAAAATATACTTAAATCCCTCAATTTTGAATAATAAATAGAGCACAAAAATATCGAAAAATATTCCAAGAAATACAAAGATTTCCATTGACTTGTGCGTAGAATGTTATCTTGTAAGCATTCATTTTTATTGGTCAATGATCCGTGCATTCTTCATCTCCCTCACTTTTCGATCGGAAACACCAAATTGTATAAAATAAACATAATTTTCAAAATATTATGCAAATACATTAGACATGTTCATCCTCATATCACAAGCAACAGTAAACAAAAACAAGGAAATGTTTCTAAGGCGACTCTAGGGCTTTAAAAATAATCAAATTTAATATTTATTTCTACCAACACTTTTCCACATTAATTCCATAAAAGCCAAAATAAAAAAAAAATTAATTTCAAATCTCACAAGGCAGTTTGTTTTGCGCATTTACCCATCACGAGCAGCTTTTGATAATTAAAAAAAAGTTCTTAAAATTCTTAATTCCTTTGATTTAAAAATGGAAGTTTGTTTTAACAATTATTCCAAGAATAAACCAATGACAATGATTGATTAGCACGTAATAGGATATGAAGAGTGCATTGAAATACGTTCATAATTTCAGCTTTCCTCCAGATTTTTTTTTGTTGCTTCATTGGAAATTATATAAATGAAAATCGATTTATCAGATTTGTTTTATTTACACAAATAACACCCATACAAATATTTAATATGTGTGTGTTTGCTTTTTAAATAATGCCTTCACAGGTTTTCGAACATAAAGGGTGTTTTTTTATTGAAATGCGTGACAGAATTCGATAAGGATAACTGTCACCTGTCAGTACTTGGTTGCAGACGATTTTTGTTTGCATTTATTTATGAGCCATGACAATTCATGATTGAACGTTTTAAATTTCAACACCCTTCAAAAAGTTTTTTCAGATGTTTTTAAAATTGGTATACTTGGCGATTACCTCAAAAATCTGACATCTCACAACATTATTTCAAATAATGAATATGTGCGATTGTCTTTTGGGGAGAATACAATTTAAGAGTTCCTTTCAACTTTAAATTGATCTACGATGTATGTCCCTATCAACCTAAAAAATCTCAGACTATTGAGTAAAAAGGCAGCGTGTCTTTGAATACTCAATTAGAAACTTTTATTCAGACCAAAAAATTTTGGAAAAACTGGTCCAGCCGAAGTTACTATTCCTTGGTTCGTAGAGAGGAGCTCAGCAATGCATATTCTTCTATCCTTTCGTCGATACATTTTTTATAAAGAAGAGGGTCTAATACTAGGATTCAAATGTAAGTAAATATTTATGAGTAGATAAAAGATCCATCAAGACTTGAGTCTATATCGCAGGTGGTTGAGAGTGTTTAATTTTTTTTAGAGATTATAAAGTGGATAGTCAAAGATTCTGTGTTTTATTCAAATTCAAAGTTATTCCAGGACTATGCTCAAAGAAAAACCCTTTACATGGCATTAATCTTTTTAAGATAATGATAACCTTTTAGATCACGTTTCTTGCTTTCCCATAATTATATTGGCCTAATTAATTCAAGTACCGACTGTGGCACGAAGGTGAATTTATCTAAAAATGTTTTTACTTGGATTAAGCTTTAAGTACATAGATAATATAAAGCATTGTGTAGCTTAATATAAACATTAATGTTAATTTGTCTGGAATTATATTTTTACTATAAGATATGAAACATTGATTAATATAAACAAAAATCGTGCACAAAAATAGAAACAATCTTTATTATTCTGTCTGAATTTTTTTTTTTTTTTGTTATTAATCAGATAATGTACATAATAATTAATATGTACCTACTTAAGTAGATGCCGTGTTATCGAATGGATAAATGTTTTAAAAATATCGGGTGTCATGATAAGGTATTCATTGATTGATTCATAATATCTATTTTATTATTATTATTATTATTATTATTATGTATGCATGAGTTGGGTTCATAGGTTAACAAAACTGGTATGTTTTTACTTGCGGCTACAAGAGGTATGTAATATAAGTATTGGAGTTTATTTTTGATTCGTGAAAGGATCGATTTGGAGGCATATGTAAATCAGACCTAACTGGTTCAATTTTTGTTTTCTTGTTCAAAAAAATGTTACTAACGCTACCTAACCTAGAACTATTCCCATTGTTAACAGATTTTGATAGATTTTTTTTTACAGGAGTTATATCTAAATTCAAAAAATTTTAATATGAACATTTTCATAAAAATACTTTTGGATATCTGTGAAATTTGAAATAATATTCTCCAAGTTTTCAATTTTTTTTTTTCAATTTAAACTCGTGTCGCCTGTGCCCTTTATTTAAATAAAACTTGGCACCTGTGTGTCTAGAGCACATGTACGAGTATCTACTGTATATTTAAAAATTGATTTTGATTTTACAAAACAATATTTACCAAGTTAAAAGTAACAAGGAATATACAAAATAAATATTGTTTAACAAAATGAAAAACAATTTTTGTGTATACTTACAACTCAAAAAGAAAAACAATATTTACGCAATTTGATTTGGATTTCCAAAATAATGGGCATCCATCGTTTAATTTCAAACAATAAAATTATAACCATAAATATGAGATATCAAAAAAGTGGTATATGTGGGTTTGTGGAAGTATACGCAATTTTTTTTTACATTTTTATTTTTGCCTGTTACGTTTATTTATGTTATTACCTACTTATAGTTCAAAAATCATTTTATATGACTAAATTTTTTGTTTCTAATTGCATAGGTTAACCATCGAAGATAATAAAAAATTGTTGTATTTACATAATTGAATCTATAAATTAGGAGGAAGTGTGAAGAATTCAAAGATGATTTTCGATTCCTTGTGTAGGTAATAGTTTCTCATGTAAATTTGTTTTTCAAATTATAATCAACCGTAAAATTTAACATAACCATATGAGTTTAAAGACAGACAATGTCCATCTGGTTGTCTATTTTTTTCAAATTGATGAACTTAAAAAAAAAACCGTGAAACGGGATAAGTGGATAAAATAATACGATCAAACATAAACTAAAAACCTATTCAAATTCATTCATATATGTATCGTTTCATAACAATTTACTTCATAAAAAAGCTCTCTTCAAATAGAAAAACCACAAAAGAAAGTCAAAGGATTGTTCATAAAACTACGGTTGTTTTATAGGCCTATACACCTGGACTTATGTATATCCTTGGTCCCCTCTTAAGATTTTACTCTTCAATGTTCAATGTTGCTACATTGGTGACATTCTTTGTGTGTGCGTGTGGTCATTTAGGGAATACGGAAAAGGTTTTTTATGAAGCACATAAACATGATGATGATGGATGCTGATGCAAATTCCTTGATCCTTGTGTACGTAATATTTAAGAAAGAAAGTTAAATTATTTTGTATTAGGTATACTTTAAACTACATAAACATCTTACGGTGAATTAAATTTTGTATTATTCCTTCTGCAAAATTGAGATAGGTATTACACATTTTAACTATTTGAATGATAATGAACATTTGAAGCGAAAAATTTTATGGGGCGTAGTATTTTTGAATTTCTGAGGTAAAACAAAAACGAAGGAGAAATATAATAATGAAATGTCTTTCCGAAGCAAGCACCTATTAATAAACGAAGACTCTATTTGTCGAAATGTAAATCTTCATACTTTTTCAAACCTATACCATTTTGCAAGTTAAATTTAAAACATTATTAAAAATGTGCCTTTTAAAAATTAATATACTTACGAACAGATATTATTGTATGACTGGCTGATGGATTGATGACTCGATAGGCTTTGTTATTCCAAAAAAAATGATAATTTTTTTTTGACAAATTTTTTAATTGACGTGTGTGTCAAACAAATTTCATTGGTCTTTGGTATTTCATTTGACAATACATATGTATGTATTTATTTTTAGAACAAAATGTTAACGACAAGAATTTTGAAATTTTATGCACCATAAGTATGTATTGTGTTCGGTATTAACATACATTTCGGTTTGAAAATTCTGAAAATTGAAAACTTTGGCATTGAATACAAATTGCATATTCGTTTTTGTCGCGTTAGATTTTTTTTCAGATTTCTAAACAACTGGATTGGTTGTTTGTAAAGGATTATTTTTTGTTTAGTGAAACATTTCCAAGACAAACTTGAAAACCGAGAAAATATCATTTCTCTTTAATGCAGCAAGTGTACCAATCGGAATTCTTATTCACTTTTTAAGGGATTTTTTTTTCAGTTTAATTCAATTTATTTTTTCATTAATCACTATAAACAATAAACATGCCACTCACGTACATGTGTTATTTCATTTTTTGTTGTTCAAATACAATTTAAAAATATATTTTTTAATTTCCCCTTTCTTAAGTGATCCAAGACATTGTTATATGAGGCCGTGAGAGCAAGAGTGGCGTAACCCATAAAATTCACTTTAGAGTTACGAGAGATTTAAGAAACTGGGTTTCTTTAAACATTTTTTGTATTTTCCCTTTGACATTTTTGATTAATCTAAAAACGTAGAACAGTTTGAAAAAGGACATACTTTGTAGGGCAAGCTTCTTTTTTTTTAATTCAACATTATTTTGGAAAAAAAAGTGGGTTACGCCACTATTGCATTCATGGTTTTCATTAAAATTAAAGAAAAAAGAAAGGTTACGCCAAATTTATTAAAATATTTTTTTATTTCTTTCATAGTTCAATATTTTAACAACAAAAAATTATGTGTACATTTTTGCTTATTTATTAGTGATTTTATTCTTAGTCTGATAAAACGTCAAATTTTTCAATTGGAACACCTGTTGACGTTTTTAAATTATTATAAGTGATGGATTGGTCGTATAAATTGAAGCAGTTCTATTAAGTCTTTCTTTTTTTATCATTTATTTTAGGTTCCGCAACCTGGTTGAGTTTTTAATATACACGGATTGTCTCTTATTTACATTTACCTCTTCGAGTAAAACATCAATTTCATTGGAATACTTATAAAAAATTGAAAATGTTTTATTTTTTTCGAAATGTAATTGCTGAATTTCAAGCCAATTTCAATTTGAAATGGACATATTCCTATTTCTGATATTATCTTCGAGAGATTTTGTGGAAACAAAATCAGATGAAGTTTTTTTCACAATTTCCTGGCAGACAGAAAGAGAAACCTTCTGGCCGAAAAAATGACATTTACCCAATCATTTAGGACGAAGATATCCTTATAAAAATTTTTATTCTTCTTTATTAAACCAAAATCTTGGTCAGATGGCAAATAGGAATGGCGACTAACTAAAAACTTATGGTCCATTTCTTTAACAATGAAATCAGGATGGTATACCATTAATTGGCACAATAGGGAAAGTTTTATATTTCTAATTTGGCCCCCACATTGATCAGAATACATAATAATATTTTTTAGACTGTTCTACGTTCTTAAAATATTGCATAAGACAAGATCCAATTTCTTGAGGCCCCCTTGACGTTGTAGACTCTTCCCAAACATACGTGTGAACTTTTTCACTGCCCATATTATATGTATACCAAAGCTAATGGTCACAATCTATACGGAAGCAAACAGTTTCTAAGAGAAGTATGAAGGTTACGCCACTATTGCACTCAAACTATGATCAAATTATAAAATGCAATAACACCTTTTTGAGTGCCATCTGGTTTTGAGTGTAGATAGCTGCATAAAACTATTTTTGTATTAAAATAGATATATTAAGGGACCCATTTTCATGAAAAACTCATTTTTGAAAAAAAGTGGGTTACGCCACTATTGCACTGACGGCCTCATATAATAACTTAACAAAAATTACGCGTCAATTTGTGAGTTGGAAGTTTGAACCTTTTCTATTAGGTAATTAATATTGAACTCCCACATCACACAGCATAATATTTCAAAATGTTCAAAGCCACTTAATATAATTGCACAATATTAAATTTATTATTGAATAGGTACCCTGTGGAGAAATGAACTAACTCGAGTAAAACCACGATTCGTTACAAGTGCATTGTATCATATAGAAAATTCATTTAAATGTCCTTATTATATTTCCACGATGAAAGAACCATGTAAGTTTAATGTCCGCTCAGGGACTTCTTTCATAATGTATTACAAGTGCTCACAAAAAAGAAAATGTGACACTTAACTACCTTCAATCTAATCCAGTTCGAGGTTTTTGCTTGTAAAGATAAGAGATTAAAGCTTTCATTCATATTATGGTGTCGAAGAAATTCAAGGATTTGGTTTTTATGAATAAATTTTGGTCACCGGATATGTCTCAAATCTACCAGAGTTTGTGGGTTAGTAGTATTGTTGTCGTTGTTCTTGATGTTATCATGATTCTTTCATACATATTAATGAACCAAGCACTCTGCATCATATGCATTAGAAAATGATTGGTAACAAGAATTCTGATGTGAGCAAAAAGTAGTTCTGTTATGTATGAGTTGTAGCAGTTTGATATTTGATAGGCAGGTACAAACACTGTTATGGACATACTGACACACATCAAGAAAGTATTAAAACAAAAAAAAATGTATTACCCTTGAAGTAAGTAATGGGAAAACCGCAGCATGTTTACAAAATCCGCAACTTTTAAAGCTGCAAAATAAAAATCCATAACTTTCTGATATTCATCAATACATGCATATTTCTGTTGTTGTTATTATTTTTGTTGAGATACTTGAGTTAGGAGATAAAATTTTTTTGAAGGCTGAAGGATTATGGTAATATGTCTAATGATAAATTGATTCGTTGAGCTTTAAAATTCCTTTCACACTTGGCCAAGCTGTTTTGTTGAAGTTTCAATGACAATATAAATAAAGGACACGAGCACGAGGGTTGAATTTTGAAATTGTTGGACGCTTTTAGTTTCTTAGTTATCTATAATATAGTATTATAAAGTTGAAACAGAAGTCATGGATTTTCGAATATATTGTATTGGATTGTTGTAGCGGAAATTATTAAAATTTTATCTTGTTTAAACGTTTTCGAATCTATTGTTCATAAATTTCTTAAATATTTAAGTAAACAGACATTTTGTTTATTGGAAATGGAATTTTGCTGCCCTCTTTCCTTTTGTTTTGAAAAAGAGATGGGTCGAAATGATTTGATATTTTTAAGAGATATTGATATTTTTAAGGGAAAATTAAAACGTTTCTAGAATAACTTTGTTTTTATCCATCTGATATTGTCCACGAATTAAATCCATAATAACCCACGTTGTCAAGAAAATTTGTGATGAAACTCTGTATAAACAAGTACATATGTACATAGGTATGTAAGAGTTGAGTCTATGCATTTATTTAACATACATAGATATTCGCTATTAAAATAAGAAAAATGACATAGAAAATTAACTTATTGGAACACTTTGATTTCTGAACAATCCTTGAGCCTTGGGTTCTTATTTTTACTTCAGATGTATTCACTTTTAAATAAAGAGACTATTAAGAACATTAAACAATGAGACAGAGTAATTTTAGAAAATCAAATTATTTTGAAAGATCTTGAAAGTCGAAACGTGTTGTTGTTGTGGGATAGTGGGAAAAATATCTTTTTGGGTGGAAATTCTACGTAATACACACAAAATGAAGACAGACTAGCGAGAAATGAAAATGCATTTTATATTAAAGCGAGAATTCTTGTGTTGACTACAAATATTTTATATTCTTATGACAAACGACATAACTTTTCAAATTATTTTTCACACCTAAAACTATTTTTAAAGAAATTAAAAATAGACCGTGTTTCATTCTACCCGCCTTCGCATTTGACAACAGAAGTCTGTAAAAAACAGACACTTTTGAAAATATATTTTTTGATTTCATCTGGCAACATTTTCATGCATAAGCTGTATATTTCATGACTTTCAATTGCTTAAATATCGTTTTTTTTTTTGCCGTGCGTTGAGTTTTATAAAATAAGGGACCTGCTTGGAAGCAGATTTAAATTACATAATTGTTTTTTTTTTTAATTTAAATACTTTTACAATACTTACCAGTTTTTCCAACACCACTTTGGCCAAGAACCATGACTTTGATTGTTTTTGTTTTCGATGTGTGCAATCCAAGTTTAGCTAATGAAGATTTTGGTGAAGTTGTATTCATTTTCAAGGCGCTTAGAATGTTGGTACTGTGTAGAAGTTTAAGGCTTACATTTTCAGAAGTTTCCTGCAAATAGAAAAAAAAATGTATAAATCTCAGAGTATCTCCTGTTTAATAATATCTTTAAGTTCCTCAATACAGAGTGGTGAGAAAAGTAATTATAATATAACATATAAGTATACGCAAAATGGCAAGAATGTTTAAGTAAACATTTAGGCGTTGAAATCAAATGCTTTCACCATCAGCAAGATATTATGAACAGTAAGAAACTTGGAGAAAATCGTATGTTTGCCATTTTCAATGTACTTATAACTACCTACGCGAGATTATTTTTGTGAAACAAATTTTGAACTCATCCTTGAAAGTAATCTTTTAATTATCTCCTTTATTTTTCAACTTATCCCAAGCAAGATGTTAGTCTTCACTTGACCTATCACGGGTAATGACAAAAAAGAACCATATTTTCTAAATGGATGTTGGTAGAAATCATACCCCCACCGATTACCATTAAAGTTAGTCAATATTTTATGGAAGAAGTTTAATTCTACCTTCGTGTCCGAGGTCAATCACAATTACTCATATTCACAAAATAATTACGATAAACAATGATACACTAGGGCGTATACGCACTAATTTTATAATTAGGAATTCTAAAATGTTTGTGCTTGACATTTGCATAAAATATAAACAAATAAACTAAGAAATAAATAAAATCATAAGACATAAAACTTTACATATTTAGTTTTAAAAATCCTACAGCTAAATTAAAGTGAGTTTTCAGCAAGGGAAGTGTAAATAAATTTCCACCAGAAAAAATTGTTTTTTTTGGAATTTCATGCGAGGACAACATTCGGGATAGATTTGTTTTTGTGATAAGGCTCAAAATTTCCCTTATTTTAATATAGTTTAGGCAATTATTTTTTTAAATTTTATTATGAATGTGTTTCAGGGTAGAATTATTCCTATAACGGAAAAATAACATGTATCTTCTAATTTCCCTGTTTATATTAAACGGTTTTTAATTTCCCAAATCTTCTCCCAAACTATAGTTTCTCACGATTACGATTTGATCTCGAAGCTATTTAAAGAATCAAAAATCAAATGAAGTTAGGTTGTCTAAGAACATTTTACACCTAGCCATCACATAGATTATTGATATGAACCTATCCTTAATAAAAAAAATTACAATGGTTAGTCGTCAGCAGGAATAAAAGCTTTGCCTTATCTTCTGTTGTGTTAAGTCAAACAAAAACAAACCAAAATCTTTCAAACTAAATGGAAAAGACCTTTTTCACGTCTTATCAACAAAAATGTTGCCGGAAATTAGTCAAAACACTCACGGCAAATTATCTGCAATGCCCTAAGATGTTCATGTTGGGGTAGTTGGTATAGTTAAGCTTAATCTTTAATTTTCTTACCCATGTATATTTACTTCTATCCACCGCCGCCGTCGTCGTTTCCCTTGAGATGAATTTATACAAAAAAAAATAATTTGACCCACAAAATTCAGCATTACCTGCGGCAAGATATTGGTTGCTATAGTTACAACTTTCTTCAATTAAAACTTAAATGTTATGACTTCTTGCATAAAATTTTAAAGAGATCTAACATTTAAAAAAGAATCATTTGAAAAATTAAATGGATAAAGGTAGTTGTTGTAAAATTTGGTTAAACTCTGATTAACTAAATTTTGGTATTTTTAAACAATTACAGACAAAACATAAGTAGTTACTATTAATCTAATAACCCTGTCTTTCCGTAGAAAGGTAAACTTGCCGGTTGCTCTGATTTTTTGCTTAACTGCTTATGATACTAACCGACTGTTTAATTCAAATTTGTACTTTTTTTCAGTTACAGACAATTTTTCCCTTGAAGGCCCGATTTTTAAATATTATAAACCAAAATAGTATAATATTAAAATTTTGAAAATAAATTGTTTGAAATTAAAAAATAATTTATTTTTGTTTTAAAAATTCAGGAGTTTTCTTAAGTGCTACTGTTGACTTTGAATAGTTATTTGTATATATTGAGAATTTTTGTTCTAGAAAGTAGACTCTTTCACCTGAACAAGAAAATAAAGAATCTTAACCCTTCAATTTTTGTGAGTGAACACTAGATTAAAAAAACATCTGATATTTTTTCGGGGGAAAATCATCTGAAATTCAATCTTAGACGCCTGGGGTGAAAGTCAAACCATTACCCTCTATGCTACTTTATTTCGAAAAATACATAATAGGCATATAAATTTGAAATTATCTTAAGAAAATATCGGTGCACGTTAAGAATTAAGAATCATCTCTGCATGCATCAGCATGATATTCTATATTTTTATTTAACCTATCTATACGATTGGAATTTATCATATGAGATAGTTCTCATACAGTTCTTACCTTTATCCGCACAATAAAAGCTTTATTACTTAATTGAATTCCAAATCATGTAATTTTATTTTGAAGAGCAATATATAAATCAAAATAATTGTTTGAAAATCTGTTTTTGTTTTAATTCAATATGGAATCCCTTAATTGTACGAGCAAGAATACGTATTTTGTACGTGTACCATTGAACATAAAACCAGTGGCTTAAGATCTTAAAACCTCGTTACTCCGGCATCATGCGTCGTCGCTATAGGTATACCCTCTCAACCGCTATTCTTTTAAGTGTATAGGTAATCAACCCTCTTTGCCTAGTCCGCCTTGTCATCATTTCATCGTGTCGTCGTCGTATCTTTGTTCTGCGACTTAATCCCATTCTACTTTCTATAGATATTATGCTCAACTCATTGGCAAAATCTAACCAAACTGTTGCGTTGCTTTGTGGTAGGTAAATAAATTTGAATCCAATTGCGCCCTTAAAACATAAAATACATATTTTCCATTAAATTGTAATTAATTCTGAAAATTTCATGTGTTTTGATTTTCCATGACGATATAATCAAACAGTAAGATACAGGTGCAAAATGAAACTGATAGCCATCGGTAAACACGTAGTATTTATTAAGCAAATGGCAACCTTTTTAAATAAATGTCAATAACGCTGCCGAGGACGACAGTCACAACAACCGTACGCAGCAGACGTTGTCGTCGATATCGTCCTTTCAATTTTAATTGTGCTTATCACCTGGAAACTGTTGTCATTGGGTATGTTTAACATTGTTACCATGTGCGAATCCGATGAAAGGTCCATGGGGGGCCTTCACTACCCTTTTGTTTTCTCTTGCTATAAACACTCTTTCTATTTAATTAATCCATAGGTTTTGTTTGTCGTTAGAAAATCTCCTTTGTCCAAAATATTTTCTAACAATAATAGCCAGTTTCATAGTGGAAGTTTAAATTTAAGTTCAGTTGAACCTGAACTTCTGATAAACTTAAGATCAATTAAGTGAATTGAAGCTGTGCTTCAAACAAAAAAGATGCATTACATCGTCATTCATATGTTTAAAATCGCTTTTCGAACTCAAAAACATACAATTTTTTAAATGAACAATATTATGAAATTGGTAGCTGTTAAATTGAATTAAAGGGTCCTACGCATTGAACTGAAGTTTAAACGGAAGTTAACCTTTCGTTTAACCTAAACTTCAGATTAAAATCACTTTCATGTTTAAACGAATACTGATATAAGCTTAAACCAAAAGCAGAATTTACGCTCTCGCTGTGAAACTAGCCGTGTAAGAAAATTTTTTTGTGTAAATTAAAGAGAAAACCCGGAACCATTAAGGGTCACCATATTGTAAGTTACCATAATGTAAGTTGAAGAATTTTTGTTGGCAAGTGTTTGGAAATTTAGTAACTTCTAAGTTTAACCTATCAGAATTCGAAACCACTTCACAACTCGGTCACTGACTCAGATTCACGCATGACCCCTTCCAATTTATTATAAATTTAAATTCTGAGCCCGGACCTGATCTCAACCCAGAGCTTCGTGATATATTTATTCACACATTATGAGAATACATATGCTTATATATCACCGTAAATCGTATTTGATTTGTGGCTTCAATATTATCAAAAAAATACCCAGAGACATATCCTTCTACGAAAATTTTGACAAAATTTATTGGAAAACACATTATCTACGCAATTCTTTCATTCAATGAAAGAATCAACTACCTACCTTGCGTCGCCGTCGTCGTCGTCAGGTATAATATATTTACCTTACCTTTGTTATCGACGGATAGGAAATTATTTTGATTTAAAATTAATTGATTGGATTTGAAAGTTCATGGGGCTAAAGACATATACTCAAGGTAACACTCACGTTTCACTTCACATATTCAGGAGGCCAATAACCGCACATTTCAAACACATAGGTATACGAGTAAATCGACTCAAACCACACAACAAATAACGCGCGACGTGCTGGTGGACTTATTGGGAAAGAAGATAAGTTTTGAGTTCAGACTCTTGATTATGGGTGGCAGTAAGGATTGCGGTAATTCGCTTAAAGTAAAAAATCAATTTAGAATTTTTTGTTTCAATCTAAAGACAATATTTAATATTTTTTATTTTAACACATTAATATGAATCACTGTAGGTTAGTACCTACGAAAAATCTTTAAAAAAAAATAGGAACTAAAATGATTCCAATCAACAGTTGGTATTCGATTAATTTAAATTCACCCCTTTCTTGCTCGTTATATACGAATTTTACCGCAGGAATTTATTCAAATTCGTTGGATGTTCTCGAAAAGTGTTTCTGCGTTGGAAGACAACAACTACTGAACTGATACAACAGACTGATACTCTCCGAACGTTAACTCCAACTTTGTAGCAAATTGAATGTAGTCTGTTTCTATACACAGCACAGACATTCATTCATAGATTCATTGAGAACAAAAAATGTTTAACTTAACTTTGTTATGAACATCATTTTGTGTTGCAGCAATAATGCCCTTAACTTTACTCCATGAGCAAGAAAACAAAAGTTGTTAGATTTGTTTTTCAAAAGCTTTGCAACATAACGCCAGAGTTTTTGGCGCGCAGGACTAACATCAGTTCATGCCAAATTGACCTTACTTACAAATTAAATTACTTCAAACTCAAACCGTAAGGTTCGTCAGGTTTTACTCATGGAAAGTATTCGAAGAAAAATATTCATTCTGTTGATATTGTTATTAATTATAGCCAGATATAGTTCATTAGTATGTTTGTCTTATGATAATTGTTAGTACATTATGTATATGCGGAATTTATGTTTACCATACAAGTGCTCAGGGCTAGACAGAGGTTATTTTTGGCCTGAGCGAAAGGCTTTTTTATTAAGAAAAACAAATTGTTGCATACTTTTCGCCGTTGTCTTTCACTTTGACGTTTGTTAACGTGAATGGACAACTAGACTTGGTCCGAGTTAAAAAATTAGTAACTTGCTAAGTAGCATCATGCTAACATCTTAACATGAGGTTAGCTTAACCTATTTTGTTTAACTAAAACATTTAAAAAGTGTGAAAAAGGGCTAGAGTTTAAATAAGTTGGAAGGACAATTAGGATAATTTTAAGGCAGACTTAATATATACGATGAAGGTATCTAAGTTATAGGTTAGCCTCACGTTGCCTTTAAGTCGGCTCGCTTGGGCCATTATCAGTATGGTTGGCAATGAGAACGAACGAAGAAGGGCACTGATTCAAAGAAATCTTTAGATCCCTTATAATAATAAATTAGTGAACAAGAACAATATGGGCAACATAACGGCGGCGTAAATGGATGGACTAAGGTTAGCAAGGAACCTGCAATGATATCTTACTGAGAGCGAAAGTTGGGTTGCGTGTCTAAAATTAATCTCAGGTAGGCAATTGAGGTTACAATAAGAACCAAGAATGCTATTAATCAAGTATTGCCCTTTGGGCAAGTGAGGTCAAACATTTGCATTAAAAAAAAAAGTCGAATTCTCAACTGAAAAGGTACAATATGTTAAGAGCTTTTGCCGATTGGGCACAGAATTCATCAACAAACGAACAAATCGTTTTGATAGATTTTATAAGTTTGAGCAAATCATTAAATTGCGATATTGAATTTATGACGTCAGGGGCAAAACCGCATGGCAGTGCAAAATGCTTAAATATTTCTTTAAAACATTAACCAAAAATACTTTTGTCCTTTTCCTTAAATAAAAGCGAAAGTTCACTTCTGTTGAAATGGTTAAGATGAGTGCTATGTCCTCGAAACGTATACAGCTTACGACATGTTGATGGACTCCATCACTTATATTGTTAATTAGTAATTCATTCTAATGATGTTTTTTCCACAAGCTTTAATGTTAAAGCATTAATTTAATAACCTTGAGAATCTCTATTTGATGTGTTATCATAAAATATAGATAAATTTTCCATCAGCTGAAGTGGCAGCATTGTATGTTTGGTAAGTACTTTGATTCAAAAGTATGGATAATTTTGTTGTTCCTTGCCAATCTGTTTGAAGTACATAATTTGAAACATACTTTTTGGGCATTTATATACGCAACATATTCATTTTAAAAAAACTTTTCCATTTACATAAATAATTTACTTTCCTGCACTGGAACTACATTTTTCATACATTTTAACTGTTTCAAATTAAACTAAGTTCAATATTACATACATAAAATGTAGATAATTCAACAGTTTTAATGTCGTTTGATTAATGTTTCTGTGTAACGTATGTATGTGTATATATACCTATGATTAATGTGTTCATTATATAGATATTAATTTAAAAAGGAAATTATGCATCCCTAGTTAATATTTATAAGAAAAATATTATCCTCAAAAATGCTTTATGTTTATGCACATTAGTTTACATGTCAATTATAATAATCCTTGCATGTCCTGTCCTTTCAAATTAGGTGTCAACATCAACAAGTGGAAACTTGTTGTTGTCTACACCACAAGAGGTGTGAAATATGTAAACAATTGGTGCTACCTTGAATAAGAAACATGACGCGTTACACATAATATGCGTAGGTTACTACATACATATATGATATATACTAGGAGGTTGTCAATTTTATTATTCAACCCCTACTCTTGATAGCTTAACATGTTTTTTTTTTCTTTTTTATTACATATTCCATACTAATTAAATGGGACGACATTCATTTAACACAAAAATAAAATTGAGACAAAAACAATCGAGCGATAGTTGTTGTTTATGATTTTATATTTATTTATGGGTTTTTTTTTATAAAAAAAACACATATTTTTAATAAAAATTATAAAATACATTACGTGGCTCATACTCGTAAGCAAAAAAAATTCTATACAATGCGTTCTAGTTTCATCAGGAGATAATTAAAATATCCCCTTTACCATTGCAATGCCGAAATGACGTCAGCATGATTTTAATAAGGCAGTGATGATTACCAATCAGAGATATGAATATTTATTTATTCAGTTAACATTCAAATATCGTTCTGTTTGGTTCGATTTAAATGAAGTTTTGTAAAAAAAAAACTGTAATATAAATAGTAAAAAGTGATCAAGTGAATTATTATATACATAGTATTGTTTTAAACTATGATGATGATCATGCATGTACTTCACGTGCAATATGGCTGTACGTTGTTATTTTGATAAACATTTCGATAAAGATTAAAAACATCGATAAATTGTAAATACCCATCACTTGAGGATACTAATGAATCTAATTTAATATTGACATTCATTTAAGTTATTTCAATGAAAGATAATAATAAAATTGTTTGCTATGTTAATATGCTTATAATATTGGAAATATTTTGAATGCTAAGGTTGCTATTCTTGAGGATCAAACTCTTAACAAATTTTTAAATCGTGCTAAATTCGATGTTAGTTTTCTTTTATTTTGCATAATCTTAAATCTTCACTTTTTTTTTCTTCATGAGCTTATAAACGACGTTTTCAAATTGATATTTAATACTCTCCAAATATTTTCAAAATTGTAAATGCTGTCGAAAAATATTGCAACCAAAAGTTACAGGACAAAAAAAGCCTTGACACTTTTTTCTCTCTAATGAATAATGGCTAAGAAGATATTGGTGCTTGAAAACCTTAAAATGGAATGTTAAAAATTTTATTTTTACACAATTTGAAGATTATTTAGCATTCTATAAGCAAATTAAAAAATAAGTTGCGTTCAACTTATCGTAATTTATGAAAATTGGACACAAGTCAAAAAAATGACGCGATTTTGTGTTTCTCGCAGATGGTGAAGTTTAAAAAAAAATATTCTTATTTTATAAATAATAATTATTGCAATAGAAGGCATTTTATATGAGACCCTAAAAAAAGATATTGTGACTTAAGAAAGTATCAAATTTTTTTTTTTTATTTCGAGGCCAAAAAATCATTCACCTACGGAAATTAATAAACCCGTTTTTTAGATAAACGCAATAGCCATTTTTTTAACATATGGATGGGATCTATCTACCTCCAATCAGTGGGTCTATATTCAAAACAAAAATACTGCAGGAAAAAATCCATGCTGTAATTTTTAAATTCACTTTTAACTCACAGTGACGACGACGAAACAACATACGCCTTTTTTCTTAAATCCCAAACAGGCTTGTTAAAAAAAACGTCTGGCTTCTCGATGCGAACTGTGATAACAAGTATCGCTGTTTAACCATATTATCTAGTTTTCCAATAAGTAAGCTATCAACGCTTAGATCGTGTTTTAAATTAGATAAAAATAAAGCTAACAATATAAATTGAATTTCAAACATTAAACTACAGTTTTTGTAAATTAAATTGACCCTTTTGCAAATTCAAGAATGTTAACATTTTCAGAATCATTACCCAAACCTTTTCTATACCAGGTTCTTTCTGATGAGTTGGAATAACATCTACAAGCTAGATTTTTATTCTAGACATCATTTGTCTCTAAAGCATGCATCATTTTGGAGTGCAAGCCTTAGTTTTTTAATTACATCTTCACATTGAAAATTTATCATCCTCCACAGCAAATTTATAGCAATAGACTTTCATCTTTTGCTGATCTACAACTTTATTATCTTCAGAAACGTTGATGATGATTTTCACACATTGACCGAACATGCCCAGCTTATTGCCAGATTCAGTTGACTTTTGAGTGAGACTCTTCTGGATTCTTATCAGTATAGTGTAGGAAATAATTCAAGCTGTTATCAGTGCTGTGAGCGTTTTTTTTTATTTACTAGAATATTGTGTGTTTGCGATTTCGAGTCAAGTACCCACTTACAAAGCTATCACTTCATTATAAAATAGTAGTTTCATGTAGGTCGAGATTTGCGAGCCATCCAAATATAAACTGTAAACCTACGGTTAAACACAAAACCATTTATATAGGATAGTAGAATTAGTTGCGAAGAGAACAGTTTTCATTTACGGTGCAGTCTTGTTTGACAGTCGTGTCGTGTGTTTAATCGCTTTTGATAGATAACATTTTTATTGTTTCTAATCGATTTAACATCGTGTTTCCAATATAATATTTTTCAGTGACTTTGTGCAGCAGTGCTTTTGTTTTTTTGTTGTCCTTGACAGTGATTGTAAATTGTGTAGAAGAACACGGGGATATGTCGAAACGAGTTGCTCCAACTATTACTAAGGCCGAGGAGTTCGAGCAAAAACTTCCTGGGTAAGTGTAAATCTATCGATATTGATTATTGCTATCAGTTAGTTAGACATAATAATAAAATGTTAGATAAAGATAATAATCGATATTATGAATTTATAGACACTTAATCTAACATTCATCAGGTTATGCATGTCTTAAAATGTTTGTTGATTTAGAATTTATTGTTAACGCTTATCAAAATTATGCAATTTTTGTAAAAGTTATAAGAACTTTATGAAATAGAAAACGATGAACTTATATATTTCACTATAGTGATTGCGGGATTCTACCATTTTCTTTGTAATTATCTCTTTAAATTCTGTCTATATAATTAAAAACAATATTACTTCCGCTAATGATAGACTTAGAGAGATTTTAAAGCAGAGAAATCGCTTGTTAATCTGTGCGGTTACCATCCGTTTTTTGATGCAGAGAACAGATTTATTTTTAAATCTTATGTCAGAAATAATATAAAACAGAATAACAATCACAATTTTATATTCTTTTATCTTAAGATCTCTTTAAATAGCTCTATCTAGGGATTTATTACATCTGCAAGTTTCTAGGTCGGAAAATATAGTTATAGATAATTTTATTATCCCCAGCATCCAAACATAAATTTTCGATTTAATCAGTATATGAGTGCATTTACGTACATAAATAAATATTTATCACATAAATATTTGTTTCATTTGAAAGCTATATTGTTTTACTTACAAAAAGGATAACGAACCTAAAACTTACTTTATATAGTATTCTTCAATTTATTTTCTTTCAATTTATAGCTTGGTTATTTTTTATTATCTTTTATATAGAAAACCGAAGATTTTTTGAAATGTAACATTTCCTGTTTATGTTTCTATATTTTGAAAGAAAAACTACTTGACTCTTTGGATTCATTAGCCATTAAATTATTTTGTTCTCAATAACTTAATATTTACGTGCTTTATTTTATGAGCTTACCAAATATTGTGATATTTTCATTAAGGGAGCATAAGGTGTATAGATATGAATGTGCCTACTCAAGAAAAAAAATTGTAAGCTTCATAAATACCTTTTTGAAATTTATACCTGTATACTTTGGGTTGATAAAAATAAACATAGGTAAGATACATATAGATAGTGGATTACAAAATGTTTGGACTGAACGCATACTAATGTTTTCAAGTAGGACTCGAAAAATATTTAGTTACAATTAATTTGCAAAAAGTTAAGTTGGAGACTTTAATACGGTTTTTAATCGAACCATTTTTAATAAAATGTTGTCCAAAAAACATAAAAACATTTGGTCCCTTGGTTTCATGGAAATTCACTATAATGCACATTATTGTTTCAAGTTCAAAGATCTTAAAGTATTTTTTTTTTTTTTGAAACAGACAATAACTTACCTTTAAAATTTCACAGGTACATATATAAAAATACATAAATGTTAAAAATATGTGGTTTGGGATATTTGAAAAATTACTATGCCACTGAAACGTTAATTCATCTTTATACATATATAATATACATATTGTTTTTCCTTTGAAATTATTTTACGAATTGAAAGGTTTTTCCCCAAAAATTTTGCAGTCTATAAAAGTTGAATTTTTAACTAAAACTAGAAATCTTAAGAGAAGTTTATATTTCTGAGTGGCAAAAGAAGCTTCTGATAAGAATTCTTTTTTATATTTGTCAAGTCAAAAAGTATATTTACAAAAACATATCTGGCAAGCATTGCTTACCTTAAGATACGTCAGAAATCTTACATACACTTAAAGGGGATTCCACATTGTTCGTTAAAAAACAATTATTGCTGTATCTTAAGTACGTATGCAAGTATTTGTGATCTATATTTTGAAACCATATAAATATTTTTTGGCAATTTTTCACATCTAAAAATAAATTATAAGTTATTAGAATTCAGAATACAATGTTTGAATAGATTAAAAAATGGTTTACATGAGATATTTTAAACTTAGATCATTAATTATTTTGCGTTTTATTTTAAATTCAATCCACAAGGAATTGTTTTTGTAACATATTATAACAATTCATTTTTGTTCTAAAAATGCCATGAAATATTGTAAAAGTAAATATTATATTTTCTGTCGTTTTAAAAAATTCATGATTAACAACCACGGTAAAAGAACAGAAATTATCATATATATATATATATATAGATTATTAACATTATTAATATCAAGATAATTCCAAGATCAATTTGAAGAAAATCCATTAAGTTTTTGAAAAACATTCAAACCTATGATTATTGCCTGCATCACGAGTTGCTCGAACATCTAAAAATAGTATTTCTTCATGAACCATATTGAAAAGTATCTACATGTCTATTTTAAGTGATGAACAAAAATTAAATCAAAATATTTAATGAATAACATATACATTTATCCTTACAGTTTCCTAAATGCAAATAAGACTCTGTGTATCTTGCTGGACTATGACGGCACCTTGGCGCCACTCTGTGATAACCCCAACAACACAGTAATGGATCCAGAGCTAGAAAAAAATCTTCATACACTTGCTGAAAATCCTAAAGTGTTCATGGCAGTTATTTCAGGAAGAGGCTTAAAAGATGTTGAGAGTAAGGTTGGAATTAAAAATATCACTTATGCTGGTAATCATGGTATTGAGATTCAAAGTCCTGATGGAACTAGACAAGACTATCAACTGCCTGAAGATATTCAAAAGTCATATCGGAGTCTTGTTGATGAGCTTAACAAAAAGGTATGAGTTCGTCAGGTTTTGTTGTTGTGTACTCAATTTCGTGAAACTATTATTTATTTATAGTTGAACAAAAATGGAGCTTGGGTTGAGGATAAAAAAGTTTCACTAACTTATCACTACCGAGACACTGCAACCGAGCTCGTAGAACAACAAAAGCAAGAAGCAATAGAAATTATTAAACGACATGGTTTTTCAGCAAATCAAGCACATGCAGCTATAGAGGCAAAACCCCCAGTAAATTGGAATAAAGGTAATTTATTTTAAAAATGTTATGAAAGAAATATTGTTCAAGTACATATATATATTTTCCAACTTTTCAGGAGAAGCAGCATTGTTGATTCTTAAAAATAACTTTGGCAGCGATTGGCAGTCAAAAACCAGTGTTGTATTTGCTGGTGATGATACAACAGACGAAGATGCCATGAGAGTGAGTATATGCTTTTAAGGCCCAGTTTTTCAGTGGTGATTTAACTCTTAGTAAGTTAATCCTGCAAACAATTTAAACTAGAGTTAACTCAGATGGCGTATTCAGTTGAGGATTAACATTAACTTGTGAAAAATCTACTGAATCCGCTATCAAAATTAAGATGCGACACTCTCGAAATACAATCTGTCAGAAATAACTATTCAGTTAATCCTGATTTAACTCACCATATTTTGTGGGTTAACTGTGGATCTAAATTGACTGAAAAACCTGTTTCATGAGTTAACAAGAGATTAACCCCGAAACAAAATGATCTTCCACCAAAAAACTGGGCCTGAGAATTCCATTCATCATAATTAACTATTGCGCTTTATTTTTTTTTTTTGCAGTCCCTTCAAGGAATTGGCAAATCTTTTCGTGTAGCAACTGATCCCAAAATCCAAACATATGCAGACTTCAGACTACCTAAACAGGAACTTGTACATGACCTTATAAGATGGCTATGCAAAAATGCATGTCAATCATAGAAACCTACACATTTCTTAAATTATTATCAATGCCTCGTTAATTTATTTAACTACCTTTTAGACAACAAAAAAATGTGTAATACTTTTTTATTTTGTAAATAATTTCATGAATTAATAAAAATGTATTTAGGCAATTTGATTGAGTTTTGCTGCCAAAAAAACGCAAGAGCTAAATTATTTAATTCTCGTATAGCTGATGCTTATTTGTGAATGTTACACACGGTGTAAGGTAGATTTTGGCAAATGTTTCGTTCACATTCAATTACGTTGGCAAATGCATTTAGCAAGTGATTTGTCAAGCCATCGAAATGATGCCTGATGGTGGACCAACAGCGTAAAACATTAATTAGTTATTTATGCGAATATATTTGTCATCAAGATTATAATGTAATTGATTTGTGAATATGCCTCTCCGAGATACGGCCATTTAGATGTTATAATTGATTCTCTTCAAGTATTTCAGTTTATTTTTAGGAAATACTGAATTGAAGTCTTATATGATATCATGCCGCATTGTATCTCTTAAAAAATTACTATAATCTTTTATTGCCAGATTGTTTGAACAATTCTCAATACGCATAGTATGTTTTTAAACTTACAAAACCTCTTAAATCTACTGCCAATCATTTTTTTCATTGCACATTTCAACTGTCGGCAAATCTTATTAAATCAGTTGGGATCATCAGTAAAATGCTATTAATTTCTGATCATTATTGACAGTACTCATCGCATTGTAAAAAAATTAAAGTAGGTACCTAACATTTTTCGAAATGTTGTTTTTAAAAAAATTAATAATAGAAGGATGATATTCCTAAAGTTGAAAAAAAGACAAAACTTAAGCAAAACAAATTATATGTAGGTACATACATAGATTGTCAACATTATTCAAACATTTGAAAACAGAGATCCAGGGAGATATCAAACAAGAAAATTAATAAATGGCAATTGGTAATATGCCAAAAGCTTTCGCAATACAAATTTTATTACGAGACTTAACTAATAAAGCTGTACCTACTGGCGAAAACTATGATTAAAATCATATAAATCGGTAATCTTACAATAAAAATTTGCTGATGCAAAATTCATCAGTGACAATTTTCCTTGCATGTGGGGTAATTTGAATTTGTTTACGACTTTGCATAGCAATAAACGAATGTTTTTATATTTTTTTTTTCTTTTTTAAATAATTACTTTCTCGACTATGAGTTAATTTGAGAAATTAAAAAATGCCACATTTTAATGCTATTTTGTTTTTGTTTGGGTTGAGAACAAAAAAATTAATTTTATGAGAATATATCACAAATTATTTCCATCAAAACATTGATATATGTATTCGTATTGCATGTATAAGTATTATTTATTCGATCCTCCCATACAGAATAATTAAATATTTAAAATAAAATTGAGAAAAAATAAGTCAGTCAGTTTGGAGATGTGACACATTTACTTTTGCTTTTTAAAAAAAGAATTATTATTTATTGTATAAGTGAGAACTTTGATATTTATGTACATTTTGTATATAACTAAGAGAAACAATTTATAAGTAGACGTGAAAAGTTGAAAATATTTGTCATTTTTGATTGATTGATATAGCAAGTTTTGTTGACCTAATGTCTAGCCACGTCCGGCGGTCGTCATCTGCCATAGTTATAGTGAAAGAAATTTTTATGCTATTTTTTTTTTTAAATTGTATGAATATATTTGATTAGATTTGCATGTGTGAATTAATGTATTTATTTTATATCTTTGAAATGTCTAAATTTTATTTTTTAACTCACTTCAATAATTATCCACACAAATTATGAGGGAGAAGGATCTCAGGTTGTTGTTATATGGTTAAAAGAAAATAAAATTTATTTCTTGCTCTGACAGAGTTTTTAAATACTTTCGTTAATTTAATTAAAATAATTACCCGCCCGTCTAAAAAATTTGAAATATTTATATTTTGTTTGTATCCTGGAATACTTGGATATGAAAAAAAAAAAAATAAAAAAAACCTTAGAGAGGTTTTTAAAGGATATATTGTTGCATACATACGAGTATGTATACATGGTGATTTGTTTAAGGTGTAACAAAGTCGTAGGGATACGTAGCAAAACATAAAGCTAAGTTGGGTTCAACACTTGATCTCAATCACACAGTCTCGATAATTAAGAACCCGCTAAGATAATTAAGAACAGGTAAGCCAGAGTAAAGTTAAAACTACAACAGACTGCGGACTTGATACCTGTGTATAACCAGAAAAATATGGCCTATGTAACTTCAATGAACAAAACCAAAAAAATAACCGTCTATTGCTTTTCCTGTGATGAACAATAATGTACTCTGATTTAACTAATACCTTTTTCTTCACCGTTTTTCCCGGACTTAATCAAACTGTTTAATGTTTGTTGACATCAAGATGACAATAATACAAACCACTTACAACGGTGTTCTAGAATGGTTGGCATTTGCCAAATTCATGTCTTTCTACAACATGAATTTATGTATGACGTATGTACCTACATATGTACCTAAATAGCAAGTTCTATGGTTTTGTATATTTAATATTTTGAATTCGAATGTCAGATTCAAGATCCTCTAGTACAAATTTTAGCCTGAATGGCATCCATGTACCTACTTAAATGCTTAAACCCAATAATCACTGTGCTACAAGTTCTATATATTTTATTTTTGTTCCAAAAATCTACTTAATTCTATTGACGCTTCACAAGACCAACACCACAAATGATTAATGAATTCTTCAACAGTGTTTTCGTTTTATGTATGCATCCAACCTGAAGAGGAGAGAGGTGATCTAGGTATCTTCAGGCGGCACTACCAATAAAAAATAAAATGTCTTCCCCTGTGAATTTTTTTTTAATTTTTCTAATTTTTTTTTTGTTTTAAGAAAAGAGGAAAATAATATTATTAATGTGTACACGAAAATGCTGTCTTCGCTCGTTGCCAACGCCTGAGATGAGAGTAAAATTATTAATTTTAGATTCTTTGAGAGAATCCGTGTGAATATGTGCCTGTCTCTAGTCTCTACACAAATGTTTTTCAAAATATTTTTTGGACGAAAATGCCCGCTTTTCGAGGATGATTTCAAATGTTCGGAAATTTTTTGTCAGTAGTGCTGAATCAGTCGGTGGGTGCACTTTTAATTATTATAGCTTAGAAAAAAAACCTAATTAATTATGGCCGAGCAAAAGAAAGCTCCGATCCTTAAGAAGGAAGAGGATTTCATCAAGAACCTCGAAGGGTAGGTTTTGAATCCCAGTTCAGTCTGTAGAAATATTGGATTTAATTGTGGTAGTGTTGTTCAGTTTCATCAACCCTGCTGAGGATCAAGTTGCCCTTCTTTTGGATTACGATGGTACACTGGCCCCTCTTACCGAAGAACTCTCAGCCATGCCCAAGGACAACGAAATCAACATCAAGAAATTGGCTCAAAACGAAAAAATCTTCCTTTGCATTTTCTCTGGCCGTGAATTGGCTGACATCAAAAACCACCTGAAACTGCCAAATGTTACCTATGCTGGTAATCATGGTTTGGAAGTCGAATATCCTTCCGGAAAGAAATTCAAAATTGAAATGCCCGAGGAACTCCTCGAAAAGCACAAAAAACTCGTAGAAGAACTCAGGGAAAAGGTAAGGTCTTCTTTCTCTAGTTAATCAACCATCTGATTCATCTGTAATAAAATTGATGGAAATATTGATTGACAGGTCGTATGCAGTGGTGCATGGGTCGAGGACAAGAAGATCTCCGTTTCCTACCGCTACAAGGGAGTCAACGACAAACTTAAGAGCAAGCTCGTAGAGACCGCTAAGGGTATTATTCAATCGCATGGATTCCAGCTCATTGAAACCCCATACGCTCTGGAGGGCAAACCAAGAGTCAACTGGGATAAGGGTAAGCATTACTAAGAAAATTAATCGAAAAATTTAATTAAAAACTATCCGTGCATCATTTAAATTCTTGTTCGTGGAATTCAGATTCACTGTGGTGGAATTTTCAAATTTCAATTTCTCCCTGCACCTGTGGAAAGCAATTAAAATTAACGGCTGTTCATAGAAATTAATCTGTCGCGTCTCTCATCTCATAAATAAATAAACCGTGGGCGTTTTTTAAACTTTTAAAAAACAACCAATAACCACTTAATCATCGGTTTCGTTCATTTGGTTCTTTCGTTCGTTCAAGGGGAGGGCGCGGCGGTAAGTAAAAACATTTCTCGCCAAGATTTTAAACGCGATCGTAAATTCAAAAGTACACGATAGATAGATAAAAATTCTATTTTTCGTTTCCAATTTTCATCTTTTATTTTTGAAAAACAACAACAACATCATCGCTCCTTTTCGTTTTTCCACCAGAGTTTTGAAATTAATTTCAGTTCCGTTCGCTTTTATTTTTTTATTCTGGTGGTCTTGCAATGCTCAGAGATGAGTGCAAAATTCTGTGAAATACTCTCATAAGTGGGCCGTCGAATATTGCAGTATACACCCGCCATAGGTCGCCAGCAAGAAAAAAAATACCGTTAAACATGAGTAGCGGTCGGGTATTAATTTGAACAAGAGCGCGTATCTACCTCAAAACTCGGCATGACGCCTACAGGCACGACTATAAATAAAACATTTTGTGTTCTATCCGATTTCACTTGTATTTTATTTTGGACATAATATCGTTACATATTTATTCTTGAATGGAAGGAAAGATCATTTTGGGACGCGTTTTCGAGATATACCTACATAATGATCCAAGTAGATGGAATTGTTCCACCCGTCGACGGAAATATACTTTTAGAATAATTTTACTCTTTTAAACATGTAGATGTGAAGTCTCTATTTTTGAACAATTCTGTTTTTTTAATGCCCTGCTGATTCTCGAACATTCTTTCTGATATAGGTGAGGGCGCCAAGATGATTTTGGAGAAACAATTCGATGCTGATTGGGCCAAAAAATTGAAGATCATCTATGCCGGTGATGACACCACCGATGAAGATGCAATGAAAATGCTCAGTGGAATTGGCAAGACTTTCCGTGTATCAGAGTTGCCAACATTGAAGACATACGCCAACTTCCAAATCAAAACTCCCGAAGAAGTCGGCTATCTCTTGCAATGGCTCCAGTCCAACTACGAGAAGAAGAAGAAGTTGTAAATTTCCATAGAATCGATTTGTACCAGAATTCATATTATTTTATTTTTACTATAATTTACATATGGTTTATTTGACGCTCTCGTTTTTGTATTTTATTTATATACTTTAAAATTAAACAAAAAAATGTTTCTCTTTATACAATAAAAATAATAATTATAAATTATAATGTTAGTTTATGATCACTTTATAGGCACAGAATGTGCAATTTATATGAGACAGCATGAGTCGTTTATTTATTTTGAAAATTTCAAAAGCCATCATATAACTCATAGTATAGCAAAACAAAAGTAATAATAAACATTTTTGAAAATTTTTTGTAAACAGAAATAACAAATTGACGGATGATTTATTTCCATATTTCATGCATGAAAGTGTTTGTCTGGGCCATTTTCACTCGCTGATTTCTTTCAGTGGTTAATCATAATTTATTTAAACTTTAATTTCATAGTTTGTTTTGATTTTTTTGTCTGTTCTGTTGATGTGATGTGAGGGCAATGTTCGATTTTAATCATGAGTTTGTTAATTATTTGTAATTAAGTTATCTTTACACAGGCAGGTGTGGTTGGATTTATAATTATTGGATTATTAATTTGTTCCCATTTGTGGGTTGGGCAATGGTTAGAAGACGTTAGAGGCAGCGAATCAAACCATCAAAAATTGCAATTTTGATGGAATTTTCTGTTGACCTTTTAGGAAAGAGCCGAAGATTGACAATGAAAGAGCCAATCAAAAACCAAAACAATAGATAGTGAAATAAATTAAAATTTTATATTAACCCAAATACAAAAATAAACAGTTATTAACATAAACTATACCATTAAGACAAAATGTATGTATCCTGAAATGACTACTGATTTTATTGATTTTTTTATTGGTTTTACTTTTTACTGGTACTGCAGTACCTGGTACTGGCAAGTAACAGTACTTTTTTCAAGTACCAGGTACCTAAGTACCAGTACCGAGTACCTTTACTTGAAAGTACTGCAGTTCGGAAATACTTAAGTACTTTACAGGTCTGGTTATTGGTCTAATTTATCTTTTTCGTTGCGATCTTTTTGGACGTGAGGAATGAGTCCATTGGAGATGGAGCTTGAAAATGGATGTATACAATTACCCCAAAGTGAACACTTGTACCCCATTTCATATTCTTACAGAATAAAGTTTGTTTACAATTATTAACCTTGTTCACAATTAGCCATCTTGACCCTAAATGAATTCTCTCTAATTTCATTTTCTTTCAACCATAAAAATTGATTTGTTCAGGAGAAACAGATTTTAAATTTATTGCAAAATTTTGCACTTTGAAGATTTGACACGTCATTTGTTGAATCAATTTCACTATTAACATCTGTTTCTGTTTGTATCTTTTTTTTTTATTCCGTCGTTATTTCTTTACTTAAATTATTCTTTCTATAAGTTTTCTTGCGGCTAACTACCTAATTGTTGATATTTTTTTTTGAAGTATCTGCCAGATAACTAAATTAATCCGACATAATATTTACTAATATTTAGCAGGCTTTTAAATTTTAAAATGATGATTTTTTCATGAATCGAAAGTTTGCACATTTACCATCTTCATTTACACAACAAATTCATTGTGTAAATGTGGTACACTAATTTCATAAATGTCAATATAAATTCTGACACTTCATTTACAATGTTTAACAATTTGCACTTTTACCGTGCATAACAAGAGTTTACACAGTTGCATAAATACCCCTTATTTATTTTGTTTGAAAAAATGCAAAACAGCCTTGTCTTCCGTAAACTAATTTAATTGTAAAATCGAACGTACCTTTTTAGAAATTTGGCATCACTTTCTGTTTATGTCAAATATGACATTTCATAATCAGCTTGATGTTGTCAATTAGAGACAGCGTAAATAAATTCTAAAAAAATGTTTTATTCATCTCACTCTCAAAAATAGACTTATAAAATCAAATTAAAAGTATTAAATAATTAAATAAACATGGAAACCACACTTGAAGTTAGTCAAATATATATTTATCAAACATTAAATAAAAAGTTTTTCTTTAGATGTTCGACGACATTCCACAAAGTCTCGAGGGCGATATGTCCGTGCCCTCAAGAAACAGAAACACGTCACAACCTGGATCTCCTGACTTCAACACTCTAGATGAGCCTATTAAGGAGACAATGGTTTGTTTGTATTTTTTCTTTTAAATTTTATTTGATATCTTATCTTTCAAGAAAACTAATATTTTTTCGTTTATTTTGTTTAGTTGCGTGATATCCGGGCAGTTGGTGTGAAATTCTACCACGTTCTCTATCCAAAAGAAAAATCAAGTTTACTTCGTGAATGTAATTTAATTTATTTGTGTTTTTTTATTTGATCTACAATCTTACTTATTCCTTCTAGGGGATCTATGGGGTCCATTAGTGCTGTGCACCTTTATGGCAACAATTCTCCAAGGATCCGCTGATAGTACGTACGATGGAGGACCCGAATTCGCTCAGGTATTTGTGATTGTGTGGATTGGAGCAGCAATTGTGACTTTGAACTCAAAACTCCTTGGAGGCAACATGTAAGTCCAACTAATTGAATTTGAAATAAAATTTATTTTATTGGCGTTTTCAGATCGTTCTTTCAGTCAGTTTGTGTCTTGGGCTACTGCCTTACCCCAGTAGCAATTGCTCTGATAGTCTGTCGAGTAATCCTCCTCGCAACTCAGACCAAGCTTCTATTCTTTTTACGTTTAATGACAACAATGATGGGGTTCTTTTGGGCCACTTACGGTATGTATTTTAGAAAACTAAATGAATTTCTATTAATTTAGACACAAAATCAATAATTATTTCAGCTTCATTCGTATTTTTGGGAGAAAGTCAGCCCCCAAACCGTAAACCACTTGCCGTCTATCCAATATTTTTATTCTTCTTTATTGTATCGTGGCTTGTAATATCACATAATTAAGTTAATAAATTGCATTTATACAAACAAGTATTAAATTTTTTTTGTATAACTAAATAGATTGGTTTTATTTAAAAAAAAAGGAATAGTAAATCAAAACTGACGAAGTAATAATTTTTTTTATAAACAAAGAGCTATACATTTTTAAGATTTCAAAGCATGATATTATAGTGGAATGGATAGTAGGATGTTTTTTTTAAATTAAAGTGACCTAGAAATGCATGGCTTAGGCTGTCGTGGCTTCTCAAAAGGCAGTAATATAGGGCATATTAAACTTATTCAGAAAAAAAAACAGCTTTCATCAAGACTTAAATTTTTTTTTACTGAAAATTCGTTTTTAATCAAAAAGCACTTTTAAAGTTATGAGTCTACATTAATCTCATTCCCAAACTTTAAAGAGTTAATGAGCACTCATAATGCTTTATGTGATCAGAAAAATCCTAAAGATATGATAGGGCCCTACATTATTTTGAATTTTAAAGCAAATGATCACCTGTAAGTTAACGCTTCAAGTTCTCAAAAGCAATAACTATGATTGAGTAAAACCTGTAGTACCAAATATAATAAAAACATGAACATAACTACATATATATTTAAATGTTATTTACACTTCATTAACTAAATCCAATAAAAAACATAATACTTATTTTTAGATTTCACATATAAAATATTTGTTTGGGATTAGAGACTAAAAATTATAATTTTCAGTGACAACATATTAATGGACTATCATATAAAATAATATGTACATTTTACATACCTAATCATATACTTAAAAAACACTATATAAAGTAATTCTGAAACAAAAAACAAAATTGAAAGGAGATGCACCACTTTTGGGCCCAGTGCGTTCACTAATGAAAGTGGTATCAAATGAAAGGTAAAATCTAGCACGTTATGTGGGTGCAATATTTCCAAAATTGTCAATGGGGTTTTCGAGATATTCGCTTTTGAAGTTGGTTAACACAGAAAAAGAATTTCACTCCTTTTTTTCAATAATTGCTTATATCGCGCGATATAAGGCACGTAGGAAAATGATATTGGTATCAAATGAAAGATATTTTTTCTATCTTTTTAATGAATTCAAAACTATTTTCCTACCAACAATATTTTTTCAAATATTTAGTATAAACTTCTTAAAAATTATGTTTTTTTTTACTTACCTTTTGAACACAGATATCTTAAAAAAATCAGTAATGACATCTATTTTTTTTTGCATTATTTTAAAGCTCTATATCTCACCTTTAATTTAATATATAATTTAGTACTCATTCTCAAAAAAATACTTACTTTTTAACAAACTTACTCTAAAAAACACCTTAACATGCTATCGGCTGCTATGAACTTGCCCGTTTAGCGCTTTTTATTAATTCTTATACCCAATTATGTTTTTTTTTAATAATTCTGTCTGATTAATAATATTTATATTGAAGATTCACAAGTTGGAGGTATGTTATTATATTTCTGATGACGACCAAATTCAAAATACTCAAAATGTTGATGCAAAAACCAAAAGTTCTTATACAACTTTTGCTTTGATGCGATGTTCTTCAACAAAGTATGCCTACTTCTCACCATAGAAATGTTAAAATGATTCCAAATGGATTATTTGGCAACACACAGTTAAATGAGAATGAACAACCAGCCATAATAATATGTGACGGAACTTATGTCTACCTACAAAAAAGTTCAAATTATAGTTTTCAAAAACAAACATATAGTCTGCATAAGTTTCAGAATTTAGTTTAACCATTTATGATGACATGCTGTGACGGGTATATTATAGACGTATTCGGGCCATATGCCGCAACTGAATCGGATGCAAGTATTATGAAAAATCTTTTTAGAGATTAATCTGGGAACATTTTGTAAGAGAAAACGACGTTTTCATATTAGACAGAGGTTACAGAGATGCTATTTCAAGCCTTGAATCCTACGGGTACAAAGCTTATTTGCCTGAAACTGTTTTGGAAGGGAATTTTCAGCTGACAACAGCACAAGCTAATAAAACAAGATGTGTCACCATGGTAAGATGGGTTGTGGAGGTTGTAAATGGACGTTTCAAGAGAGACTTTAAGCTTTTCCGACAGAATTTTTTTAATCTAGCTGCTCCTCATTTAATGGATGATTTCAGAATTGCAGCTGCAATTCTTAATAAGTTTCATCCTTTGTTAGAGGACAATGCAGATGCAAGTGTTTTACTGGAGTTGGCATTGAACAGATTAAACACTCCTAACTATTTGGGGGATTTTGTTAAAGAAAGAAACCTTAACAGAACAAGGGCAGTGTTTTGTCGAATAAATGGGCATATTCCTAACCTAAATAACTTTCCTTTGCTTGATTTGACAGAGCTTCGTTAGATTTCATTGATGTAAGTTATGTAATAGAAGTATGTGATATTCGAATTAATGGTTCCCATGCAAGCCTGGTTGGCAACAATTACTTAATTAGGGGTCGCATAAAATCTTGACACGGTAGTCAAAAAATATATTTTACATACATCCTAGTAAGTAATGATTTAAATGTGGCCAATAGCTCCAACGCAGCACAAGCGTTCTATTGCAATTGTCTTGTTGGTATGCGAACTGTTGGATGTTGCGCTCACGTTATGAGTATTTTGTGGTATTTGGGATTTGCTCGTCACCAAGAAAATATAAACATACCTCCAGCCTTATTTTTAAATAATATTTTAGTAGAAAATGAAATTGAAGAAGAATAAAAATGAATAACAATTGATTGTTATAGTTATTTAAGGAAGATGTGCTAAGATGTTTCAGTTAAAACCTTTTTGTACTTAATTTAATATTGAAAACAATAAAGATGAAAAAAATGATTTAAACATAATATGTGTCTTGATAAACTTCTTCTAAACGCTAAGCTTTTTATATATGCACTATTGTTTAGAAGTAACATGTGCATATTTTTTTTTCGAAAAAACAGCAGTTTTTTATTAATTACTTTAAAGGTTGCTTTGAAGACTTAAAGTCAGTATTAAAAAAAGAACATAATTGGGTATAAGAATTATTAAAAAGCGCTAAACGGGCAAGTTCATAGCAGCCGATAGCATGTTAAGGTGTTTTTTAGAGTAAGTTTGTTAAAAAGTAAGTATTTTTTTGAGAATGAGTACTAAATTATATATTTAATTAAAGATGAGATATAGAGCTTTAAAATAATGCAAAAAAAAATAGATGTCATTACTGATTTTTTTAAGATATCTGTGTTCAAAAGGTAAGTAAAAAAAACATAATTTTTAAGAAGTTTATACTAAATATTTGAAAAAATATTGTTGGTAGGAAAATAGTTTTGAATTCATTAAAAAGATAGAAAAAATATCTTTCATTTGATACCAATATCATTTTCCTACGTGCCTTATATCGCGCGATATAAGCAATTATTGAAAAAAAGGAGTGAAATTCTTTTTCTGTGTTAACCAACTTCAAAAGCGAATATCTCGAAAACCCCATTGACAATTTTGGAAATATTGCACCCACATAACGTGCTAGATTTTACCTTTCATTTGATACCACTTTCATTAGTGAACGCACTGGGCCCAGGCTCCATAGAAAAATGGCGCATCTCCTTTAATAAACAAAACAAAGTTAAAAAAAATACACCACCCAACGAGATAACTCGAAGTTCAATACTGTGATTTCTTAGTCATGAACGTCACTTTCCGGAAATATAATTATCACGTGTGTTTTTAAGAATAAACCGTGATTGTTATGTGACGGTCACGCTGGATTTGAATGAAGAAATCAGCTAAGTCGTTTATAGACTTAGAGACTTTACTAGATTAATCAAAGTGGAAAGTTAATATAACATTTCACAGCTGTATTACATAGGTCTGTATAGATATAATAATATTCACCCGCACTCTTTTGTAAGCTTTATGAAAACGTAACCAAATGCAAACAGTGCAAGCACCTTATCAAAAATATGTCTAATGGCGGTCAAAACAAGGTTAATACAATCATTTTATAAATAATAAAAAATGGCTTTGTTTTTAATGTATTAGAAAATAATAATAATGTGTTTTTTGTTTTCATAAAACGAGCTAATTACATAAACTTGTTTAGCGTATAAAATCCAAATGAGTGTGCTTAAAGGGATAAGAACTTGCACACTTCACAGTTGCGTTAAAAAAGCAGGATATTTTTCCATAAGGGAAATATTTAAGTAAAATAATTAATCACAATGTTATGATTCCAAAATAATAAGTCATTAATGAAACGTTTTCGTTTGGTTCCAAAACCATAAATGGGTTTTTATTTACAGTCCATGTAAATATTTCGCAGTTTATCAGGAGAGTGCCAAATGAATATAGGTTATTTCACTTGATCATATTAGCTTATTTAATAGTTTATGATGAGGGAAAAATGAATATCATAATATTTTGAGTAGAACGTAAATATATATAAGTTTCGTATCAAAAAAGGCTCTTAGTAAAACAGGCTAAGTCAAAAGGAAGATGAACAATTAAAAAAACACAGTTTTATAACTGATAATTTTTTAAGACTTAGAACATAATTACATTTATTTTTCTAGAAAAAATGCATTTAATAGAGTTACCTACTTGAGTGGAAAAAAGTATGTGACTTGTGCCATTTTTAAGTTGGAATTAACTTCTTTGGGAGAATTCAAATTTTTTTTAAAACTCTTGTTTTCAAAAAGTAAATAAAATATCATGTAGAACACAATTACACATACAGTTTCAAGATGTCATTTTTGTTTTTATTTTGAAAAAAATGGACTCATGCCGTTTTTTGTTATTAATTTCGTCCAAGGAAATAATATGCGCCGCAGGCAGCTTCGAAAAAATACGGCTTATAATTATTAGTTCTAAGAATTTGAATCGGGGGTATGAACTTTTTTCCCCGATTGTTGATAATATAACTTTTTCAAAACATTATTCACAATAAACAAACAAGAAATGCGTTATCGTTCATATTTAAGACGCTATTAGGTAAACGATTTTTATATCCGTTATATTATATGTTCAAAAATCGCTATAAAAACTCAAGTGGGGCACTATTTTATGGTTGAGTTATCTAAGTAAATGAAATTAATGTGTGAAATTAATAGTATTTGCTCTCAAAATATTCTGCACTCGTTGTTTACATTCTTATTTGACTGAATTTCGATTAAAATTGTTTTTTTTTTTTCTTCGTCAACAAACTTGCAAAACATTTTCTTCATAACTATACAATTCGGTCTATTCCGAATTAAGCTGGTATAATCTGTTTCAATTTAGTAAGACACACTGCCCATGCCCACTGCCCCACTGATAAGAACAAATCATCTTACACCAAATTATACAAACATAATTTTTTTTGTTTTCTTGTTTTTTCTCAAATGCTGAAACTACGATTTATTAAAATCCAAAAAATTACGTTTTTTTTTAATGAAAATAATTAAATTTAAAAATAGAAACTTATGTAGGTAGGGAAAAGATAGAAAATAAATTGAATTTAATTTATTTAAGATAAAAAAATATTTAGGTATGAAATAAGAGGCTCGTCTCGTTAAACAGGTCCATACAAATCTGCGTTTTATTATGTAAACGTATTCTGAAAATTATATTTATGTGCATATTTATTTAAGATAAGGACAATACTAAATGCAGCAGCAATATCAAGCCTATTTTAAGACCTATTGGAGTGCTAAGTAGGTACATAGGTATATAGAGGCTTTACAGATTGGTAGGTACAGTTGGTGTAAAAAATAATAAAGTAATAATAAATATTTCAGTTCATTGACTTCGTATTGTTGAAGAAATTGATATACATATATACGTACATTCATATTTACTTATGTACATACAAGTATGTATTTCAATGTAATTAACAAGAAAGAATCTCACCAACATTTATGAATTTTTTTTCACGTGATGCAAATATATGATTGAAGAATACAGCACTTATGACAATATGACATTATTTTGCTGACTCAATATCAATTAGTTAAATATCTTTTAAGTTCATATTGACCGTTAAAAATGAGAAAGGATAAATTATTGCAAAATTATATGAAGAGTTGGCCCAGCTCCAAAAAATAGAGCATTAATATTCAACGCAGGTATGTATTCAAACATAGATTCCTAATCACTTACGTGTATGTCCAAATCCGCTGGGTGGTCCAAGTTATATAATTTTGATAGTCAAAACAGTGAAAAAATACTTGAGATTTGTTTAAATAATTTACATTAAATCTGTAATATATAATACCTCGATTTAAAAAACTTTATCCAAAAAATACTAATTTTCAGCAATTGAAAATGTGTTGCTTTGACTAGAGAGAAATAAGAAGCTATTGAAAAATAATAACTAGGCATGTACTCACAAAAAACTTTTAAAAAAATATACCAAAGTCCTTAGAGCCGTTTGTCGTAATGGTTATATTACAGGTACCGCCTCTCGGGAATTGCTTACAAACCTTAAGTTCCAAGTTTACAGAATAACGCTTTATAGTTAATGCTCTAGGTCGATATATTGACTGGACCACAGACAGACCGAAAGACCGACGGATCAACAGACAGACAGATTGGCGGCTCCTCCTCCCACTTTCTTCCCGTTCTCTATCATCGTAATGATAAATATCTCGAGTTCGATTTTTTTTTACGAATCCAAAATTTTGGTAAGCGTATAGCTTAAAACTTTCTTCGTACTTAACTTTGATTAAATCAACGTTTTTATCAAACTTTCTCTTCAGATAACTTTTTTATCATTTTTGTTATAGTGTTCACTGATTTATTTTATAAATAATTCTTCCACAAAACTATCAATTCAAGATGTTTTTTAAGTGTCCTGATTGTGTTTAACAAAATTCTCTCTCTTACCACTTCAGATAACTAAAGTTTAAAAAAAGCTCCAACAATCTTAAATGAATACGTCTTCAGTTGTTTTATTTTAGAAACCAAGTTAGCACGTTAAGACAAAATACGATTAAAAAAAAATTACACATAATTTTTGAAGTGGGTTGTATTCAAAGAAAAAATGAATTGTGTTCAAAAGAAAGCAGAAGTCATGATGATGAGCAATGATTGTGTTTCATCTCAGTTGACTTCATTCATAAAAATGGTTCAGTACCGAACCTATCCATCTATTTTGGCTTGGCATGGTAAATACCCAACATAACATAAATTAATGTTCTACCATTGTTTCCCCTATAATTCGATGTCAAAGAAGTACACGTTATCTGATTCGGATCAGATCTTAAAAGTGTGTTTTTTTAGTGCATGAAAGTATATCTGCTTTGAGAATAAAGTTCATGTTAAATACAACAAAAATTCCACTTCGGTGTATGTATGTTTAATAAGAGAAGATAACAACCGTTAACTATTGTAATTGTAACTGATTTACAATTATGGTATTTTTAAGTCTAAAAAAGCTTGTGCGAAAAAAATGATCTAGTACATAAATAAAACAAACAAGACATTAGTGACAGCGAGTGACAAACGAAAATAGATACGCATCTTTTTCCATGAATTCCTATTTTTTTTAATTATTTATTTCTTATGTTGTCCTTTTTGATCTACATTACTGTATACTCTGACAACATTCGCGAAAAAAGCCATCTACCAGTTTAACTAGAAACTAAATTTTTGAGTATTGAAGAGGATTTCGAAAGAAAGTAAAATATCGCGCTTTTTCTACTACTACAGTGTTAAAAATTGATACGTATCAAATCGTATTTCTTGTTCTTCTTTGTTTACCGGTGTTTGTCATGTTCTCGCGTGGGAACACAAATCTTTCACTCCACTGCTTCGCCCTAAGGCTCCGCTTGTGGGGTTCGCCAGATCGCAGGTCTCCCAGGTTTGGATTTTCTTTCACGCCTGTCTTTCTTTGGAGATAGTATTATTGACTTGAACTGGGTTCACGAAATTGCTTCTATGAAAGCATTTTGGAATAATCAACGAAAAAAAAAATACAAACACAAAAATGTCATTGCAGAAAAATATGAAAAAACATAAAACTCATTATCGCTCAAAAAAGCTTAAAAAAGAAATCTGAGCTCAAAATTGAAGATGTCACCTATCGTAAAAATACGAATTATAAGAAAAATCGGAAAGCTGTATTTCCAAAAAATAATTTTTTTATGGAAAATTTGTTAAGTAGACAAAACGATGCTGGTATGCAAGTTTTTAGTATTTAATAACAATAATAACACTTAAAAACAGAATTAAAAAAAAAAAATGTTCAGCGTTTTCCAAAATATTGATTTTTCAAAAAAAATGTTGATTTTTTTTTCAAAAACCCAAAAAATATTTCTTTGAAAATTTGATTTCTAACATAATAAAATTTGATGAAAATTTTCAAAACGTTTATGAGAAAATCGAAAATCCGGTTCTTGGTAGGTGTTTTAGTTTATCGGTTAAATGACCAGGTAACGGGATACTTTTATCCGCATTGCCCCAATTTCTGTTTGGTTGCGGAACGAATTTTTTTTAAAAACTGACCAAAAATATCACTTGCAACAGCAATTAAAATGTTGTGCCATAGAAATCCACAAATATATTTTATTTAAGTTTTATTTTTTTGAAAATTATATTCTTTTATAAAAATATATTTTGAATTTTAAGCAGCAATTTAAAAAGGTCTTAAGGTGTTTTGAAATTTAAGAATTTATAGGTAGAAGCTAGATGTTTTTATAATGCATGTTTTTTCATTCAATTTTCAACCAATGAAGAGATGTGAGATCAGAGATGCCTCGTCTGAAAAATCGCTAGCATCTGCCTATTAAGTGAATATATTCTGAGCGAGTATGGGGCGATTATTCCGAAAATGGAGTTAAAATCCCTGGAACCCATGAAGCGAGTTAAACAAAAAATCTTGTAAAATTCTAACCCTTAACTTCAAATTCTATAATCGCAACATTTCGTAAATCAACAGTAGCACATATTTAAAAATATCGCTCGGTTTTTCTTTGATTTATTTTTCAAGTCCTGCAAACTAAAAGAAAAAAAATATTGTTTTTAAGAATTAAGAAAATCATCCAGGAATTTTATAAAAGAAATATCAAACTAAAAGTGCTTTTCTGAAACTCAGAAAATATTTATATTTATAATATGAATAATGTTATTAGTTGTTTTCAAATGTATTTCTCAATAAGTGAGAGCATAATATCCTTCAATGAACCCCGCAAAACATTGAACTTATGTAAGAACAAAAATACACAACTTTTCCTTAAATAAAATTTTGTTTAAATCACCTATACAAATCCTTACTCAATAAATTACAACGATAAGCTTGAACCTTAGTTCGAGGGATGCACCCTAGCACCTAATCATTTAATTTTTTTTAAACAACAACAACAACATTTATTCTTAACTCCTTTAAATTTGTTCCCAGATAACCAAGCTGTTGTGTGTATTTACAAAGGGTCATGTCACATAACACAAAAAGCCAGATTAGAAGTTCTTCAATTTTTATTATCAAAAATGCTATGGTTCTTGTATAACAATTTTTATTTTTTATTTTATAAGAATTCAGTATTACATTGTGTAGACTTTGCACATGATCAATATTTTTATTGTTTAAGAAATAAAAAAAAACATATGTAAGCACATTCCCACCACTATATACCTTAACTTAATAAAAACAATCCCGCAGTTATTTCTTCACCACTAAGAAATGCTTATAGAATTATTTAGGGACTGCTGATATAGTGATAATAAAGAGGAGTCTACACTTTTATAATGTCGTTGTGTGCGATTGCCAAGTTATACTGATTGCTATTTTGAGGTATAAATATTAAGCCGCCACTGAATAACACGACTTTGATAGGAAGACTCTAGTAACACTGTCGTCCGTCAATCAGTCCGGCTATCTCAAGAAGATTACCGGTCGTCGTTTTGAGACTTTATTTCCAGATTGACATTGGGTATATAATATATTTTTGCAAATAGTTGTGATTAGGTCTTTTGTCTAGGTCCTGTTGATTATAAAATTAGTTCCGAATCATCTGTACTGACTGATGGATCGAATCTATTAGGAAACGGATTTCAAAAACAAAACAAAATAAATATAAAAACAAACTTTGGTGAATTTATGAAGTGTTAAATTAAGAAAATAAAGTTTTGTGATCTATTAACTTGCTTTAAAGTTTAAATGAACTGTTAAAGACCTTCAAAGCAAATATATAAATTTTTTTTTAAAGTGAATCTTAATGCATAATGCTAAAGATTGAATAAAAATTAAATTAAAAAAAAATAATTTTATCCTTTCCAACAAGAACCAAACAACAACATCAACAAATATATAAATATAAATAAAATGACTGAACCAGAGATTGTGATAACCCCATCAAGTGAGACACCTTCAAAGGCAAGTCTTATTGTGGTCTCTAATAGGCTGCCGTTTGTCCTTATAAGAAATCCGAAAACCAAAGATCTAGAAAGGAAAGCCAGGTAAGGATTTTTTCGATCAATACATTTTTTTAAAAGTTAAATGAAGACTCTACTGTAAATACAGACATAAGTTTTTAATCTTTATAAAAAAAATTATCTTTATATAGCAAACAAAAGAGTTTACTATTTATTAAGTTTTTCTACAAATATTTGCTAGCTTTCGTAGACTAAGGGATCAGCCGCAGTTTTGATAAGACACAAATCTTTTCTTCTAATTTAGAAGGGCAAGGATTATCACGAGCTACGGTCATGGCTTGTTCATATAATAGAGTTTTTTATGATGAGTTTATTATGGTTTATAATTGCTCTTGATATTAACAAACTATCTAAAACTTATTACACTGATGTGCAAATCTATTTTTGTTTATTATTCGTGCATTGTACTTGACTTTAAGTAAAATAGCAAGTGACAAGTTGGTACAACAAAAATGTAAGAAAATATAAAATTTTCGGTGTGACTTTTGTAAGGATTTAGCCTTGAATTGGGGTTTACCTTTAGGCCCAAAAGATATTAGGAAAAATTTCGTAAAATCTCCTATTTCCACCAGGACGGTGCACATTTGCTTCAATTCCACCGTTTATTTATAATAAATTAAATTAAATTCAAATTTCTGAAAGTTCAAAACTCTGATCATTGTTATTATATTAACGAATACTTGGAAATAAAAATAAAATGGATAGGATTTTCTACACCCCTAATTAAAGCAAAATAGTGCCTTTTTGCTACAAAATAAAAGTTTGAATTATATTTTTCAGAATCAATTTTTCTTTTTTTGAGTGCACTCTTATTTCTCTCATACCTACTATCCTCTCTATTGACCATAACCATAAGTAAACCTTTCTAGGCACTGATAATGATAATTGCATTTTATTGTTATGATTAGACACAAAAGCTAATATTGACAAATTCTGTCTGCAGCGGTGTTGTTTAGAAATAAAATTAGTCTTAAGATTACTTTTTGATATGCATCAACTTTGTTTAGTATTTTTTTTTAAATAAATTGTTTTGCTACTGATATTAAAATCAGTGTAATGAGGAGCATGGGAAAGAATGTGATTTGAATAAATTGTACATTATGTGGAGAAAGAAAATTGTGTGTATAGAGTATAGGCACATACCGTCAGTCTTAATTTTGCAAATAAAAGAACTTTATGAAAGTTTTCTTAACAAACTAAAACGATTGACTCCTTTCCTTTTTTATGGAACTTCCTTTTTCGTAAATGTTCCCTTGTAGATCTTAGAGTTGACACAGATGTCGCGGAGCATTGATGGGTGTAAACGAATTCGAATGGTTTTTATTATTTATTCCGTGTTGTATGTTGCGAGCATATCCAAATCTTGCACTCTAGTACTTTTAGTCGTAAAAATTCTTACCAATTTGTGTAGCTATCTCAGCAAAGATGTGACTTAATTTTTCTTTAATCTTGAGTAAATTTTCACAATTAAAAAAATATATTCATAAATGCAATTTTTATTTTTAGTGCGGGTGGTCTGGTAACTGCAGTATGCCCAGTTGTTATCAAAGGCAAGGGCCTATGGGTTGGATGGTCTGGTATGCATTTGGATGATCCTAATGAACCAATTCCTGAATCGAATCCTGATGATCACACACCGACTGCTGGACTTAAATCAGAGCAAGTGAGTATTTTTTTATTTATCCACATTATAAAAATAGAAAAATCTCAAAATTTTAAATTTAATGAAACTATAACAGAATAGAACTGTACATATAGTAGAAGTTGAAAGTTTACTCAACTTCTGATTCATCATATTTTTTTTTATGTAGCGCTGTTGCATAATAGTTCTCTGCAATTTTTTACAAACAAAATAATAATTATAGAAAATTACATATAAATTTAAAATTAACAACCGTAAATGTTGGTGTTAAACGGTCCAAATATTTCAAGCCTTAACTTGAGCTTTGAGAGTGCTACAAGCTACGAATAAACTATTGTATTAATTCAGAATCACTGAGAGATGCCTGATTGGTTTATTAAACAAGTGTTTTTATTTAACGAAACAAAAATAAAAAAACAATAATATAGTAACGTACTATTTTGTATACATTTTATTTATTCCCATATAAGTATGTACATAACATAGCAAATAGCGCTTTAGTGTACAGAACTGACAAGCCAGTTATATACGGATAATGTATTGATGAAAGTATAATAATAATTGCTATTTACGTAAACATCCGGTTCAAATTGATACCGATTATTTATTTTTATCAAGGACTAGTGAAATAAAAATATTAATACAAATTTGCCTTAGCCAGTAGGCTGTGATGGGGCTGGATATGATTGCATTAAGAGTGTAATAAACTACAGTGACCCTAATAACATGATAACAGTCTTAAGACTTCTTTAAGATATGAATTTTTTTAGATCCAAAAAATATAAGTTTCTTCTCAAAATCGTTATTTGCTAATGCTTCCAATTGTTTAAAAAAAAAAAACTAATAACTAATCAGTGTCGCATCTAAAATCTTCAAATATCAAAGTCTAAATACTAAAACTTTTTAAATAGGTTTTAAAAATAGTTTTCAAGAAATATAAATATTCAATAAATCGTAGATTCATAATTTTTAGCTCAAGGTTTTTGACTTATCAATATTTAAAACACGTGTAAGTGCATGCACAAGCCTTGTAAGCTTCCGAATAAAAAATATATAGACCTTCAAAAAAAAAAAACACAAATAAAAAAAAGCTCTAACGACGACGTCGACCACTAAGTGTCACTTAGTTTAAAAGTCAAACCGATACGAGAGATGAGATTAGCCTTACAAAAAAAAAATTTATATAATAAAAATCTTATCAATTTTAATTAATGTGTCCATTTTTTTTGCATACATTTTATTTATTTTATTAAATTAAAAAAAAAACTTCATGTCTATGGTGTTTCGTATCAGTTTTTTGTTTGGGTTTTATTACTTTGAACTCTAGATGTCTATGCTTCATTATATACAGTTTCCAAAATTTTTTGACTACGTCAATGATTATGTATTATCATTTTTATCAATGTTCGACAACAAAACAACGAACAAATAAAAGACTCTCTCCTTGTTTGAGGATTATAGTTGAGAAAAATAGAGTCAGTCTGAACCAGACAAAAAAAAATCAAAGAATAAATAAATAAAAAAATAGTACCTACCTGAAATCAGAAACATTCCAGTGGAATGCATTTCGAAGATTTATCACTTCATTTATCTATCAGCTTCCCTGCCTTCACGTATTTAAATAATTATTGTAGTTGTGAGAAGAATAAGAGAGAAATTTAGAAAATGTTTTCAATTTTATACCTTTTGGTTATTTTCTACAACTCACTACTATTCTAGCTCACTATTAGAATTCTTAAAACTTCTTGTGAATAATTTGTGCCTTATACTTACGAAGCATTGGACATGGACATCTTTTTAGAACACTTATCGACATAAGCTGCGATTTCTAGCTTTTTCTTCTCTTTTTTTCTAGTTGAGCCTAATTTGCTGAAAAATCTATTTTGAATCTTACTTCTTTTTTATTAAATTGTTTTACCAACTTCTCAAGTTTTAATTCACTAATGCCTACTTTTTCCACCTCAAGGTCGTATCTGTGAATATCGATCCAGTTGTTTTCAATAGCTATTACAATGGCTGTTGTAATAACACATTTTGGCCTCTTTTCCATTCAATGCCGGGACGTGCGACATTCGGAGCCGATCATTGGAGGAATTATGTGAAGGTCAATAAATACTTTGCAGCCAAGACCATTGAAGCCCTAGAAAAATGTTTAAAGTTAAAAGCCACCAATAACAATGCCAGCAGTAATGGAAACGGAAATGGAAATCCACCGATAGTATGGGTTCACGATTATCATCTTATGTTGGCAGCCAATTGGATACGAGAGCAAGCCGAAGAAAGAAAATTACCTTTCCGATTGGCATTTTTCTTGCACATTCCTTTCCCACCATGGGATATCTTCCGATTGTTGCCATGGTCTGATGAAATTCTCCAGGGAATGTTAGGTTGTGATATGGTGGGCTTCCATATTCAGGATTATTGTTTGAATTTTGTTGATTGTTGTCAGAGGAACTTGGGTTGTCGTGTTGATCGCAACAATCTTTTAGTTGAGCATGGTGGTCGAACTGTGCGTGTCCGCCCACTACCAATTGGAATTCCTTTTGAACGTTTTGCGTCGCTAGCGAAAAATGCTCCAAAAGTTTTAAAAACGTCAAAGCAACAAATTATATTGGGAGTCGATCGATTGGATTACACCAAGGGGCTTGTACATAGGTTGAAAGCTTTCGAAGCTCTGCTAGAAAAATACCCGCAACATAAGGAGAAAGTTAGTTTACTTCAGATTTCCGTGCCATCTAGAACTGACGTCAAGGAATACAGAGAATTGAAAGAAGAAGTTGATCAGTTAGTTGGCCGTATCAATGGACGATTCACGACGGCAAATTGGGCACCAATTCGATACATCTATGACTATGTTGCGCAAGACGAATTGGCTGCCCTTTATCGAGATGCTGCAATTTGTTTGGTAACACCATTGCGAGATGGAATGAATCTTGTAGCAAAGGAATTCGTGGCTTGTCAAATCAACCAACTACCTGGAGTACTCGTGATATCACCATTTGCTGGTGCGGGAGAAATGATGCACGAAGCCTTACTATGCAATCCGTATGAAGTAAATGAAGCAGCTGAAGTGATTCATCGAGCACTCACCATGCCAGAAGATGAAAGAATTCTTCGAATGAGTAGACTTAGGAGTAGAGAAGCTGAAACAGATGTTAGCCATTGGATGCGATGCTTCTTGAAAGCAATGGGATCGTTTGATGTTGATGATGTTGGTGAAACCACAATGCAACCCGTATCTGTTGATGACTTCGATGACTACCTTCTTAAGTAAGTTCTTGTACACCATTTTTTTATTCTTAGGTTCTATTTAAATGAAATGTTTTTTAAAGGTATATCGGTTATAATCACAAGCTGGCACTGCTGCTGGATTATGATGGTACCTTGGCACCAATTGCTCCACATCCAGACTTGGCCACACTTTCACCAGAACTCAAAAATGTCCTTTTTAAGCTGTCGAACCATTCTGAAGTATATGTTGCAATTATTTCTGGAAGGAGTGTGGACAATGTGAAAAAAATGGTTGGCATTGAAGGAATTACATACGCCGGAAATCATGGTTTGGAAATTCTTCATCCAGATGGTAGTAAATTCGTTCATCCTATGCCAATTGAATTTGAAGAGAAGGTTAGCCTTCTTCTAAAGTCACTCCAAGATTCGGTAAGAACTAGTTTGTTTTCTAAAGCTGGCTGTACATGACCGAACCTAAAGTTTGGAGCCGATTTGATTCGTGGATTTGAGATTTTTTGAAAATCGAAATAGAATTGCACATTAAATTGGTTTTGGAGACTCATTTGGCTTGCTCAAGGCCAGGTTGAGATTAAAGCGAGTCATTTGGCTCGGTCGTGTGTAGTTAGCTCTAATTTTGTTTTCAATAAAGCAAATATTTTATGGTTATATGTATCTATTAGGTATGTCGTGATGGAGCTTGGGTTGAAAACAAGGGAGCCCTCTTAACATTCCATTACCGAGAAACACCTGCGCATCTTCGACCCCCAATTATAGAAAAGGCCCGATCTTTAATAGAAAAATTCGGTTTCAAAGCTACCGAATCCCAGTGTGCCTTAGAAGCTCGTCCTCCAGTGCAATGGAATAAGGGCCGTGCTTCAATTTATATTTTACGGACCTCTTTTGGTGTTGATTGGAGTGAACGCATTAAAATTATATACGTTGGTGATGATTGGACAGATGAAGATGCCATGGTGGTAAGTAAAATATATTAAATTATATAACTTGTAAAAAAAAAAAAACTTATCCAATGTTAAAATTTGTTATTTAGGCTCTTAAGGGTATGGCAAGGACATTCAGGATATCTTCATCTGATATTGTGAAAACAGCCGCTGACCATAGATTGCCATCAACCGATTCAGTTTACACTATGTTAAAATGGGTGGAACGACATTTTATGGGACGCAAAGCACGTGCGAATTCTCTAACCTATCGCAATCGTCGTGAAGATGGCGTCCAAACACAAATGTCATTAGAAATTTCATCAGCAGCAAGTAGTTTTGATGCTTCCAAAGTGTAGTTAGAAAAGGAAAAAAATCTGTATTTAAGTTATCCCTAGAAATTCTCTTTTTGTGTGTATTCAAATCAATCAAATGTGTATTTGTGTTAATTGTTTGTCATAATGTTTAAAGTTTAATAAATTTTAAACGTTAAAAAATATATTACCTATATGTTTTTATTTTCACCTAGTTTTTTTTTATACATATTTGAATTTTGGAAAAGGCGTCAATCTAAATTTCGAATCAAGGATGGAAATTGAACCCAAGAAATCCTTGGACTTAGGAGCCTTCCAGGCGACTTAACACAGGTACTCTAAATAAGGGAAAGAAGTCGCGTGAACAGGTAAAATAAATATCCACAACAGATTTGTAGTTGTTGTAGCGAACAACTACAACCCGAAAATTGGAGTTACTATAATTTTTGCTGATAAAAAAAATAAGCAAAACGGACCGCACTCATTTTATATGTATTGTGATTATAAAAGTTAATATTTTATATATTTTCAATATTGTTATTTTTTTTTCATTGCAAGTTACAACCCTCTTAAAATATTAAAGGTTTTATTTAACTTATTTTCTAAATTTGAATTCTATTCAATGTGTATTTGTTTCTTTTTTTACAATTTTAAATTGAAAACTTAAGTATTTATTGTATAGATATAATTTTCGATATTAATATTACAAATAAAAAAATACAAAAATGAAATGAAAATGGTGAGTGGCACATTATGGAAACTAATAGAGTCTTAAGACTTTATAGGTCCCTTGGTCAAAAACACGAGTATTATGACAAATTGGGAAGGAATTTCTAATAAAAAAGAATTCTTCGAAATTTTAACTTAGAAACACTCCAGTGAAAGCGTCTTGAAAAAGGTCATGAACTCTCGTGGAAGACATGGTCTGTTTTTTTTTTATCATGGATAGGGGTTTATCTGATAGGTAAAAACTTTTCTTTTTTGTTGTTCGAAATAAACGATTTGCGCTCAATGGCAAATGCCACTATGTCTGGATTACACTAGTTTTTCGTAGGTATTGGTAAGCAAATTGTGTATTTTTATAATTTTATAAATACATTCTTTTGTTTACTACTATTCAACTTAGGGCTGCTAAATAGTTAAAATTAAGAACAAACAGCTACCGAAAATTTTTCATTCATTTCGATAATTATTGAATTTTCGACAGACTATACGAAACTCGAAGGCTGAATTTAAAATAGAAATACAATTTGGAAACCATATTTGAGATTGGCATATAATGCCACTAAGTTCAACAATGTTGCAATTTCTTTATCAACAAAATTAAAACATAATTTATCGATTCAGTGAGAAAAGAGGAGAAAGTAGACAAGCATTAAAATATTCTAGGTCATGGTGGATTAGCAAGCTCATCAATTTTTCACATCTAAATTGGATTAGTTGTTTCTGATATTATATATACATCTACCTATTGCTATTCATTTCTAAATATTTTCGACAAACATTTATGGAATAAAAGATATAACATAATCCCAACTGTGCCATAAAAATAAATATTATAGTAACTTTACTTATTTATCTAATTTGATGCACAAAATAAAAAAGAAATACACTTGTATTGCAATTGCACTTTCTATTGGTTTTCTTTTGTTGATTATTGTGTTTTTATGTAAGAATTTTGATTTATTTTTAACTAATAGTTTTATAATATTATTTTACTTGTTTTGGTTATTAATTATGAATTTTTATTTGTGAAAAAATCGCATTAAAAGAAAATTTTTATTATTAAATAAATACAGTGGTAAGCCTAGAAAATAAAATAATGTATTTATAGCAGATACTTATTTAAAAAAAATGTCTATGTTTGTATTCTTGACTTCATCTTTTTTTTATAATATACTATATAAATATATAAAAAAAAACACATAAATTCTGTTCTTAACACAGTATATCAGTTTGTTTTGTCCTTTTTTTATTTTTGTTATTTTTAATCGCATAAATAAAAAATAAACAATAAATTTAATAATATATTACTTTTTTATGTATATATAATATAGTTATAATATTTTTTTCGTTTCATTAAAAGATTATTAGATTTATACTTTGGTGGTTGCACATAAACTTTTTGTTATTATTATTTTGCTGTTCTTCATTATTTGTTTTGTTAGTAGACACGATGATCATTTTATACAAAAATATATATATATATAATGTAATGTATGTTTGTTCGAAATCTCTTATTAGTAGGGGTATAGACGTTTGCGTTTCAGTTCGTTGTCTAAGTCTGCGATCTGTTGTAGGAAACCATCGTTTGGACGAATATCTCGTCGCATACGAACTGTTCGTATCGCTTCGACTGCTGTCATCTTTCGACAAATCATAAGATATGCCAATACGCAGGTAGCTGAGCGTGACATTCCAACCAAGCAGTGTACCAGAATTTTACCTTAAAATAAAACAAATTGTTAAAATGACATTTTAAAACCATTTTTGCTGTTTTTAAAAGTTTAGAAATTAAAATAGTGTCTTTTATTAAGCCTCATTAGCAGATTTCGCTGATAATTTCCAACTAGTTCCCAAATTATCTCATTTTACTTACGAAGTCACATTCCCAAATGAGATAATTTCAACAAAATTTTTACGAAATTGTTTCAGGAATTACATGAACGCATTCAGACAAATATACATTTGGATGTCATTTTCAACCAGCCTCTTGCATTTTGAATTTCTCTTGACACAGAAATAAGATCATTTGAAATGAACACGCTTTTTCCGATTTTTTATAATTTCAAAGTTTCAGAATCACCTCATTTGGGATAGAGTAAAAATGTAGAAACTGTACAGAAGGTGTGCCAAGTACCCAGTTTAAAAAGTAACGTCTGTTTAAAAAGCGACGTCATACAACGTGACGTTCTAACAGCATGGCATTGAAAAATCATGCACGTAAACTCTTTAATATGCAACGACACTGTGTTTAGTTGGCCTCAGACATGAAACAATCAGGTTCTGAGGTCAACCGGGCCAACCCCAAAGATGTATATTATAGAACCATATATTTCATTTACATCTTCTTATAATTGAGAAATATATTTTAGTTTTCAAAATATTTACCTCCACTTGTTATTGCATTGTCAATAAAGTTTGATGCCACATAAAAATATCTGGAGATGTCTGTTGTTGGCTGATCCATCATCGGAAATCCCATATATCTGTGGCAATATAAAAACAGAAAAAATAATATGTACTTAAAATGAAGATTCCTTTAAGCTATTATCTAATGTAAAGGTGTATACCTAACGTTTGGCATATCTCTGTAATAAATATGCCCAGTATCGACCTGTCCATATCTGCAACCTTCTGCTGTGTTCAAAACATGTGTGATGCCCATTAGCCGAAGGTACACTTTGTTCTTGGCAGCCGCTCTGTTATTATTTGGTTATCATCATCATCATTATTATCACCATCAACAGCATCAACATCATCAACATCATCATCATCATCATCATCATCATCATTATCAACAACGTCAAATTAGATATGCAAAAGTATTTCAATTTTAAAGTTCATAGTTTATACACAAGAGAGGAATGGTATTTGAAACTCACGCGTCACCCACATAAATACCAGGATACACTTCATCACAGTCTACATCATGAATGGCACATTCTGATCTCCGTAGTCCTGGCAATGGCCTGCATGGGGTAACTGAGTAGTGTAGCACCCTTTGCAATTGGCGTCCTGTAGTTTGGTCTGATAGTTCCATTCTACTTGGTTGCTAAAGAATGAATATACAAAGGTTCATTTTATTTATTTATTCTATGCATCTGTTTACGAACTATGTATATGTAATTAAAAAACATTTATTACAAATATTTAAAACAAATTGCGATGCCAAGAAATGTGTCCTGAAATTTAAAAAATGTGAGTTGATTTGGCTGCACTTTATTTTTGGTTTTATTAATTCGTTGTTTATTTCGAATACCAATCAAATCAGAATTAAAATTTATTAGCAATCAAGGGAAAGTCGCTTCATAACACAAAAGTTGAAGAGCATTTTGATAAAGTACAGCAAATGCACACAAGATTCATAATATTAGTTATTCGTGCAATATGTTCACATAGAGAAAAGTTCTTTCTCTTATAATCTACATCTTAAAATAATTATCACACAACAAAGAGGTCCTAGAAACTTGAAACAATACTTTATATTAATCTAAAGAAAAAAAAATACATACATAAGTTCATCGATGATATTTTGAAGAGAAATATTTAAATATTGAAATTGACAAACAAGAGCTTATACGACATGGTCAATTTGACAAAGGATATCTAGTAGATTCAAGAGGGCCACCGTTTTAATTTACAGATGTTTTCGATAGTATTTAACATGATCAATCATTTTAATTTCACAACTTGTCTTGTTAAATCAACGAGATACTATTTTTGATTTAACATTTAACAAAATATTACTTTAACATTGAAAAATGGTAAGTCAAATTAAAATAGAGGGAGCCACAATCTTTCTTGATCAAAAAATTAGTAAACAATATTTTTCGTTTAAACATTATTTTTAAATGTTTATAAAATTTGATTTGATTTTTTTCAGTGTAGAAGTGAAGGTGAATTCAAATTTTTAAAAATAAAATATTTGATAACTTTTCCTCTTCACGATGAAATAATAATTGTTTTTATATTATAAAAAAAAAAGAAAACTAAACAAAGGGAGAATAAATGAATTCTAAAAACTATTTATATTTATCAACATTATACATTATTATGTTATGTGGGTAGCAATCATTGTTTCTTTGAACGTAGATACATACGTATGCATATAGTAGAAATCAAAAGTGATAGACGGAGGAAAATTGTGAAAGGTGTTTATTTCCTTGGCAGTGCCATAGATGTTTTCAAATAGATTTGAATATTCTCATAAAATACCTGTGAAATTCTATTTGATTATTATTTTTTCTAGTAAAATATTATTTTTAGAGTGGCATTGAAATACATTCTATTTGATGTTATGATTTTCACTTCAATTATTTTTACGTTTGTTTTCTTGATCATATTTTTATAATTTCAGTAGATTTATATTTATATTATAAAAAAACTCGCCATGATAGTACTATGGTTTTCATATACAAAACCTTATTTTACTTAGCAGTCGTCCTGCAACTCTTACAATTTTTTTGTTTTTGAATTTATGTAACTGCATACTAAGTTTTCATGTAGGTACGTACATATCTTTGTGCTATGTCTACAAAATTTAAGACCTTCATTTAATAGAAATTGGTGTCAATTCATTGGTTAGGGATATCGATTTAGAAAAACACAATTACACATATAAAATATAATATGTAAGAAAACTACAGAATTAAACCAGGTCAGTATAAATATTTCGAAAAATTTTCCCCCAAGCTTCAAATAAAAGTTCGCTTAAATTATTTATACATAAAGTAAAAGGTTTCCAATCTAAATTTACACATCAATTATATTTGTATATATGTATGTACCTTGTACATTATTAACAGTCGGTGTATTGTGTATACCAATATTTAATGCGGAAATATATCACTTGTACCTACTATGACAAAAGTCATTATTCTGCAACCCTCGTAAATGTCGGAAACCTTTCAAGTCAACGTTGAAGTTGAGGTACTTATAGTTTATTAATATATTTACATACATAGGTAGATAATTATAAATTTATGTTGCTTCCCTGGATGTCTGCCCACCTTTGGCGTTTGGCGTTGTGTACATCTCCACTCATTGTAGAAACATTTTGTCATCAGGTGCATTGAAAGACGATGACCCAGCTTGCATTGAGCATATGATATATGAGGCCTTGGCCGTCATAGTTTGCTCAAAAGCGGGTCAAGGGAAAATCTGTGCATTTGAATGTGTGTCAAGGGTTTTCGGATGGAACATGGTGATTTTGCTGTAAGGGATGAGTATATTTTGTGTACATACAGAAAATGTATCTTATTGTGTATGTTCAACGAACTAATATTTTAATATACTTTTGTTGTTTGCTATGCAACGATTTTTAATTTCGTTGTATGTTATTGACGTTTTGGTTTCTATTCCCTTTTCTCGCACTGGAAAATTGAGCTAATTGATAGAAAGTAATTAAAAATTAAAATCATAATAATAATAACCAATCTTTTAAACTGCTGACATAATTAATCTTACTATGCATTATGATTTTGTGCGTACCTACATATTTGTGTTTTCGATTTGCTTAACATAAAATTAGGTAGAATATTTTTCGAAAGACGAAATATGGAACTTTATAAAGATATTTGACCTTAAATACTTATAGTCGAAATTTGATATGTAGATTTTTGGAGCTATGTTTTCATTATATCCTTGATTTAAGTTTATCTATCCGAATGTACATAAATATATGCCAAATAAAAGTCAAAAACAGAAAAGTAGATTATAGGTACATATATGAAAAAAAAAATATGCAAAAAAAAAAGAACAGTCATATACAGCGTATTTTGTAACACTAAAAATTATGAAATCTTCAATGAAAATGAACATAACAATAGTTTTCATCTTTTGAAAAATCTTTCTGTTTTTGAAGTGACACGCCTAAACCCCTTACTGTTCATCTTATCGGAAGTAATGTTAATGAATCCTCAAATTTGTGGATGCATCTCCAGACTTGAGAATTCAGATTTTATGGGTATTTTCTTAATAATTAGGATTGCTTCAAAGTACTACGCTTTACTTCAGTTCGTATTTCCAAAGAAGGCAATAAAACACCACAGTATCAGACAGCTTATTAATTTTAAGTTTATGTGGAACCATGTATCATACATTCATCTTGACGTTAACAGTAATGTGTAAAGGAATTTAATTTTTAGTAATAACTCATAACTAAATGTAGCTATAGTTTTTTTTTTATGGTCTGGGACTTAGTCATATAGTAGATACACGTACTCTTTTTTTTTCATTTTACATATGCAAACAGAATTTTTATTAGACAATTCTTAATCAAAATCATGACCTTCTTGTTAGTTTTCAAAACTTGCAACACATGCACAGAAACTCTATGAGATCCATATGTACAGACACCGAATGAAGGAAAGTTGTTGGCATTTAGTTTTATCATTTTAATTTTGCAACACATAATCTGTATTTTCATATTCCTTGAATAGATTTTTCAAAATTTTGACATTTTTACATGCTCAATCATATGTACAAAATATCATGACTCAACCCGAAGTTTAAATACCTATTTAATCAAATCCAAAACTTTGATTGTCATGATTCATGAATGTGAATTTCGAAATGAATTAGAAAGAAAACTCATGCATTCTACACGTGTGGCTGTAGGTATCTATTTGTTTCTGAACCAACCTGAATAAGATAATCGAAGAGAAGCTGAAATAAGTAATAAAATTTTCATAATTAATAAGAACTTAAACTCGATAAAAATAATTAAAATATGTAAACAGAAAATAAATCGTATAAAAGTGTAGGTACATACATAAAATGAAACATAAATATAAATTTATGAATTGAAATAAAAGTTCTCATGAAAAGGCCCGACAGTTTTCAAAATCTCAAGGAATTTTTACCTAAATTTTTTGAAAATCATTGATTTATTTTTATTTGAAAATAGTAGGTATGTAGGTAATTAAAAAAAAAGTTTGTTTGGAAATGATAGGTAGTTAAATTTTGATATTCTTACCTATTTATTTTCTACATGTAGAAATTGGCATTACTAATGTGGAACAATCTTCTGTTAAAAACCAATAGCCTTATATCTGCTTGTTTCATAAGAAATGCGGAAATTAGATATTCTCAGAGCACTCACATAGGAATGTTTTGTAAAGAAAAAAAAAATACTGAAATCGGAAACTAATTCTTTTGATCTGACAATTAACATTATTTATTTGCGTATTAATCAGCAATTGAATTGAGATTTACTCAATTCAGATATACCAACAACTTGTTGTAACTATGCAGGTAATGCAAAACTCATTGCAAAATCTAACATTGGCATCGTTTTCAATCGGCGACGATGATGATGGCGTTGACTATCAACGACGACGACAAAGTCTACAACGACAATAACATGGCAGTGCAATTGCTATTTCTGGTATTCAATTTCTAGAATAGATTGATTAATTGCTGTCAGGAACTGTGCTTCATTGAGTTTGAATCGATTGATTGACGTTCTCGTTTGCAAATTACTCCGATCGATTAGTTTTTGTGCCAGCCCATAAGAACTAACACTGTATAGTAATGTTCCAATTCAAATCTAAAAGTGAAATGAAATTCTATGTTTTTTTCTATTATTGAACTATTTACCAGTTAATTCAAGGACATTATTTAAAAACAGTGTTGCCATAAGAAAAAAAAGATTACATACTTCTTGATGGTCGTTCTTATTAGTCTAACAGAGATTCATCTTCGACCAATACAATTGAAAATACGACCACTATTATGACTCACGAGTCTCGCAAAAAATGCGTCTAATGTGACCGTTTGCGACTCACCTAATAACATTCGCCTCAAAAGTCAAAAAGTTTGTCAAATTGAAAAGTCATTCTATTACGAATATTCGCCTTTATCTGTCAAAATCAGTCGAACTGCTATTCTATGTAACTTTCAAATGCGAATGTCGATATTCGCTATTAGCAATACCTCGACTAGAGTTAATTGTGTAAATCGTTCGACTTAGGATGAACAATTAGGTAAAATATAGATAAGCTGATAAAATATAAAGGTATATAATTCGAAAAGTTTTTGGAGTTTGAATATATTTAGTTTTATTGCTGGTACAATATACTTCTGGTGGAAAGGGGCTTTTATAATTTATTCTAAAAAACTAAAAAAAGAACTTCTAAAATTTAAGAAGCTAATTTATTTTTTAATTTAGCATATTATATATATACATACGAGTATATATGATATGCAGACGCAAAGACATATAAACTACTCATTCCTCTACAACAAATCTTTAACAAACATGTATGTGTATAGTCCTGAGTAAAAATGAACAATAAAATGGCAACCCTTAAGTGATTCAACATCAACAGGTGAAAGCAACACCCAACATAAACGAGTACAAGTTACTCACCTCAAGCGATCGATAGCAAAATAATCAAAATCCTAAAAGCGTTTTCACTGTCGATGTCGCCTAATTTCCACAAATAAAAATAGATTCTTTCGAAAAAAATGCCTGGTCGTTTGCCAAAAAATACATGATATCAGCGCGTTAACACGTACACGACAAACTTGCTTTTGTGGAATGTACAAAATCTTACTCATATCTGACAGATTTTTTCACAAATAAATATATGCGGAGGAGAATATTCTTTTCGCTCACGCAATTGAAAGATTTGTTGATTTTTCAAAAAAAAAAAAAAACCAAAAAATATGAATTAATGAAAAAGTAAAATTTTAAGGAAAAACTTAAATCAATTTCGATTCTGACCCTGACCGCATGAATAAGTTTTTCTTTTAATATTAGAATGGCGTCCGGCCACTGCTCTTGGCCAACTGCCTCAGAAACAAAGTGCCATCACCCCATATTGAAATTCTTATTTAATTTTATTTAGACTCATCGTGAATAAATGGACTCTGCATGGTGCAGGTGCATATATGTAAGCTTATGTGACATCACTTTATAAACACTATTGGCAATCATCAAGTATACCTACTAGGTATATGGGTTAAGTGACATAAATTGAAAACTGCAAGCTTAACGAATCACGAAAGCTTATAAATAATGACACGATGATGGAAATCTTCCTTTCATAATGTTGACATTACAAAAACAAACATCGAATAAAGTATACAGAGTTTGTTTATTGCATGCTTCTGATGAATGATATAGGTACATAATGTACATACATACATACATATATGCACTGCACAGTCTTTGACAACAGGACGAATAAGGACGTGCTCTGTTTCCGTGTGTACGATATGCGCATTAATAACAATATTAAAACTCTGGCGAAGTCAGTCAATCGGTTTCGAATTGATTTGATTTTTCCATGCAAAATGAAGAACCATTCTTTATGTTTGTCGTGTTATCCATTCATTATTAGGCCATGGCACTTGACATCGAAGAAATATCTATTAAATAATGTTTATGTTTCGTGTCTTCAGCAATGGGCTCATGATATGGAATATTGAGAAAATGCAACTCTTGTGAGAAATTTCAATCTCAAAAGTCAGAACTATTTTAAAAAAACGTGCATCGATATTAGTTGCTATGATTACTTTTAATTCCAAACAACCAACCAACGGAGGGAACATTTATGGTGGTAATTAACAGGTTGGTGATAAAAACGATTTTTTAAACGACTTACATTTTTTGTTTTATCTAAATTAATCAATCCTTTTTATAAACTGTGTTTGAAACTGGCGTATAGTATATGTACCTATCCAATTTTTTTTGCATTTCATTGAATTTTCAACATTTTTTGCACGTTACGTTTGCTAATGTCAATAAATATTTTTAATCAGGGTGATACCGTTAATGACGAGCATCAGTTCTGGTTTGTTTCAGGTACGTCAAGTACCTACAGTTGGAATCCAAATGTTAAAAATTGGAATGGAAAAATATATGTAGGTAATCTTTTGCTTGATTTTGGAAAAGTATTACATTCAGGCAACTAGGAGTTCCGGAAGTCTACAAGCGGATGATAATGTGTATGGATTTTACGCTCTTTATTATAGTCCTTAACTTTCTGCTTAAGGATAAGCAGATTGCCTAGAAATTATTGTTCTTGGTTGACGATGTGGTCATCGTAAGTGAAGATACTTGCAACGAGCACTTTATATATCATAGGTGGAAAAAGGATACCGAATACTTATGCAGCCTACTTTATGATCCATTCAGACCTACTCCGGACATCTATTTGAGTGTGTTCTCTACCTAATGAATCGATATCATTTAGAGCTATGTTTTGCATATTTTAAGACATCGTTTTGTCATCATATTGCCTTTTAAAACACGAAACTTTGAATTTTTGTATAGTTTCGAATTTCTCCTTTGATTTTGTATTGGTCAGAGCTCTGAGGGAAGCTCTCCATTTAAAAATAACTTCAAAATCTGAACACACCTTTGTCCCAGAATATATCTGTCACATATCTGACTTTTAACTAACAGCCTGAATAACACAGCTTATAGCCAAAAAAAAAACTACCATGAAGATCTCGATATATGAAGTTTATTATACCAATATCAATTTTTGAAAATTAGAAAAATCATATATACGCAATCCGAAGAATTACCTATCTAAATTTGTATAAATTGGCTTTATGAAAATTACTTTGAGTATTTTTCGTCTGGGAATTCTACTGCTATGTGGCACTTACAAATGTTTAAGTTAATAGGTCTATCCCTACACATATTAGAGTAGGTACTTTCAAATTCCTTTTCTGCGAAAAAATAAAATACTTTAACGTTTTAGCATTCAAATACTTCGACAGCGCCAGTTAACAAGCTTAGAGTAGGGATAAAATTAGCAATAACATTTTTTTTTCTTTCAGTCATCATTTATGCCAGAATACAACTCACGATATAGCGTTTTAACCAAACGAAAGGGCAAAGCCTCAGGGGAAATTTCACGATGAGTCTAACCTTTAATGCCAAATAAATTGTTTTATATATTAAATCCTTCAAGCCGAAATGATTTTGGGAGTTTACGATTACAATTCCGTGTAAAAATAAATTCTAGCAATAAAAATTATTTTTTTAATTTAATTTCATTTCATATAAATATGTATAGGTATAGGTACGTTTGTTAGATTGTTGTTCTTTAACGTCGTTAATAAAAAGGTTACAATGATTTCCTAGTGAATTAATAGGTTTTACTTTTCGCCAAAAATAAACCAAATATTGATCGATACTCCAATAAATAAAAAAATAATAATTGTTGCCTCCTTAAATTAAACTGCTTTCAAGTAAATATCCATTGTTTATATTCAAAGAAGAGGGTATTCTTTTATAGGTTTAATTTAAACAAATTTATGTAATTCAATGAAATATGTAATAGGGATATAATAATTAATTTAATAACTTTCCCAAAGCATGAATCAAATTTAAAAGCTTGCACGCTATGCGGACCATTTACGAGTAATTAATAAAGTAATATATACGTATGCATATGTATATGTATAGACATAGACTTTATTGTGAAATAATTATGGTGACAATCTGCTCTTAATCTGTTTTCTACCAAAACTTGATATAGAATTATGAAACTTTCTAAAACTCTTTCCCTGTTTGATTTCTTCCCTTCAAGTAAAAATCAACCGTGTTATATTAAATTACTTATACAATTTGTTAATGAAGCTTTGTTATTTTTATTAAAAATTAGTAAATTGCTAAATAGTATCATACCTATTACGTTCCTTAAAATAAGGTTGTTTAAAATTTTAAATACGTTTTTTCTAAGTTTCTTATTAATTTTTTTTTGTTGATACGAGTAATATTGACTTGTATTTTACGTCCTTTTTTTTTTTTTGTAAAATAAAATGCGGTCACCCCAGAAATAACTCATCAGTTGTTTTTGCGGTGCTCCAAACCAGCTGCACCAAGTAGTAAACAAATAGCTGAGAATATTGAAATTAGCGTGTGTTCTATTATACTTGCTATTCTTAGAAATTCTCATCCTACTTAACATGTGTGTACGATACACGCCATTCGCATTAGTCACACAATTCACAGATGGAAATCACTTTGATATTTGAAGAGTTTCTTCAACAACTAGGTGTTCAAGAATAGCTAAGCTAATTTAAATAAAGTAATAAGGAGTTCTAAGTAGGTAGGGGTACCTATGTACTTATATTTATTTGCTAAAACAACCACATTAACAATAGACTGTTTGAGGCTACGAAGAATTGTCAAAGGTCCTGTTCGTTCGATAAATTTTAACATGCGTGACAACTGAATAAAAGCATTCTCAGTTGCCTTTATAGCTATGTAGGTATGTATATTTATTGTGTAGGGCCCATTAGTATATTTTAGTCTACAATAGTTGATTGCCTTTAATATTAACCAACCACCACCGCACCGCACCGGTTAAATTCATTTGACAGGATGTCTTCTCAAACTAAAGCAACAACAATCAAAAAAATCAAGAGCAGAAAAATAGGAGTGGATGTTATATAACTATTTAGCGTGGAACAAAGAGGATATGGAGGGTTGAGGGGGAGCCTGTGAAAGATTATAGATACGAACAATAGAAAAAATTTCCAAGTAGACATCCTTAAGACCTTGGCAATGCCTGCCTCGTTACACACAACAAAGTGCATGTGATCTTGAAAATATTCCAAATGGAAATTAGTTGGCCTCGAAAAGGATGAGAGGAGCACAGCAGCATGAAGTATGAAATAAATAAATAATTACATTCACCCCTCTACCCTCTACCCTCGAGCCCAAAAGTCCTTATTTCCGCACACACCACTTGCTTCTTGTGCAAAAGTCTATGTATTTTCTATATGCATTTTTTTTTTGTAGTTTTGCTTTCTGGTAAAATTGATTGCACTCTGCCAAAAACTAGGTTATCAGGGCAGTTGTTCAAGGTGGAGCAAAGCACGTTCCCCATATTAAGACTTGAAAAAGAAAACACCTTCGACTTATTAGTGTTGTACTTTTGATGGTCCCTGCTTTGGGTGAAAATTATGTTCTTCCCTCCCATATAATGGCGCGAAAGACAAATGACAAATGATTAGTTGCTGACACTTTAAGACTCATACGAAAAAACAAACCTTTAAACCTATTTTAATTTTTTTTGTCAAAATTCATTTTATTTTTTTACAAAAATGAAACCATCAAAACATACCGCGTATCTCCATGACATTTTTAAATGAGGGTATTTTTGTCCTGTCGCTGCTGATGTGGGGTAGTAAGGGGTTTCCAAAAGTGTTTTACTTCACCACAAAACACTCTAACAAAGAAAATATTGTTAAACCGTTGTCGTCGTCCTTGCGATGCACAGTAAAATACTTTGCTATATATTTTTTAAATATACTATAAAGGTATGTATATAAAATGGTACAGGTATGTTGTATTCACAACAATAGCACTTGAAAATATTATATGTGTAGCTTCTCCTGTGTAGATACTATAAATGAACTAAAAGACGCAAATATAGAAAAATCGAAAAATAAACTCCGGAACTACCACTCGGATGCGACGACAACTACGACGTTCGTTTGCAACCCCGCAACGTTCTTAATTCAACTAAAGGGGTTGTCGATATTTTCCGTGAAAAACCGATTAACTATTTTGAGCTTTCGACTATATTTCAGTTTTGGGCTTCGTATTATATTTGTGTATTGTCGGACAGCCGACAACGAAGTTGATGACGATGACGACGACAACGACGGCGGCGTATACGTTACCTATAGATACGTAGGTGGCCAATCTAAAACTATATTTTAGCAAAAAAGCCCCATTGTATCTGTAAGTGGAACAGGGATGAAAAGGTTGCTATATAAAATAGTACTATTGTAGTTATTTTATAACTGACCGCTGGTCGGGCAAACAAAGAGTAATAAACCTTAATTTACAGTTTTACATCCAAATTTGGATCTTAGAATTGGGTTCACAACAAAATACTTCGGAAAATATATTTGAGAACAAAGGAGGAATAATTTTCCTACGAGTATCATTACGGAAAAAAATTAACTTCCAAGTAAATTGATTTTAGAGAAAAGTAACAATTTTTGACCATTTTTTAATTTGTTTTTCGAATTTTTTGTTATTTCACAACTTTCATAAATTTACAAAAACTCATCCCGTTCTAAAAATAGCAGAATCCAATTAACTTTTTCAAATCGAGTTGGAGGCAACTCTTCGAGGGGTTGATGAAAAATGAACTAACTCTTTAATTCAAGATAGCGACATCCCTGCAAGGGGTTGATGGTCGAAGGTATGCCAACGAATCCTTATTAAAAAAAAAATTTAATTTGACTGGATTAGAAAAAGGTACTGACGATGATTTTTCATCACTGGTGTGGAATCTATTTGAGAGAGCTTTCATCAAACAATATATAAACGGCAAGCTTTTTTTAGCGTCCGCAAGTACAAACCACAACTATTGTATCTTTTCTTCGTTTTCTTCGGTGAGATGAATGAAAACACAGATTACCACCAATTTGTGAGGTAGATGTAGCTATTTATACCTACTCCCGTATGTGCAAAGTTGTCACAATATACGTCACTCGTTTTTTAGTATCTATTTGATGTAAAGTTTTGTTGGTGTATGCATCTCAAGGTCAAACTGACCCATCTCTGTATCTGTGACAGTGTAAGTGTGGGGGATGGTGGCAGAGGGAGTAGAAGTGGGGGTGGGGTGGTTTTTATGTGCGGGTGTGATGCTCACTTTGCTGGGAGAACATTCATCAAAGTAAAATTTAAAAAAAAAAAATAATAAACAACATTTCTGAAGTACGTCACATCACTTGAAATAGGGTTCAAGGAAGCGAGAGATTGGCTCAAAGATGCGATGCATTTATTTTTTTTTTACTGTGATTCATCTCATCAAAAATCACTAAACTTGGCGTCAGTCGTAGAGTTTTGTTGTAAAACATCTTTAATTATTATTATTGTTCTCACCTTGTTTGGTAGTTTCGAGGTCTCAACTACTTTGGTGTTGACATAAGTGCATCAAAACAAATTAATTAAACTATGATTCACTTATGAGCGGCACTTTTGAAAAACTAATTGAGGGTTTGTATTATGTTAAGTATTTTTTTTAATTTTTTGTGAAAATGGAAGATAATGACTTTTGGGAAAATTGAATGGAAAACAATAGTAGTTGATGTGTGTATCTTCACTCGTCTCCAGATAGATTGTTACTAACAACGGAGTTAGAAACGCAACTTTCGTCTTCGTGTGTTAACTTTTAAAGCTTTTGTGTATGAACAATTTTTTTTTGTATCTTTTATGGAATATTTTTGATTCATATTACGAGCATTTTTTTGTTATTGTGAAAATGGAACTTTTTATCGCGCGGTAATGTTGCTGATTCTTTTGAAATCGATGCTCCTTCTGTGTATGTGGATGGAGTCAGTGGAGAAAGGATGCTCGTTAAATATGGGGAATCCTCGTACGGAAATAATTAGGTTTTTGGGAGCCTGGGGATTGTAATAGTTTACTCACTGGTATGAAAAGCCTTTCTTCAAGGCAATAATATATAAAAGTTTCTCAAGTTCTAAGGACATTCCTTACTATATTTAGATACGTGTGTATGTAGGTACATAGAATGTAAAGATTAAGAGATACATATGTACCTAGGTATATCTAGTTTATGAAAAAATATTAATATTGACTCAATCGATTGAAGGTCAAAAATACTATAAATTTGACGTTTAGAAAAAACCTCGAGTTTGAATTTCAATTATTTTTTTTCTTTTACTGCTGGATAAGGCGTCTACTTGTCTATTTCCTTCAGGGCAAATAAAGTAGGTGTTTATGTATTAATATTTGTAAGAAGATTTGACCTTGGGGTTTGAAGAAAGCATATCCTTATACTTAAACTTTACTTTTAGGGACCGTAGTTCTAGTTTTTTTTGAATTTGTGGAGTTATCTCAAGGCAGGAAATTAAGACGATTAAATAAATACATGGAAGATAGGTTGATTAAAACGATTATGTTAAAAAGTCTACAAAATCAAGTCGTGTGCTTGCACTTGCATATGCACTTATTCCAAATGAGAATAATTTGGCAATAAATAAATTTAAAACTATGTATTATAAACAGATACAGGCATAGAGCCTTAACCAATATATTCAAATGCTGTTAACATCCTTGGATTCACCTTGGTTTTTTTTTATCATCTTGGTGCAAACAAGGGCTCCTCAATAGTTTTTGTTTTTATTCAAACTGTTTTTAATACTAAAATTTACCAAAAAATGCATGGTTCTAAAATTTGAAAATATTTATAATTTTTACTGCAATTCGCTTAAATAATCTTGTCTTTTGCAAATTCTATTAAATTTCAACATACCAACCGTCGGTTTTTGTTATTTCATCATCAAGTAATGAAAAATTAAAATCTTATAACTTTTTTAAAAAATAAACCATTTTAAAGGAAAATAAAATGTTAAAAAAAAAATAGATTGAAGGAAAATTTGGTTTGAAAAATATATTATTTTTCTGGCAATTTGTTTGTATTTTGTAAGACCTATTTTGTTTCAGTTTCATATTTCATTGAAACACCGAAATATTTAAATTCTAATTAGAGTATGTATTTCAGCAGGAATTAATAAGAATTATAAATGTTTTGTTTTTATAATTGCATTGCTATTGCACTATACATTAAATCTATAATTTGAGTTGAATATTAGGTACGTTTAAATTTTTCAACGGATGGCAAGGCGCCTTACAAACATCAAATGTATTGATGTCACTACCTCCCATAGGTAAAAAATTTATTGGTAGACTAGAGATATTACGAGATATAACTAGGAGTATCTTTGAAAATAATAAAACGAATTATTATGCAGTCTGAATTATACTTCTTCATTTACGTTCACGCTATTTTGAATTTTATTCAAATTAATATATGTAACAATTTTGATATAAAAATTTAACGAAAAAAATACTGGCTAATTTTATTTTCTACGACTTTCACTGCTACAAATATTGGAAAAATATTGATATTTACGACTCATGTAAATATGATTATTGTTTTTTTTTATTTTAAAGTAAAAACCTTGTTCAAATCTAAAGAAGAATTTGCCTATATACCTGAATGCAACCGCTTTTTAGAAGATTTTATTTAAAATTTTTATGTAAAAAATAAAATAATTTATTATAATAATTATTATCTTTATCAATTTAAATATAATTTACTAATTCTCTCCTGCTTATGTCAATTTAAAATTACAGTTAGGCCGAAATAGAAAATAACATGAGCTGTCAAAAGATATTAATTCAATTGTAATGTGAACGATATCCTCGTAATTTGCGAAAATACCTATTCTATTGAAAACGTTGTATTAATCTGATGTAGTCCGTCCCTTAGTTGAAATAAATCATTCAGCCTGAACGCAGTAATTTTTCAAGCCTTTTCATTTGCGGCGGCTTGCGGCTACTCGCCAGTGAAATTGAAAGTGACGTGACATAAACGTCAAGCCAAGAAAAAACACAGCTGTGTAATCATTTCGTCATGTTTGTTTACAAAAATGTCTAACTCTTGCAAATAAATTCCATATTTATTCTCCACGTAGGACGGGTTTCATTATTCATTATCGTTCTCATGTTCAATAAAGTAACTTTATCTTCTCTATTTTTAACCTAATTTACCTCCAAAATGGGCCTACCATTTAGGCAACTTCGAAAATTGTGGCTTTTGTATTTATTTCTTTTGTTTTTTGCATTCTTTATGTTTGCATTGAGTATTAATGTTTATGTTCAAAGTTTGCAAGCTAGTGATCTCCGTAAAAAGTATGACAAATCTTTTCATCGATAAAAAATACATAAATTATCAAAAAATTAATTTGCAGAAGCGAAACAAGTGCTTTGAAACGTGGAAGAACCACGGCGACTGTGGTCGGTCACTTTGTAGGATTCGGATCCATTCATGATAACATGACGCAAGGTTTGTTTTTTTGGATAGTTGTTTTGTTCTTGTCATGCTTGGTTTGATGCAAAACTCACAAAGCTATCTAAAATTAGGTAAAAATTTCTTAAGAATATGAATGATGACCTTTTCATTTCAGAGGAACTCGATGAAAATGCCTTCAATCCGGTAGACAGTGAAGGAGCAATGGGTGCTCCTGTAATAATTCCCGCGAAATATTCAATTAAAATGCAACGAGCCTTTAAAATACACAGCTACAATCTAATGGCTAGCGATAGAATTCCTCTCAACAGAACACTCAAGGACTACAGAGCAGAAAGGTTAGTCATCGGATTTGATTGAGTCATCACGATTTGGAAATTTTTCGATTGAATTGAACGATTTGTCAGAAATCTTACTGATTTTATGCCTTCATCTTCTTGTACTTTTACCGACTTTTGTTTGGACCATAACTCTGCCACTCCACTGTTTCACCTTAACCTGTAGATTTTGCCGCCTTAAACTTAGAAATGTCGGCACGCAACCCGGTTTTTCATTGTTCCACGTCGGGTTTCAATTTGTTTCATTTATGAAATTTAGCGCATGCCTTTCCTCCGTCATAATCTTAAAATGCAATACTATGGTAGTGCTTAGGTTCTTATCATCTTCATGCATTGAAGTATGAGCTAAGTTGGTCATTCTCTGTTTTAACGTGGAGGCTTCCTTTGTCACTTCTGGTGTCAAAGGAGGCATCTTCATTTCGGCTGATATCAATTTATTCTCATACGACATGCACATTGTGTAAACCGTATGCAAGCGAAAATTAAAATATTGAAAACAAAATCATTAAAGGTTCCAACTTAGAAACTCGGGGTTGTTCTTTTTAGACAGCTCTGGTCAATGAAAGACTAGTATTGCTTGGGCTTAACTGTGAATTGACAGCCAAAGAAATTTCTTGGGCAAAATTTATCAAGGACTGGAAAAGTATCTCTCCTGCGCGTTCACTTCTGCCTAAAAAGTTAAATTTTTGAAGTGTGGAACAGATATTTGGTAAAAATTGGTGACAAATAGTGTGGGGAACGAAGCTATTTTGTGAAACATGAAAATTATTGTCAAAATTGATTTGAAGAAATTGAGAATTTTACCAAAATTTTACAGGCTGAGCCATCAAAAAATAGTTGGAACAAAGCTTATTTAATTCAAAAACAAATATTTTGATATTATCTTAGCCAAAATTTATGAAGCTACAATTGAAAAAAGCTTCACATAAAACGACTCCGACTCATTTTGACGCCTTTTTATATCTCACTACTCTCCTGTAGTAAGAAAGAAATAGAAAAGTTAAGAAACACTTCTCTAAGGACAAGCATTTTTATTTTTATTTAATTAAAAAATAAAAGATTTAATCATTTATTTAATTCAATCTACATATATACTTATATTATTCTATTTTTTAAATTATAGCTGCAAAGCTTTGGAGTATAATCCAAAAGAACTACCAAATACATCGGTTATTATCGTCTTCCACAACGAAGCTTGGTCAGTTCTACTACGAACAGTTTGGAGCGTCATAAATCGTTCACCGGCGGAATTACTTAAAGAAATAATTCTCGTCGACGATGCCAGTGATAGAGGTAATCTGAAAAAAAAAATAATCAAACTTCCTTAAAAAAAATTAATTCATAATTCTATGTATTTTAGCGTTCCTTGGAAAACCTCTCGAAGACTATATTGCCAAACTGCCGGTTCGGACAAGAGTTTTCCGACTTAGTGCTCGCCAGGGAATCGTTCCGGCAAGACTTCTGGGTGCAGCTAATGCTAAAGGTGAAGTGCTCACATTCCTAGACGCCCATTGCGAATGCTCACCAGGATGGCTTGAACCACTTTTAGCACGAATTAAAGAAAATAAACAAAGTGTAATTTGTCCCGTCATTGATATTATCTCCGAAGATAATTTTTCCTATACAAAAACCTTCGAAAATAATTACGGTAGTATAAACTGGAACCTTAATTTTAAGTAAGTGAATTTTATTTTATTCACCACGTTGGCTGATAATTCTTCTTTTCTGGTAGGTGGTCTGCTTTAAATTTAAATGAAGAAATAAATTCGGTAAAAAATATACGCACGCCTGCGATGGCCGGAGGATTATTTTCTATAGACAAAGAATACTTTTATCATGTGGGCGCATACGACGAGGAAATGAAGGTATGTGTGTTTGTTAAAAAATTCTATTTAATTTTCTAAATTCCGAGATCTCTTTTCCGAATAAGTGTTTTGAAAATTTATACAGCAATAGAAATACAATAGAACTCTGTTTGGAACAGTGGATTGAGAAATTAGACCCGTTTGCCGATACTAAACTTAAATATTTATTTTCTAATTAAACGCCTAAAAGCTACTTTTTCCTTTACACAAAATGTCATATAACCGCTTATTATGAAATATTTAAGTTTCATATCAGTCTAAACTCCAAGAGTGGGCGGCGGCGTCCAGAACAAAAATTGTGGCAATACCTAAAAGAACTTCCTGGGTAGACCTCTTAGCTAGCAGTCAAGCATGTCATTCACTGTGCATTACTTCACGCATTGAATTCGTAATAGAATTCTAGTTCTCCTACATTTCTTCTAAAATGCAGTCACATGAATTGTTCTGAGTTGTAACACAATTGCCCAAAATTCTCAATGAGCGGCTGTCCCGCTAAATTTATATATCATGTACATAATTATATATTACTTATAATATAAGTTTAATTTATCAAAATAGTTAATTTATTTACCAAAAAATGTACAAGCAAAATTTTTACTGCTTAAATACAATGTTCATTTATTTAATATTAACTTAATAGATCTGGGGCGGTGAAAATATTGAAATGTCCTTCCGCATATGGCAATGTGGCGGTTCAGTTGAAATCAGTCGATGTTCTCATGTTGGTCATGTATTCCGCAAGACAACACCGTATACGTTTCCTGGAGGTGTCACTGAAGTGCTATCTAATAATTTGGCTCGGGCTTCTATGGTATGGATGGATGAATGGCAACATTTCTTTTTAAGATACGGCAATGTACCTAAAAACTTTTTGGAATCCCTGGTAAACCATTCAAAACAACAATAGTTCGTAAGCATAAAATACAAAATTATTATCTTTTTCACAGGACATAACTGATCGTATGGCATTGAGAAAGAAACTCAATTGCAAATCATTTAAATGGTATTTGGAAAACATTTGGCCCAATAATTTTTTCCCTGCGGAGGATAGATTCTTTGGTAAAATCTTATGGTTAACCAATGCAACTAGGCTGAATATTCCATATCTGAAAAGATTAGAAGACATTTCCGCGAAGTCCGTGCCAAGAGAATTGAGCCAAGTTTTTGATGAACTTGACATTGAAAAGCACCCTGATATGGAACGCTTGTTTATACCACAAGAGGAAGGCTGTTTGAGAATAACCAAAGAGAAAAAGGGTTCAATGATTTTATCTGTTGCTAATTGTGTTCAAGATTCAAATCTGTATAATTTATTTGTGATGACAACAAAAGGCCAGATCATGGGAAATGACAATTTTTGTTTGGATTATTTTGAGCACAATAGCACCAGAGGTTTACAAAGGTCAAATGTTCGAATTCAAACATGTATAGATCATCCGCGACAACATTGGGACTATCGATTGGATGTGAGTTAATCGTTTTAAACAGATTTAAATTTGATTTAATTTTTTTTTCTATTTAACACAGACTCAACAAATAATTCATCGAGAATCTCAGCTATGCCTTGCTGTACAAAATCCTAAAATCAGTCTTCAACTTATTGTTGCAGAAGAGTGCCTTTCTAAGGATTTAAGACAGAAGTGGGGTCTTTTCTCTATGCCTTGGAAGACATATTAGTCAGTGTGATATGATGAATGATAGCTAAATCGAAAAACTTTTTGAATTTAATTCAATGACTGCAATTACTGAGGAAGAAAACGCCTCTCGTCCCTGAATTTTTTTTTTATTTTTGTACAAAATAACTAGTTTTTATATATTCTAAAATTATAAACTTATAACAATATTCCCAAAAAAAAAAACAAATTGTTTTCATTCGATGAAATTATTATTGCTCTTTTGACATTCAAATATTTATTTTGCCATAAAATTATTAGTCTTCCTTTCTGTAAATGAACAACCAAAAAAAAAAAAAAAACAACCGTTACAACGGGGATACAAAATATTAAAATTATTCATAAAACATGATCATTAGACACCAACACCAATCAACGCCCCCAAATGCACTCACTTTTTGCATTATATGTGTCTTCTGTTGTATTGTGTACCTCTATCTATTGTTGGCGCACCAAAGCCAAAGATATCACTTTAGGTTTGTGGCGCCATGTACAGTTCAATTTATCATAACCGATAGATGGGTGGGTGGGTAGTTGGTTAGTTAGTTAGTGGCTTGGCTTGGCTTTATATGCAAGTTAACATCTCTGTGCGGCTCTGCCGAACGCTAATTAAATCAGAACAATGCCATTAAATCATATCATAAAGTGACAGACTTTGACATTTGTATCAATATAAAGCCAAACGCTGTGCGCGGCTTCATTTGCATTATGTGGACGCAGAAATAAAAAAAATTAGATCGCAGAAATGGGTGTGGGTCAGGCTTATTTAGCCTAAGGCAATAGTATTTTTTTTTCTTTCAAATGCCACCCGATGTGATGGTGTATTGGCAAATGGCGGCGGTCTGCATAAAATACAAAACTCAATTAGTGAATTTAAATCGAGTAAGGCTAGCCGGATACTTTTTTGTTCTCACCTACTCTCAAAGACAACCGGAAATTGTTCACTTTACATGCACTAGGAAATTAGATATGGGTGGTTCTGACAATGTTTATATTGTAAAGCTTAAGTTAATGTAAAGATTTTTTTGTGACAACTACTGTTTAATCAGACAAAGTTTTTAGACGAGGAGTATAAACGAGCATAACGAGATATAGAAGGTATTATTAAATGATGTTAGAACAATAGTTCGATATCAGTTTTACATCCAAAAACTGAACACCTTTGCATTCGTAAAAATCATCAAACTCAAGATTTTTGCGATGATTAAGGTAATGGAACATTGAATAGCAAAAAAAGGCTATTAATGTTAAATATACTTACCCTCATATATTACTAAATCCAATCCAAACCAAAAAACTCAAACCTCCATCATATATAAAATAAAAAAAAATTTATTCAAATAAACAAACATTCACTTCTGAACAATAAAATCAATAAAATTCAACAATATTTCTCTACAAAACATTTTTTTTTTACATTTACATGGTATATTTGCTTTCTTTAGGCTAAAAAAACGGTCTTTACACCAAATATCAAAAATAGCACCTAGTTTAGAACTTCTTCATTTTCAATACGATTTACAAGATCTTTACAAGATTTACACAGTTGTTTTTATTTATTTTTGTATTTTTAAGTACATTTTTTAAATTGAAACGTATAGGATTTTTAAAAAAGAGACACTAGTATTATAATACTAATTGATTCTTAGTTTTACAAATTATATAATTAAGTAGGTAACTAGCAAGTAGAAGAGTATTGCGTTTTTTCGAATTTCTTAAAACATAAACGAAAACAGAATTTTTCTAGTTAGGTGTATGGTATATTTCTGAAGCGAATCCAAATCTTAAAATTGAATAGGTTGGTAAATTGGATAGGAAATAGAATAGATGCTAAGACACACAGAGGACTTTTAAAAGAAATAGACACATGTGACATGTGTATATAAGTTTGAAAAATACTTTGGTAAAATTCCGTTTCGCTTCGTAATTTATTTATTCTACTATAAAAAAATCTGTTTTATTTTTATTATTTTAAAATTACCACCTGACTTAAAAGGCTAATTGGCAAAGAACACGGTTGTTTTTCTTAATAATTAATATTTTACACAGTGTGTGGTCTTAAATTATATTAAAATTCTAACTTAATTACAAAATTAAAACTATTTAATTACAAAATTTATTTATAAAAGAAGACAGTATACATTTTGAGTTATGTTGTAGTGTAGATTTACATAAATTTTTAAATACATATAGGTAGAGTACAGGAATTTCGTTTTTTTTTACATACTGTACAAACAGGTGGTTAGTTTTCAAAAATATATTTTTGTTGTGAATTTTTTCCATTTTTTTTTGTATTTTTGTTTTATTTATAAATTAAACAAGGGCGAGGATATATAAAAAGAAATATAGATTTAAGTTTAAGGTGGTGTAGTAAGAGCTTTGGTGCGTCTGTTTTTAGTTTATGATGGAAGACAATAATGTTAAAAGAATATAAAGACAATTTATTAGATTTAAATTTATTATTATTTACCAAATTATATTTTCATAAGAGAATTCTCATATATACTTAGCTTTATAAAAGTTTTATAAACAACGATTTTCTCATGCATTATGCATAGAAAAAATATTGGGTTTCAAAATGTAATTTCCAAAGGTTTTGGTGAAATTAGATTCGAAATAAGGACATTTGATACATTTGGTATGCGAATTCACTGAAAGCGTATTCACTCAAGACCAAATTGAGTTGGTATTCGGTACTCTTTGGGGGATTTTTAAAGGTACCTGGGAGTACGTGTACCTATGTACATACTTACTACCCTGTTAATAAATAAAAACTGAACTTTAAAACCTTTTACCTCAGGTTAACTATTCCGTGGATAATTAATTTCCTGAATTCATTGCAAAGTCAATAGCTCTGATCGGAGCGAGTTGAAAAGAATTTAATCCATGGATTAGTTAACCTCAGAACAAGGTTTGCAGTTTCAGTTTTTTTTTTATTTTAAGAGCGGTTAAAATTTGAATCTATTTTAAAGATTAGACTAAATTCACTACCTAACAAATATTCGGATTGCCTTAAAACAAATAATTTTTTTATTAAAATGGCAACAAAATGAAACAAAGACACATCAAGGGTGAATAAAAAAAAACGTGTCAGCGCTTTAAACACTACCGCAAATTTTTTTTTAAACCAGGAAGCTAATATTTAATAAAATCTAGTTATATCAGTTGATCATTTTTAAAATTATTCTTTAATTTGAAATTTTGGGAAAAAAATACTTGGTGATTTATTTTTCTTCTTATAAAGTACCTGCTTACATTTAAAATTTTGAATTTTAAAAACAAGAACACAAAATTATCTGGTTTTTGGCTTTCTAATGATAATTTATAAAATTTATCAAATATTAAACTGTAATTTAGCACTTAATAACACACAATTTTTTTGCTGTCCAAAATTTCAAAATTTGAAAAAACTACCTATGTTAAAATTTTATTTAAGTTTACATATATTAAATATGAGCTTCCTGATTATATATGTGCTCCTACAATTCTTTTTTTTTTTGATAACACTTTTTAGGTTTTTGTACTGAAACGAACATTTATCTTTCCAAATGTTTTTGGTGTGCTTAATGTTGATTCTGTGCTCAGAACACAAATATATCGAAAACCTTACGTATTGAAATTTTTTGAATTTGGAATGCAATTGACGCAGCAAAGAATTGCAGTTATATCTTATAAATTCGAAAATTTGAATCTACAAGAACGAATATTTGCATCGAGTTTCGAAACATGCCCAATTGGTTATCTTTTGACCTAATAAAAAAAAATCTACATACAAAATTATTACGCTGCAAGTGAATTTTTTATTTGAATTTAAGGTAGGTACCCACTTTTAAATGACTGTAACTGCAAACAAATTTGATTGGGATTTAAATATAAAGTGCGTTTTTTAAGTCTAAATATGCGTATTAAAAGACCGATGACTGCACTAAATGACGCCATCTTAAAAAAAAGAAGGTAAGCACACAACAAATCTCAGCACTAAGCGAATTGTTTGGCCCAGGGGTGGTAGGTATCAGGATTTCATTTTCCTTTTATCGGCAGTGATCCCACTGCAGACGTTGAGTTTATTATCAAATCCGATATATACTGATAGCTATCCAAAAAAATACGAATCTTTTTGTAGATATCAATATCATGGCTCATTTTCAACACATCCTATAATTTCTTCTGTCTATTTAATTCTTAAAACAAAAACTGTTGTCGTTTTCAATTGGCAATCTGGAAGCAGAAAAAAGCAGTCTGAATGCGTTCAATTGGGCAAAAGTGACAGTTCTGATTCTAAAAAAAGAGAATTTCTCTTCTGAATTTGAAATCAGAAGCAAAAACAGAATCACTCACACATTCAAAGATTTAAATGTCACGCTTGATAAATGACATATTTTATTTAAATTTACAAATTGTGCGAACTGTGAAGTGATTGTTGGAATACTAATACAGTCACACCAAACTTCAAATTTTTCAGAATCGAAAAAAACTGTTTAATTGGGATTCCGAATCTAAAGCCAATTCCGGATTGCCAATTGAAAACGACATATGTGTCTATTTCCACAGCAATCAGCTTAAAAACATTAAAATACCTATTGCCAAACCACAACGCGGGCATTTTTTTCTGGCGGGAGCTTTAGACAATCCACCTACCGTTAACCTATCATGATTTTGTTTCACTAAAACAGACGCACACTTTAACTCTTCTTAAAAATATCTACAGAGCGCCTGAGGATTTCCAAAAGTGATCTATATTTTCTTGTTGTTGTTATTGTTGTTGTTTTATTGCATAATATCCGTTTTCTATTATGAAATATTTTCAGGGCAAGTTAAGTTAGGTCTGTGTTATAATTTAGTTTCTTTTTTATTTAGGAATTACGTCTATATGGTGAGGTCAGGTCACTTTAATGTGCTCTTCGTTCATATTCGTGCTCAAGCTCTCGCCTGCGGGTGCATTCAGAGAGTTTTCGCTAAAACAGTTCGTTATGTGGCCGCTCCCTTCCTCCTGCTTGATTACCTGCAGACAATGGTTACTTTGAGGTGACGACGGTGGTTCAGACGATGAGGAACTTCTGCTGGGCGAGTTGAGCTCGGTCGACGATGACAATTGAGTTTGAAGTGGAATAGGAATCTGCGTCACTTTGCCCATGAACGATCGGATCTCCTCAAAGTATGATTCCTCTTGCAAGCCGCCGCGATTGTTGCGTCGTAAGCCTCGCAATCGGTCATCGATGCCGAGGCCCAGAGACGCCGCATCAGCCTCGTGCTTCTTCAAGTGCCTATCGAGATTCGTCTGTTGGCCGAAGCAACGCTCACACAGAGCGCACTTGAATGGACGCTCCTTGTTGTGAATGTTGCGCACATGGCGCTGCAAGTTGCTTGATATGCTAAAGGAACGTTCGCAGTATTTACATTTGTATGGCTGTTCGCCCGTGTGCGTCCGCAGGTGCCGCGTTAGGTTCGCCGATCGCGGGAACACTTTGCCGCAGAATTTGCACGAATAGCGATCTTTGTTCTTGACGTTCGATGGCGCTGTCGTTTGATTTGCATTAGCTATAGCCTCATTATTATTGTTGTTGTTGTTATTAGTATTGTTATTAGCGCTAGTAGTGTTGGAGCTTAGTCGGGAGTTGGTCATTGATGACGCCAGCTGAGGGAGGGAACGTATCAAGTCCTTTTGTTGCGGCCTCAGGAGTTCGAATGCGTTCGCTGGTGGTCTAGGTGGCACAAATGGATTTCTATATTGCAGGGGTATCGCCTTAGCCATTGCTTCCAGCATCAATGGGTGCAGGGCGGGCGCATGAAAAGGCAGGTTAGATCGCTGCTGGTGGTGAAGGTTAGCTTCGCTGCCAGAAGATATCCGCAGCTCTTCCTTCATTAGCGAGTGATTAAGTGCGTTTTGCCGAAATTTTTTCTTACAGTCGTTGAGGCTTATCAGGAGATTATTATTGTTGTTGTTGTTGTGGCTATTATTATTATTACTCTCAAAGTTCTTATGACTAACAGGACTTGAACTTCGATCCGAAGTTGACGTTCGATCGTTTTGAAGGATGAGATTGCTATTTTCGTCTTCGAGCAACTCATCGTTGCCCGAAAGGGAGTTCTTTTTATGATCTAGCCGCAGATCAAGCGGTTGGTCTACATTGCTGGGCTGAAAATGACCGGATGATGATGATGACGTTCGAGTTGCTGGCGACAGATCATAAGGTACATGAGATGCATAAGAGACGGGTGTGTGGCCTAACATCGGGTACACAGACCCTTGCTTTGGACTAGGAAGCATTTTTCTGGGTGAATGATCCTTTTCTCGCATTATTGGCGTCCAGTGGAATTTGATTGAGGTTAACTCTAACCAACCTCAGCAGTTCCAGAACTTTTGCTTCTGTTGTTCCGTGAAAATCGGCAACACAGTTATCCAGATTCCACTCAATAAAAAGTGAGTATTTCCATATTTTGATTGTATTCACCTCCACGGTCAACAACATTCAGCAAAACTGAAAAAAGAAAAAAAAAATCTTTTATAAATAAAGGTATATAAGGAACTGAAAAGTTTGCATACAATTTTGGAATTTTAAAGCAACAACCATTTCTGATTTTGTCATAATTGTTGGCTTTTTTCATTTCAATAACTATTTCGATATTTTTTCGATAGCCGATTCATCTAACATGTTTTTAAAGTTATTAAAATATTGAACCAATCAAAAATTCAAAATCCCAAAAACCCACGATCCAGAAAACAAGAAATCTTGAAAACTCATAGTTCCGAAAACTCAAATTGCTTAAAGTAAAAATGCAACAAAAATCATACTTCTGATAGTCCATAACAGCAAGAGATCAAAACTACGTGTCTGGAATTATTGAAAAACTGATTTGGCATTTAAAAAAAAAAAACTGAATCCCTTCAACGACCTCGAAATGACATGACACCTCTGAGCTAAGATTTAAAGTCATCCACGATCCATTTTGCCATTGTCAGGTAAAACGCAAGACTGGTCAATAAGTTAAGCAATGGAAGGAATCCATGTTAACCATCATAAAACTTTAATATAAATGATCTGCCAATTGCGTCATTAACTCGACAAATAAGTTTTGAGGTATTTTAATTTGAATGCATGGAAAGGGCAAAGCAATTGTTTATTGTAATTGCTGGCGCGTGTACCTTTGTTACTTTCATGCCCGGTGGCGGGCCGACCAACAGTAAAATAAGACATAAACTTTCCGAAAGAAGCATTAAAGCGTTGTTTTAATTACCGAAAGTCAAATAAGCGGATCTTGGACACTGCCGCGCCACCACCACCGATGTTACCATCATCATTTTCCTTATGCAGTGCACACAATTGCAGCAAACTTATAATTACTTTCCCTTGTCAGTCAATCTGGCATCAGCCTGGCAGTGAGATCAAAAATCGCACATTATCTTTTACCAAATCTTTTGGAAAAACATCATCTTAGTCTGATGCTTGCCGCAAGAGTGTCGGTGGACGTTGTCGTTCGTTGGCCAAGAAGTGTATCGCGCAACTAAATCAGGTTGTGAACGTTTTCGAATTACGAATTAATCAATGACGATAGTGCTTGCGACAGCTTGGCTTGATTTGGATTATCTGTTTTTTTTTTTTTTCTTGTGTTCATTGCAAGATTGTGCGAATGCCAACAACTCACGTAGATTGCTCTGATCTCCCATTTCGATGGTACACTCTCTGACAAATGGCGTCCAAAGTCTGCCAAAGGCAATGTCCGCAAATCATGTCCAGTAAAGGTACCTATATGGAAATGCATAGAGTGTAGGATGAGCATCTGCCACTAATGACAACATTGACGGCACAAACGAAGACGACTATGACTATGACGAACAACAAAAGACAACTACTCCTGATGTTCGTCGAACTAATGATGTTCCTATGCTCCAGGTAGCTGTAGGTACAAAACATAACGAGTGGGAGGATGTGCTCTTGTTCTGCTGAACATGCCTTGCAGTTAGTTACAACGAATAGATTCAATGCACGCTTTTGGCTTCAGGTAAACTGCTGGAAGAGATGCAGGCGTTGGCCGTACGCCACCACCACCACAATCACCATCGGCTGATGGGAAATGAGAGCAAAGAAACAGCTATATGTGATCTTAGCATGGTACTGATGGTACCCCCATCAACGCAGAGCTTCATAGAACATTCTTTTGCGCATTTTTGCTGATTGAGCACTCTCAGTTCCTTAGGTTGGCTTGGTCGGTTCATTTCATTCCATACAAACATATCGACTCAATGCTGGTTGCTCGCTTTGTTCCACAAAGGAATGCCTATTCAAATTGCGCAATCCCTAATTCAAGCAATGCGATCGGGAGCGACAACCAGAGAAAGAAGCCTCTAAAAGATTTCTTGTATAGTTATTGGTAGATATGTGCCCACTTTGTGTGGTAGAGTTGCTTCCGTAACTTGGTTTGGCTAACGAACAAATATGGTGCCCCATTGAAAATGCGCTATTTGGTTGCTGAAGTTAGTGGTGCGGCAGCGGTACTGTAGTTCTATATACCTATTCAAGACACGAAATGGCCATGAACCACGACGATGATGATGATGATGATGATGCATACCGTATCAATTATTGTGCAGAAGAACGACATGCGAAGCAGGTATAAATCAATCAATGCCAGAAGAAGTGAGCAAATTACTGGCAAATCTGCACACTTTACAGGGCAAAGAGCTTCTGTTAATGATGTTGGGCATCAGCAGCTCCTTTGTGACGCGTGCCAAATATGATTGGGTATAGAGACTATAGTATTTTTCTTACCTTGTGTTCAATAGCAATATTAGGTTGCTAAACTTTGAACTACCGTTATTTCCATAACAGTCTTTTTCACAGCAATAGAGTCACTTGGAAAAAAAATAAATAAATCATTACATTCAACCGAATGACAGACATTCAAAACCAATTTTAAAGTCTGACTATTTATAAAGTCATCAATATTTCGAAATCAAAAATCTCACAAGTGCAGTATGTTGTATTGTCTCACAAACTGCAAGCAATATCGAAAGATGTTGAATTGAGTTGTCTGAAAAATATGATCAAAATTATTTGTTTTATTTAAAATATGTTGATATATTTTTTTGGCATGTGGGGACAATTCTCTGCTCTTTTCTCTTTTCTAGTTCTAGATGAGCCTATTCTATCAACGGATTTTTTTCTAGAAGGAAATTTTTAAAAATTTGTTTTGCGAAAACAGTGGTCACTTTCAAATTGAAAAGTATACCTATTATCGGTGGAAGAGACTGTCTTTTTTTAATCCAAAACGAATTGGAGAATACGAAATATCTAGTAACCAAGTAAGGGACTACCTCTTCCGTCATGTTAGCTTTGGTGCAACTCGTTAACGTTTGGTATGCAAGCAAAGACGACATCAACACAACACAAAATAGATTCGTTTATCCGAAAAAAGGAACTTTGCCCCACATTTTACGCAACAGCGCAGCGCCTCCTTTACCCGCTACCAAAGTGCACTGCAGGCTATGCACGGGTCTAATTAGAGGAAGACCCGAAATGGCCAATATTTTCATTAATTTATAAGACGGGTAAGTAAAGGTATTGCTCGAGAGTCTAGCTTATAGAGGAGAGCCTAGCACCGCATGCTATTGCAAAGGCCCAAGCAGCCTTTTACGTTAATCTAGATAAAGATCTATACAAAAAAAAAAAAAGTAACAACTTCGTGCTACCATCGCAATCATCATCGACCGGCCGCCGAATGTTAAAAAGAGACTTGTGTGATCCATAAAAGGTTAACAATGCACATCAAAATGGATGTCTAGTGAAGCCTCTGGTGCTACTACTTGCTGGTTAATAAACCATCTAACAGCCTAATACATTTTTCTGTTGGGCTTCAGAGTTTTATAGATTCCAACAACAACGACGAGAGTGTGGACCAGAGGATTTATTGTGTTTCGATACGAAAATGATATAGCAACTGTGGAATTCGCAATTCACAATGCTGTAGGTCCATCTATGTCTTTCTGGCACTGCACTAGAGTGTATAGTGTACACTATTGTACATTTGTACAGGTACACTCTACACTGCACTCCATCAGTTTCAATATCCAGTTTCAGTTTAGAGCGTTATGTTGTTTATATTAAATGGCGTTCAATATCTAAGTAGCTATGGTTCCATGGAATAAGAAAATTTTACTTTTACAACAGAAATGTTGTCCGGTTTTTGAAGATAAATAAAATTTATTTATATTTTGTTTTCATCGTTTATAATAGAGCATCAAGAAGGAGTAGGAGGCAAGTATTGGTATATGTTAAGTTTAGCGGGCAGGTGATTTTTTTTTCTAGACTTGGGGGCGAATTATGTGTCTATAAGTTTTTGTGTTGGCGTCAAAATAGCAAAAACGAGATCATAGTTTAATTAATAAATTTGTGGTGTCAGAAATCGAGGAAATATTTTTAAGAAAATGCGACACTTAAGCATTAATTATTACATACATTTTATATCCTTTTTAGCTATCGATATATTTATCATGTCCTTAGCAAAAATGTTCCTTCCTTTTTTAGCAAATACAATTATTAGGGAAAATATTGTTTCGTTTCCTTGAAATTGGATTTACTAATCATCATAATTTTCTTGTGGTTTTAGTAATCAGTTTCTGCCAATTTTGGATTTCTTTGCCAGGATATATTTTGTTTTCAAAATTTACACCAGCAGCAAATAGTTGTGAAGAGTTGTTTCAAATTAAACAACAACAAGGCAATTTGAGGATGAGAGAGCGTTTGGTACAACCAGCCATTAATATAGTAAGAACAACTGCAACACCAACAATTAGGGCTGGCCACGAGAAACAAGACGACACCACATCTAGATATCCGAAGTGAGACCGAGTCGAAACATTAAACAAAATTATTATACATATTAGATTAAATTGAAGACGAGATTTTTACAATACCTAGATTCGATTGAAATTTTTCAATTTTGACGACTTTCAAATATTTTGTACTTTCGTCAATAAATAGATTTGTTTCATTTAAATTACGAGGGCAGTCCCAGAAGTACCTCGCCTGACTAATATATAGTATTTTGAGGAGTTCGACGCATCTTATTATAAAGATGGTATCAAAGCTCTTGCTCTTGTGTATTGAGCTAAAAGGAGAATATGTGGAGAAATAAAACTTAATTTTACAAAAATTTTGGCGTTTTCTTTGTTAGGCCAAGTACTTCTGGGACTGCCCTCGTATAGTGTTAGTATTTTTGTTCTTTTCATTAAATAAATCTTTTAAAATTAAAAAGGTGTTTCTAAACGGACATTTTTCTAAAACAGAATTTTAGATTTCAAAAACTGAGTTTAAAAAAAAAACAGAACTCTGTCACACCTTTTGCAAATCCAACTGTTGATATAAAAAAAAAAGAAAAAAGTGACTCAATCCGAATCTGAATAAATTTGAAAAAAAAGACAAAAAAGAAAATTTGAAAAAAATAATAAATCAAAACTACATAAATGACTTGGTACATATGTATACGATGTTTTAACTACATAATTAAATAAATTATTTTTATTAAGACTTTACATTTTACATTAACGAGTAGGTCGTTAACAGTTTAATACATTTTAGAAAACAAATTTTTAAACGTAAAGAAGAGATCTACTTATAGTTGAATTCCAATACATTCCATAATTCCACGAAACTCTAGAGCCATATTGACGGAATTTTATTTAACCCAATCAACAACCAATACTTACTCCGTGATGGAACGAAAACATAGCTTCGTAAATATTCGCTATAGGTAGGTAGATACACGTTTGTAGTACAGTACATACCTCTGATTCGTATAATGTTAAAAGATTGACATGGCATTCGCCGTACGTGGTACCATCAACTAACATTATCAGCAAACTGCCCGGGCAGTGTGCTTGCCTGGTGGTTGCAACAGATAAACCTGAAAAAATTTAAATTTGTTGTCCTACCCACATGAGTGGTTGTATTTATGCATGCGGTAGCAGAACACACATCACACAAGAGATCCTTTGAGTCCATCCATAGAGATCCCCTTACTGATAAGGTGGTGCATTTGCCAAATGGTAAATTGGATGGCACACGACACTCTCCTATGACGTAGTCCGTGTGGAGTCTCTTTTTTGTTTACGTGCTGCACACTAGAAATGTAGATATATGTGCTGTGTGCATTATATCCGGACAACGTACTCGACGACGAAGCGACGACAACAACTAAAACAACGATGGACGGTAGTTTTTGATCTAAAACAAGCAGTAAGCGGAAAGAAAGGATCGCATAGTCATATACCCGACAGCGATTTGACACTGGTACCGGAATTCGCGGACTACAGTGGGAGCAAATCGAGTTTTAATTTCCATAAAATTAGGACTTTTAACCAGTAGACGTTCAAAACGATAAATAGTAATTATGAGACATTGGGAGTAATAGTGCGCCAGTGAGTTGTTATCGGACTAATTTTTTTTTTATTAAGTTACAAAAATGTATTTTTTCATATAAAGACCGAATAATATTTTAAATTTAAGGCTGAATCTTTTTTTTCTGTTTCAACTCAATTTTTTTTTCAAAATCACCACTCTCCCTCCTAAGGCCGCCTTATTTTAGGTGCTTGATTTTTAAATTGATTAAAGCATTGAATATTGAAAGTATTTGGAAGTAATCCCTCTTATTTATAGTTTTGTCTACATAGTCTACACAATCTAACTATTTTCAAATTGGTGGAAATATGTTAGGTATATTTGACAGAAACAAATATAAATTGAGTCAAGGTTACAACAACCCCTCTGTGACAGCTATCCAACATCAAATAACACTTTTTTGAACACGTTTTCCAAAGTTAAACAGCTGTCCAAAGACAAGGTTTACAAATAAGACCAAATTTGTTTAATAACTAAATAGAATTTTTCTAACTTTGATCGCTTGTAAGATAATGTATCTGTATCTTTATGGAATTAAGATTTTATTTTTATATTTAGAAATGGGGGAAAAAAAAACTTCATCTTTGAAAAAGAAATATCATTCAACAATTAGTATAGAAAATATATTTTTTTTTGAGTTCTTACGGTGTGGCTCGAACCAGTGTTTTGAATATATTAGAGATAATTAAGGCTGGAATGTGAATCAGTAATTAAAAAAATTTAGTAACCTAAATTGCATGGTAGAACGTCACTTTTTGTCAATATTTTGACACCACCGCACTATAGTGCAGCGCGATCGTCTACATAGTCGGCTAAGTGCACAATGCCAAGAAGATCAACTAGCGGCAATATTAGAAGGACCATGATGAAGAAGGGGTATTTATATCTGGAGAGAGACCGACCACATCCAATAAATAAACCGAACACCAAACTAGAGCAAATAATAGTAATTTAAGAAAGAAAATTATTTTTGTCGAAGTACTTTTCGACCGCTCTGCTATATCGCTCAGTTGGATCCAAATCCAAATTCGAATCCGAAGGTGCATATGAAGTCTATGCTGGTTGCTTGCATCGCTTAGAAAGTAGAAAGTGCCTGCCTCTTTGCTGCCTGCTACATATTTGTTTTAATGATATAGCATGCGGTGGCTCCGTCAACAGCAGCAGAAGCAGCAGCATCATCTGCAACCATCACCCATCGACGACGACGATAGAGAGGATGAAGGCTCGCTCTAGCCACGGGATGCGATGTGACAGCCTCTGGTCAGGCTAAGCTCTACAAATCTGCTCTGCTTTTGCTTCTTCTTTGATTGAAAACAGATCGTTGCTGTGATCACCTGGTGAGCTGAGTTAAACCAAGAAATGCTCTCTAGATGAGCTAAGTCGCACGTCATTTAACGGTTTTTGCATAGGTACAAAAAAAATTACATTTATGTATGATGCACTTTCATGACGATGAGTGCTTTGGTTGCAAAAGCATCATCAGGACAAGAAAGTGAAATAATGAAAATGGCAGCATCCGATGCCGATGCCCGGAAAGCGATCAAAGCCAGCACTCCGCATACATTTTATGTGTTGCCATTGCCAACTCTATCTAATGAAGTGTTTTGGCCTGCTAGTTATTGTTTATAACAAAATAAACTTATTATGAGTCTAATGTTGATGTCGGCTTGTCTCGAGGCTGTCTTAGGTCATAGCAACCAGCGTAGTAGTGAAGGGCAGCGTCTTATAATCCGACAGCACAGACACGATCTTCGATTTTGTATGGATATACCCAAACTAAGCATAGGTACCTATCCGATTTGTTGCGATGAGCGCACATCCGTTAGATGGATGGGGATAAATAATAATCCGTTTGATCTTGTAATGGAACATTTTCTTGAAATATCCAAATGCATTCCTGCAAAGTATTTCATTGTGTAAACAAGCCAAAAGTGTCAAGTGTCACTCAAATGACATGGTTTTCTTATACCAGATGACGTCCAGGCTAAAAGTTGTTTAGACGATTATGGAGGAATTCACGTGTTATCTATCGCTTTGGGTCTTCTCTGGCTACCTGAACGCCCACCACATAACATCATTTCGATTTGATTAAATCGAATTGAAAATACAGAAGACCAAAGAAGTTATGTTGCTTTTTTTTTCTTTTAAAGGTTTGGCTGTGGATTAGGTATGTAATTATTTCCACTTTGTAACTTTTCATGTGCACTTAGACATGTGGATTGTAGATACTTGTTTTTTTTTTTTTCTTGATCAATGGAGTTAAATATTGACATAGTGTAGGCTCATTTATTTATTTGGTGATCCATTGTTGGTATGGTATAGATTTTATAAAGCGGCCTTCGTTCTGTCATATTTTTGAACCACCACAGTAGTGGTTTGACACTTGGATTTTTTTTGTTTGGTTCGGGTATTGATTGATCATCGCATGAGTTAACGAACAAGATAAGTGAACACGCCTTGGAATGTATGTGTACAGGGTACACTTTAATAGTAGATTATCTAGAAAACCGGGAGTTCTTCCGCATCATGACATGTGGTAGTTGTTCTGCATTCCATATGAGCTGATATATAAAGATAGGTATTGGTACAGATACACATAAATTTCAAAGGATGTGAGCTTCGATTTATAGATTAAATATGTAAACAATAAGAATGGAAGTAGGTCGAGACTCTAATGACTTCTTGTCATTGTTTATCAATATGTCAGCAAAAATATTGATTTAATTCTCTTTACCCTTTGCTATAATTTTTTAAAATTATTTCCAAAGTGCTACAAAGCTCTTTTTTAGTCATAATGTTTACTGAGATATTGGTGATCCAAGACAAAAAAGTGTTTTTCTTCTAAATTCAAAAATGGAGATCTTCAAAAAATGTGTTGCCCGATATATTTCTTGTGTTTTCGCAATAGTGATATAATAAAAAAAAAGTATTCCCTGCAAAAATTGAAAACAAGAATGCTTTTTGTTTCATCGCAATTAGGTGTGGTGATATAATTATGTAAGTGTTTTATAATGAACATTGTGTATACTTTTTTTTTGTCTTGTTAACAAATAATTTTATAAAATGAATAGATATTATTTTTGGATTACCTTCACTTAACTGTGAACACTCAAATTTTCTATCAAACATTTTCTATCAAATATTCCTGACTAAGAACAGTAAAGCTTCCCCATATTCCAGAGCTGAAATTTCTATAGGTCGTAATGTTGGTTGACTATGATAACATGCATTTTTTTTTGAATATCAGCAATGTTCCCACTTATTAATAAAATAATATAAATTTTATATTTATTCAGATTCAACTAAACACTTCTTGTAAGAATTTAAGAAAATTTAAGACAAGAACAAAGTAAGAAACTTAACTGTTCCTCAATTTCCAATAGAGCTTCCCAGAAATATAAATCATCTATACCTACTTCTCAAACATTGCATCTAGTTTAAATTGTCTTTAGCACTCTTTCAGATTGGTATTTTATTTTTTTCTTGCATCCAAATTGTGCTTCGGATAACAAGCATCAACAGGTACAAAGCCTCATGAGATCACTTCATGTGGGCTAGCCTAACCAGCTAACATTGCCAACGAGGATGACGACAGTTTAAGAGCGGTTGGTTAATATTCTGTAAATCTATATCTATCTGTCTATCTATCTATCTGTATCTGGAGCACTTTTTAAAGTAATTATGGAAATTGCGAAATGAAACGGGTTTTTCGTGTGATTAAAATGTATGGTTGCACCGAGAGGAGAGGCAGTTTTAATTTTTTTTTTCTTGTTTAGACCTATACTATCAACCTGATTGTGTGTCTTCCGTCCGTCCGTTCGTCCATTGGCAGAGTCGTCTATGCGGACACTATAGATGCATGTATATTTATGTGAATCTATGGTGCAGTTTTCATGTTGTTGCAAAATGAAAGAGAAATTAATTGAGATTCTATAAAGTACTGGGTGTCCCCGTGTAATCATCGCTAATTGGGTCACATAATTAAAAGTGAAAATGAAAAAAAAAACAATATTTGTATGCTGGCTGAATCAAGTAGACATATAGATTTGGTAACGTTTTGAACTTCTTGAGCCAACAGCTGACCTAACAACGAACATATCAATTTTAAGTGAATTTTACATACATATTCGGGACACAAATTAGGTAAGATGGTTAACAACTTGTTAAACCGTCAATTTTGGCATGTTGCAAAAGCTGTTTGAATTTGCTTTATGCCTTACCATTGCAATGCAGCGGTTTAGACATATGTTATGCAATTACAGAAATTTACAACAGTCCAAGATTTTTTTTTTGTTTTTTTTTTCTGAAAAATCAGAAGTAGGTATGTATTAATAAAATTAGTGTTAAAATCCAATAAAATTAGATTAAAAAAAATTAAACATCAGCATAAGAAACTGACTAACCAAGTTAAGCCAGGAGATAAGTGCGAATAATCATAAAATTAAAAAACTACGTATTAGAGTAGCAAAACACATCTTAAATTTCCACAAATCTATTACTGTAAAGTACAGTACAACACGCTTATAAGAAAGTCTGAAAATCCCGGACATTTCTTTCTTATATCCGAGTTTTTCTTATATGCAAACAACGGATATAAGAAAGAAAATTTCTTACATAAGCAACACGGATATAAGAAAAAAAATTTCTTATAAAGAACAACGGATTTAAGAAAACAAAAACAGTGCATAAAGTTTTTTAAAATGATGACCTCAAAAAAAATAACTGAAAGTTTTTATTTTCAAACGTGAGAATATTTAATATAAAACACTAAATTAAATAAAAATAAGTCTTTTCTTCAATAAGCAAAATATTGCATACCTGGACATTTAAATTTAGAGAGTATACATATTATACAAGCTTCATATTTATAGAAACTGTTTATATGTCAAACAATCAAATATAAAATCAAAATGCACAATTTTTAGCCCACGGAGTATTCACGCTCTTGTCAATCTGACGTTGTCATTTTTATTGAAAAACTGGAAGTTGTTATTTAAGGTGGAAACATATTGGTGCGTATGTGTAAACACATTTTTATTTCAATCAAATGGCGTTTTTCTTTTTTAGTTCAGAGCTGAGCACTGAGTAGAGTCTGAGCGAACAGAGTAGAATAGAGTTGTGTTCAGCATTTTACTCCGATTACTCTGTTCTTTTATTCTGAGCTCACAGAACGCGCTCTGAACATGTTCAGAACTAAAAAAGAAACACGAATTTGAATCTCTGAACGATCAGAGCTCAAAAAGAAACGCAGTTCGAGCTCTGCTCTGAACTAAAAAAGAAAAACTCCAAAAGTAGAGCTGAAGTTAGTTTCTTATATGCGTACTTTTTTGTTCTTGAAAATTTGTATTGTGCAGTAAAAGGTATTTCTTATAAACGTGTTTTTCTTATATGCGAGTTTCTTATATACGTTCAATTTCAGAGAGAAATTTAGGAAAAAGACATGGTGTTTTGGGTTGCGTTTCTTATAAGCGAGTTTTTCTTATATCAGTGTTTCTTATATCCGTAAAATACTGTATATGGTCTCTGATCCAGTCTATATATCGGTATTTTGCTAATTTATTGCCATTTGATTAATCTTTGATCTCGATTCATACTCTGCGTGCAGCCACGAACAGACAATATATCGACGAACACAAGTAGCTTCAAACTGACGGACAACAAAAAGACGTTATACAAAGGAGACTGAGAAATGAAGCGAAATCAATATTATTTACCGAGTGGTAGCAGCATCATCTCAAGAATTGAAAATCTAACACCTCTAAGCCAATCAACGCACAGTCGAATGGTAGGTAAATCGAACTCAACTATATAATATTGAGAGAGCTCGGGCTTGTTGAGATTTATTTATCGATCGATCAATCAAAATGAACCCAACCTCTGCCCCACCTATTCGACCAGCAGTATTATGCATTTCTTTTACCAATTCCAGCAATTTCAACGGAACAATTGGCTTGTGCGCTTTGACGTTGGAATTCGTGCAACTATTCATTGCGCGCGTACGCGCTTTTTAAATTACTAATACTAATGCTGATGCTGAGTGATCAGGTCAGGCCAAGATGCTTGGAAATCATAAAGTCAAATCCAAGATTAATTATATCCTCGTTATAAATCTTTTTAAGCATTAATGGACAAAATGCATGTGCATCATCAGCTCCGTCAGCGTCGTCTTGTGGACGCGGGAAGAAGCAATAGCACGATCTCCATCCGAAGCCATCACACCATCCAGACGAAGGGTCATCAATTTCGAGGTTGAGCTATACGAAAATTCCAATGGTTGACCTGGAATTATGCCACCAACGAACCAACGAATGGACGACGCGACGATGGACTCCGAACTAATACATTAACAAAAAGTGCTTCCTGTCAGTAAGTCGAGTGTGCACGGCGAGCACTCAATATGAATCTCAATCTGTCAGATCAGATGGATGGTAGCACGTCTGCTGCCACATGCATTGACTATAGAGCTGCTGTTGATGTAGCAGCACCAGCAGCTGACGAACGATTGCGGATAAGTTCCAACCTTTTCATTCTGTTTTCTATAATTTATTGGCTCTTTGCGAAATCATAATCATAACAATAATGGAATTATGGTAAAACATGGGTCTAGAGATCAAAGCGCAGAAAGTGTCGAAATCGATCTGGGAGAGTATTCCCTGAGATAAAGACTCCGCAACTAAGCCAGCGACGACGATGATGACGACGGACGACGATATCGATTGGTGGCAACAAACGACGACTTTGTTGAGGGACGACCAACGACCAACGACCGACCGACGACGACGTCAGCATCATCGATATCGGTAGCTAGAAAATTGGCACAGTTGTACCTCTAATCACACTTAATAACTCTTGAAATTGAAGTCAGCCAGTTGGATTTGATGGACGAAGCTCGACTATGGGCTGGGACTGGGAATGTTCATTTAAAATGCGCGCCACCACTACCGCTGCGCAGCCACTGAAGCTTCGCGAGCGATATATATCGTTGAGATGATGGAAACGGATCCGATCTTGGCCTCCACCTATTTACCTGCTTTTCCTCCAATAAGCTTATGTATAGTGAGAAGTCAGAAGAGGTTCTGTTATAAGTTTGCTTTGGCAGTTTGAAGGCTATATGACTTAGGCTTTGATGTAATACAGCGTATATAGTGTTGCATAGAAGCACCGTTGCTTGAGATCACTGATCGATATGGAAACCCCTAATTACTTCTGACCAGATCGATACTTTGTTTTTTTTTTTTATAAATATGCACATTTTGTTGTTATTGCTTTTTGAATTCATCAAGAAAAGTTCTGTGCTATATTTTTATGAAATGATGCTGTACAACAATGTGGCCGGCTTCGCGGCGTTTGAATTGTTATGAAGCTTTTAACAAAATTTATGTTTAGGGGATAGGACTGTCATACCGGAGGGCTGGGTTCAATTCCCAACCTCGTCCAAATAAGAACAGAAATGTATTTTGACGGGCTACTGCCTTTTGCGAGATATTGGCAAAAACTGATTGCTTCTCCACCCTAGCCCCGTTCGGATCGTAGGTCCTACAATACCACGCACTCAGGAATAGTTGAGAGTTCTAAGTCACTTTGTCCCTAATTTCTTTTCAGGAAACAAGAAATGAGTTTAATGAAATGATCCACCTAGTAACTAGGATGATAATATCTTTTTCAGTTGATCTTAAATGGAGGGGTACCACGTTTTCTACAAAAAAAAATATTTTTTTGCAAACAAATTTGATACTTGCCTTAGAATAAACTATAACTGTTTTCTTAAGTATTAAGTTCAATGTGTTTTAACTTAATTTCAGTATCTTTGCATGATTTGTTGGTTTTTCGATATTGGAGTAAGAACTCGTGTTAATCAATATTTAAACACAATCTAGTTCAGAGTGGAAAAATTGTACTATTTGCAAACATGTTTTGAATTTAAAAATTCTAAATAATATCAAGAGCAAATAAAAAACCAATAAAACATATGCAGTCATCAACAATAATTGATTTCTTGAAGCACAATAATTTAATGCAGGTATACTTAAAAGGTTCTGATAGTTTGGAGTTCAAAATATGTTAAATATTTTTTAAAACCTTGAACGGTTTCTAGGTATAATGAGAAATTCTAAGCAAAATAAAAAAAGTAGGATGTTTAAAATAAAACTTCAAACAAACATATAGTTTCTTTCTTGAGTTCTTTGAATCAAGTTCCAAAAGAAGTTTGATCAAAACTAATTTAATAAAAATAATTTTCAGAATAAAAAAAATGAATTCTTCAAAAAAAAAAAATTCGAACAACAAACTCCTTTTGACCGCTGTCCATTTTTTCATTCTTTCAATTAGATTGCAAATTTTATTCAATGCTCAAAAATATAAAAAATAGTTACTGTTTTCAAATTATTTTTATAAACATAAGTCTTACATGGTACATTTTTAAAAATATGAATTTATTTTGCAAAAATACGAATTCTATTTGCAAACAGTTGAATTTAATTTATATAAAGACGAATTTAATTTGGCAGAGTACTGAAAAGACTGTAAACATTTCAATATGTATATCTTAAAACCAACCAAAAAACAAAAATAAATAATTTTGTTTTCATTTCTGAGTCAAATACACTATTTTTTAGATTTGTCATTGTTTAAACATCTTTTTCTAATATTATGTACTTAGATACAAAATATACATTTATCACAACTTTAAAACCTCATGATCATATCACGTGCTTTGCCAAAGTTCGGCAAATGTATGCATATACATACATTATGTACAGTACATTATATAGAAATAGGCAATCGTAGTATATCCATATATAATATGAAGACAGCTGTTATTTTCTTGTTTTTGAAAATAACCTTGTTTACTGTGATGTATATTTCTATTTCATCATCGAGAACAAAATAATAAAAATTCAAGCACCCCAATGACATCTTGCTCTATACGATATATGTAGATATGTATGATGAATACCTGTTGAATTGTTTGCTTTGACCAAATAATAAATTCCAAAATTTTTATTTGCATAAGTGGTCTTACACAGCAGCGGCATACTTCGATACCTTTTTTTTCTAGGTGCCATAGATCTCTCGCTCTGTTTGCGCCTGCCTACGCAATTGAGATGTTGATATCTGTTCTAGATTTGACGAGGTTCTTCTTACAGTGTGGCCCGCTTAGTGCCTATATTTTTATCGACATCAAATTCATAATATGCAGAAAAAAAACTGATTAAAGTTGCGATAAATTCCAAAAAACACCAACCTAACCCAATTCGAAAAAAATATACATACAAATTATTTTTATTTCATTGAACAACCTTGTTGATGATTCTTTTTTTGTATATGTTTAGTTCACACTTTTTTTCTGTTTTGATATGCACATTTTTTATATAAGTTGCGAATAAATCGCTTTATCAAATCATCTCACACTCGAGACTTGCACTGGCTTTGAGGGCTTGGAGATATAAATCAACTTTAAGATGCGTTGTTCCTTGGCGATATCTGATGAGGTTTCCAGGGCTGGAGATAAATCGATTGGCGCCTGAATGGAGAACTCAAAAATGAGAAGGAAGATATTATTTTTATAAATGAATTAGTTGAAATTTTAATATAACAACATTTTTAAATTTTTGACAAACAAATTTCAAGTTTTTGTTCATCTATGTTTTCATGAATGTGCTCGAGAAACTGTGTGGAGCAAAATGTACGGGAACTCAAAAACTAAATTCCTACTATGCATTTTGGTTTTAAAAGTCAAACGTTCAGAAGTATGTACCATGTAATGTGAAAACAATCAATTTTTAAACTAAAGATTGTTCACTTCACGTGGACGTTCGTAATAGCCTTAAAGAACAAACTGAGAATTAAGAGTTAAAAATTAAATATTGGAACCAAGAATAAAGAATCAAAAAGAATTAATGATAAAGAATAAATACATAAATATATAAATAAAAATAAAAATAAAAAATAGGAAAAATACTTTTAGAAAATAGAATTGGCAAGGAAAATAATTTAAAGAAGATTTAAAAAAATTAAGTTCTAGGACGATTTGAAAAAAGCTAATAAAAAACACTTTCTTTTAAACAGCAGCTTCGCCCGCCAACAACCAACGCCCTCAAACCGTCAAACCGGCCTTGGATATTCCAATGCAACAATATGGTGGATGTTAAAATATTCTTTGCAAAATGTAAATACATAATTCCATAAAGCGGGCGTCTAGATCGCGATCAACAAACAAGCAAACTGTACAAAATGCAAATTTGGCTAAAGCGTTATACTTGTTACGTCAGAGAGCAGATTGGTTAGATAGATAGATGGTAGATGGATGGATGGATAGATGTGGAAAAATCTGGAGAACCATGATACGTTAGCGTAGGTAGGCTCGAAATATGTCCAAGCAAATTGCTCTGCAATATAGCGCGACAAAACCTCAAACTCAATCTGCGAAGAATCGACTTGAATTCTGCTTAGCTGCACTATACTCTCTGATGTGTCTGCATAGACGACAAATTTGCATTTTAATGGCAATAATTTGTTGTTATGCTGCAGCAATGGATAATAAATTGCTAACTCATTCATTGCACAAGACGCAGAAGGTTGATCGTTTATGCCTTAGATCTGTTGGGATATTTTTTTGTTTTTTGATGTTAGGTATATACCAGAGTACTCTTCGGTTAATGGTCCTCTCTGGGAGTATAATATGATGGTACTGGACAAGCTGTGGCATTGCCTATTTGGGCTTATGGAACACGATAGAATTTAATTTGTCTTTCAATATGCATGTGGGGGCGGATTGTTCGCGCTTTCATTGTTTTTAGTCGGTGATTATGTTCGATGGGTTGCCCTGTGTCGGTGATTAACTAACGGTTGTATAGTTGTAGTAGTGATGGTGATGGTGGTGGTTTAGAGGGATGGGGGTGGATAAGTTTAAAGGTTGCTAGCGTGAGCGTTGGTAGACATGATGTTTGGTTTTCCATTTTTTACTTCCGAGTAATCATCATTCATTTCTTATACTCAATATTACCTACAGGATATCAGTTGTCATTTTGGATGAGTTGTTTGTTGTTTGAGAAAGAGTTCAAG